>JAPEIP010000009.1:73057413-73095933 GCA_026120095.1 Capsicum chinense | reverse complement strand
ATAAAAGTGGATTCCTATCTTAGCTTAGGATCAAAGATCAACCTTCTTTATAATCAAAGTACTTGCTTGTTTAAATCATGCTAATACATTATTTTCAAGAAACATCACAATTCATACTTGACTTAAAGCATATATACATACTCAAATAATAATAATTTCATAATGAAGCTTAAATCTTGACTTCAACCTTGGGAACACTCAAAAACATTAATTCATGGTAGGGATGTGCAATTCATAGCATAATTTCTCAAATTCTAACATAAATAAGTGAAATAACATGCAATTTCAAGACTTGAACAATTTATAAATTCATAACTTCAAAGTAAAGTAAATTGGGCAAAACCCACTTGTAAAAACATGAAATTCTTTAATAAAAATCAAAACTTTGGACACAAGAACGGCAGAAGTGTTCTTGTTCAAGCCCCACATACCTTAGATTATGGACTTTGCATGAACTCTTGCTCTTAGGACTCTATCCGCGTCTTTGAACGGACATTCTTGATTCTCTTGATTTGGGGATTCAAATTCTTGAAGAAAAATTGAATAGTGATGGTAAATTCTTGAGTTTCTTGGACTTTGGGTTGAAACCCTAGAAAGTGTTCTTGGTGAATTTTAGAGAAGAAGGCTATATTTTGGTATTTGGGGACCTTAATCCCGTGTTATGAATGATAAAGGGTGGGGAAAAAAAGACTAAATTGTCCCCTTGGATGCGGATTTTAAAAGTTGAAAAACTGGGCATCGATGCGATTGGCGATGTAGAGCGTTGATAGCATCGATGTGATACCCGATGCGTCTGCCCTAATCGTGCCAAGACTCAGTACTTTTGACTGGCAGTTCCTGCACAAAATTGACCAACGCGATGGGCGACATGGCGCACCAAGATCACGTTGGTCCACTATTTTGGGACACCAAACGATGTCTAAACATGGTCCAAAAAATCCAAAACTTGTTCGGAAACACCTATTGATCTCCCTGATCATGAATTAGCTAAAGTATCAACTATCGAAGGGCGGGAAGGTCGTTAATAAAATCCTCAAAGTTTCAAGGTCTAAAAAAAATGACTAAGTCCCAACACTTAGCCAAATTTCTAAGTCTGAGACTTCTCTTGACATGCTCTAAAGGCTTAGATAATGAGTAAAATTTGTGGGGTCTTATAGTGTATCTCAACCATTATATAATTGTGGCCATGGGCTACATGTTCCCTAGATCTTACCCCCTTGTCGGGCCCCAGTGCATGTAGCCACATAAATTAGAGAAAGATCATATATATATATATGCACGGGGGACTCGAACCCTCCAACCATATACTAATGTTACTTTAGCACCCAATCATGAAATGTAATATGCGAGACTTAAAGCATCCAACTATAATAATAAAAATAAGGTGGACTCTAATCACCTGGTCACAAGCAAGGGGACTCAAACCGTCAAGCCATAACGACCCCCCCACCTGCTAGTGCCATTTCTCTAATTTAATGACTCAGCTACAAGACTCTCTTTTAATGCTCAATTAGAAACATTTATAACACATTTCCATTTTCATTAAATTGATTACACACCAAGACAGCCCATTGGTATCGTCATACCAATCTCACTTGCATGTTAATATCATCATGCCATGTCATCTACTCAACTAATTGGAACTCGAACCTATAGGCCAAAAGATATTCACATAATCAATAATTTGGGACTCGAACCCATTTAATCAACCGAACCAATAAGGTTCCAATTACACTATTTATACATGGCCATGAAGGCCTTTAAAGAAAAACATGCATACTTCATTATACTTTTTATGCCAATGCATATAACAAGTGGATAAACCAAACTATGTGACAAAAGCCATTTTTCATTGACAATTTCACAAAACATGTTGAGGGCATACAATTTCAAAAACCATAATCAAGAAAAATCATCAAATTAGGGTTTAACCATGACCGCTTAGTTTAATCACAATTCTAGTGCACCCACAAGTTTGAAACCATATTTAAAATATGAATGATCATAATTAAACTATGCGAAAACATTGTTCAACATAAGAATTCAAAACCCACAACCCTTGTTTCAAAACAACATAAACATCTCATGTATAATGCTTCATAACACATGCTTTTACAAAATTAACAATGAGGAAAGAGTCACATGCCTGAAATAGTAAGATGTACAGAGAGAAATCACCCTTGAAAGCCCTAATTGAATAACCTCTTAAAAACCCTAAGTGTTCTTGACTTTGCGGAATTTGAGTGTGTTAAGAAGTTACTTTGATTGTTTCTGAGTGATAATGATACCCTAAAGTGGTTGTAAGTCATGGGTTTCAAGTTTGGTAAGAGGGGAACTATCTATAATTCCCTTAACTTAAAAGCTAACAATGGGTTATCTTTGACTATGAGTCAACCATCGACTTATAAATACTCTTTACGATTCATAACCACGAGTCATAACCAAGGCGGTACCACTAAAGCACCCTACACTATTGATCTTATGACTTAGCCACAGGAATCATAATGGGACCCTATGACTCGTAGGGTACAGTCATAGTCAACACAGAACTCAAATTGGGACTTAAACTAGGTACCCTACAATTACACCTAATGACTCATAACGTATCCTTAAGGCTCTTAGTGAGCCACTCGTACTCAGAGCAGAATCAAGCCACAAATTTACTGATTTGGTTACGGATCATCCCAATGACTCGTCAGCATACCCTACGACTCATAGGGTCCAATCGTAACCAGTGTAGTGAGCTTAGAGCTCAAGGAATTTTTAAGGGCCAAAATTTGGGGTGTTTCAATTCTCCCCTAGTTAGATCATTCATCTTCGAATGATGGGTCAAGGCAATTTCTAGCACGATTGGACTCCATATACCTCCAATCTTACCTTTATCAAAGTTAGAAAACAAAGATGCTAGGGAAATAACTCTTTCCTTTAACAAAGTCAGAAAACAAAGATGTTAAGAATAACACATACCTTAGGCATGATTATCTAGAGCAGAAAACAAGAATGGATACTTGGACTTCATGTCCTCTTCGCCTTCCCAAGTAGCCTCTTCAACCTTGTGGCTCCTGTAAGAACCTTTACAGAAGCCACGTCCTTCGTCCTTCGCCAATAAACTCGCCGATCCAAAATTTCAATTGGGAATTCCTCATACGATAAAGAATCCAAAATGCCTACCTCCTCTAAAGGAACAACCATCGAAGGATCACCTACGCACTTCTCAACATTAAAACATGAAACAATGGATGAATAGAACTCAAACTAGAGGGAAACTCCAATTCATAAGAAACACTACCAACCCTCTTCAACACTAAGTACTAGCTGACATATCGGGGAATGAGCTTCCTCTTTTTCCCAAACAGTATTACTCCCTTCATGCGAAACACCTTTAAGAAAACCCAATAGCCAACCTCAAACTCTAATTCCTTATGCCTCATATTTGCATAGGAATTTTGGCATCTTTAGGTAGCTTTAAGTCTATCCCGAATCACCTTTACGTTCTTCATCACTTGGTGAACCAAATCCAGGTAAAACATCTCAGCCTAACTAACTACAAACTACTCAATAAGAGATCTACACCTCCTACTATACAATGGCTCAAACAGAGCCACCCTAATACTAGAGTGGTAGCTATTATTATGTGCAAAATTTATCATAGGTAAATGATCGACCCAACTTCCATCATAGTCAATCACGCAAACTCGAAGCATAACTTCCAATGTCTGAATAGTCCATTCCGCTTGCCCATTCTACTGTGGATGGAAAACAATACTAAGGCTCACCTTAGTTCCCAAACCTCTTTGAAATAAATGCAAAAAATATGATGAGAACAGATATCACAACCTAATATGATAGAAATAGGGCCACTTCACAATCTCTTGGAGGAACAACTTTGCATAATCCTCTGCCGAATAATTAGTCCTCATTGGAAAGAAGTGACCTGACTTAGTCATCTTATCTAGGATATCCCAAATCAAATAAAACTAATTCAGAGACCAAGAAGAGCTATAATGAAATCTATATTAATCATTCTCTATTTCCACATCGATAGTTCAATCTCTTGGTTCAACCCACTAGGCCTCAAGTGCTTAACCTTCACTTATTGACACACATACATTTAGCCATAAAACTAGCGACATCTTGCTTCATATTGTTCCACTAATAAATCTTCTTAAGATTATGATACATCTACATCAAAATAGGATGAATTTCATAACGCGACTCATGAGCCTCAATCAAGATCCTCTTCCACAACCTATCTACATTAGGAACACTTAATCTAACTTGGTACCTCAAGATACCATCACTAACAATCTCAAAAACTACAACCATTTATTGTCCCACATCCCCTTTAGTCTTCATTAAGATAGTATCCATTACCTGCTTATCCTTTATTTTAGTAACAAGGGATGACTTTGCCACCTCTTGCACAAATACGCCACCATCCCTAAAGTCCAAGAGACAAACTCCACGGCTAACAACCCAGTGAATATCTTTTACTAACTCTCGCTTATTCTTATCCACATGAGCTAGAATCCCCATGGATAACCTACTAAGAGCATTAACAACCACATTAGCTTTACCTGGGTGATAGTGGAGACTCATGTCATAGTCTTTCAGCAACTCAAGCCATCTCCGTTGCCTGAGATTTAACTCTTTCTCGGTGAACACATATTGTAGGAACTTATGATCAAAAAAGATATCTATATGGACTCCATACATATGGTGATGCAAAATCTTCAAAGCAAACACTACAACCAACAACTCCAAGTCATGAGTCGGATAATTCTTCTCATGAACTTTTAACTGCCTAGAAGCATAGGCCACCACCCTACTATGTTACATAAACACTAAACCATGTCCCACACAAGACGCATTATAGTAAACCATAAATCCAGCATTGTCTTTAGGCAGATTCAAAACTAGAGCTGAAGTCAATTTATCTTTCAGCCTCTCGAAACTATTCTCACAAGCATCAGACCATAAAAAATTCACCTTCTTATAGGTCAACTTAGTTGGTGGGGCAACTATAGTCGAAACTCTTTACAAATATCCTATAGTAACCAGCTACCCATAAAGCTCTAAATATTGGTTGGATTCATAGGACTAGGCCACTTCTTAACCACTAAAACTTTCTACGGATCCACCATGCTACTTTACTAGAAATGACATGAACTAAAAAAGTAACATCCTTTAACCAAAACTCGTACTTCAAAAACCTAGCATACTAATGTTGATCTTTCAAGGTTTACAAGATGATACAGAGGTAGTCGGCGTAATCCACCTTACTCTTGGAATACACTAGGATATCATCTATAAACATGATGATGAAAAATCCTAGAAACTAACCAAAAACCCTATTCATAAAGTCCATGAATGCCGTCGGGGTATTAGTCAAACCAAAAGACATAACTAAGAACTCATAATGACCCTACCAAGTCTGGAAGAAAGTCTTTGGGATATCCATCTCCCTAATCTTTAGCTGGTGGTAACCCAATCAAAGATTAATCTTAGAGAAACATCTAGCACCATGAAGCTGGTCAAATAAATCATCCTGATGGTAATCTATGCACATACAAAGGGAAATATCATTCTTGTGTACAAATAAAATAGAAGCACCCACGAGGACATACTAGGACTTAAATTAGCCATAACTTCTTACCCGAGTTTTGGATTTGGGAGAATCTTATATGGACAGAAAGCTCATCAAATTTACCATTCGATAAAAGTTAAAAGTAGGGAAATTCTATATGGTTAAAACGATACTCACTTAATAAGTAACTTCTCAATCTTTTAGGGCTAAAATTATGCCTCACTTGACATGTCCTAAGGCTCATTATATGAGAGAATTTTGCGAGGTCTTACAAATATAGGAAGTTTTTGGAGAGTTTCTGTTTGATTGTTGCTCCATTGACTAAGTTAACTCAGAAGAAGGTTAAGTTTCTGTGGTTCGATGCTTGTGAGGGTAGCTTTGAGAAGTTAAAGGATAAGTTGACTTCAACTTCAGTTTCGACCCTACCCGAGGGTACTTATGGCTTTGTTGTTTATTATGATGCATCCCATGTAGGATTGTGTTGTTTTTTGATGCAGCATGGTATGGTTGTGGCATATACTTCTAGGCAACTTAAAGTGTATTAGAAGAATTATCCACCTCATGATTTATAGTTGTTGCTGTGGTTTTTTCTTTGAAGATTTGGTGCCATTACTTGTATGGGGTTCATTTTGACATATATTCAAACCCCAAGAGCTTGTAGTACGTGTTCACCCAGAAGGAGTTGAATCTTAGGCAATGGAGATGGCTCGAGTTGCTCAAGGATTATGATATGAGTCTTCATAATCATCTAGGTAAATCTAATATGGTTGCTGATTATCTTAGTAGGTTATTTATGGGGAGGTTATCTCATATGGATAAAGAGAAATAAGGGTTGGTGAAGGATATTCACCATTTATCTAATCTTGGAGTTTGTCTTTTAGATTTCGAGGATGGTGGGGTGATCGTTAAATAGGTAAAGTCTTCTCTTTTTGTATAAATTATGTGTTGGTAAATAAGCATGAATTATTAGTGTTATTGTTTTGTTGTTGTTGTTATTATTATTATTATTATTATTATTATTATTTATTATTTATTATTTATTTGTAAAATCTTTTGTTATTAAGTTTATTTTATTTCATTATTAAATTGAAATGTTCGACCTCATTTAAAGAGGAATAGCACAATTTACAATAAGGTTTGATATCATTTTTATAACTTGGAATAATGTCAACCTAAAATTGTTATTGTCAAGAGGCCAACTTATTTAATCGTGAGAAAGAGGTGAGTTGTGTATGAATTTTATTTAAACCCCATTATACTATGAAAAAAATAGTGGAAACACCCATTAGTAAGAGAGTGAGGCAAGTTGTGGATTAATCCAAAACTCATGGGATATTTGAATGAAAAGAGCAAAAGAGAGTAAAACATGAATACAAAATTAACTCAATTTTATAAGAGATGAATCATTGTATTTAACACTAGATAATCTTTAGGCACGTTTAGTATACTTGTCTCAATTAAGAATGCGGTGTACGCATCTTTGTGAGATATTTAAAAATAATTTGAGGATGCAATCATGCACCTTGGCAAAGACCATCCTATAATTAACTTTCACTAGCATAATTTATGTGGTATGAATAGATATTATCGACACTTTAAAAATGAGTGAATTAGGGCCTACAAAGATAATTTATCCAAAAATATTTCAAGTTAAGTACAAGTTGATAAAGCGACCATGCTAGAACCATGGAACTCGAGTGGTGCCTTATACCTTCCCCTCGGTCAACAAAATTCCTTAGCCAGTTTTCTATTTGCAAGTCAATAAAAATTCATTTTCTTTTGATTAGCGACGCAAACACCATAACTTAATTTCAAGTGGTGACTCTGTAAATAAAATAATATGTATGCAATATCATCACTTTAATCGGAAAAATCCTTTCCAAAAATAAGAGGTATGACAGTACCTAAGAGCTGTGTGGTCAGTATGAGCAATAACTTTTGTGCTAAGCAAATAAGATTTAAGATTTTTGAAATACGAACACCTTAACAAGTAACTTTTTTCAGTCATAATATAATTTTTCTAAGCAGGGCTAAGCACTTTGCTAGCATAGTTGATGGGATGAAAATCTTCTCTAGCCTTTGGCATAGGGATGCACCTATAACTATACCACTAGAACCACACTTAACCTCAAATGGGAAGGACGAACCGAGAGACACAATGATAGAGGCAGAAATCAACTTCTCTTTGACGTATGTAAATGCCTTCTGTCATGCATCATCAAACACAAACTTCACCTCCTTCTCTAATAACTTGCACAAAGGATTTGCAATTTTAGTGTAGTACTTTATAAATATACAATAGAATTTTGCATTCCCTAAAAAGCTACAAATATCCTTCACGAAAAATGGCAGAGGCAACTTTTCAATCACCTCAATCTTTCCCTTGTCAACTTCAATCCCCCTTTTTAAAATCTAATGACCAAGCACTATTCCTTCTTTATCTATGTAATAGAAATTTTCCCAATTTAGGACCAAGTTACAGTTACCTAATCTCCTTAAAACATTAGCGAGATGTTCCAAGAAATCTTCAAATAAATCTCCAAAAACCAAGAAGTCACCATGAACACCTCAACTGTATCCTCAACCATGTCAGAAAAAATAGCCATCATGCAATGCTGAAAGGTTGTAGGTACATCTCACAAACAAAAGACATCCTCTTGATCATAAAAGTCCCATATGGATAAGTGAAAGTGGTATTCTCTTCACCTTCGGTGGTAATAGAAATCAAATTATAACCTGAATAACCGTCAAGAAAGTAATACCATTCTCTACCAATAAAATAGTCTAATATCAGATCCATGAAAGACACCAAAAAATGATTCTTTTCTGTCCATACATTTAACTTCTTATAGTCCATCCAAACATGGAAACCAGTGACTGGCCTTATAGGAATATGTTCATTCTTCTTGTTTGGTACCATACTAATTCTACCCTTCTTCGGCATACATTGGACCAGGCTCACCTACTTTTTATTTGTAATTAGACAAACTACACCCTCATCCAAACACTTAATAATTTCTTTCTTCAAATTCTCTTGCATAGGAAGATTCATTATACATTGATACTCAATATTAGGCACCCAATCCAGCTCAAGTTGGATTTGATTCATAAATATTCCTAGCAGAATCCCAATGATATCAACAATGGACCATAAATGGGCCTTTTAAACATCTTTAAATTGAAACTAAAGCCTTAATTTTCCAATCTACCAAATCAACTATAATAATAACAAACAAAGTATTATTGGCTCCCCAAAAATGCATAGATAAGATGAGATAGAAGAGCTTTGATCCCCAAGACTAGAGGCTCATCTATAGAAGGCTTAGCCAATAAGGTCAATTTATTCTTCAAATCAAGATCTAACTTCTTTAGTGTGTCAATATATGAAACCCTACGTTCAAGTACACTAATCATCTCATCATAACCCTTAATATCACCACCCTCAAAATTCATAATTACTATTGCAAGGGATTTGACTTTAATTATCTCCTCAATATGAGCTACTAAATCATCCTCATCGATTGGATCTATCATAGAATTTACATGCATGTCCTTTGGCTTCTTTATGGACTGGCATGCATTAAAAGTAACATTTTTATTATTCAATAGAAACTTCATCTGGCCTGTCTCGATATCAACCAACACATGCCTAGTCGCAAGGAATAGCCTCCCTAAAATAATAGGAATCTCACAATAAAGGATGGGAATATAAATAATGCAAACCTCACCAAAACATTACATAAGATTCCCACTGGCTTCTTCACAGTACAGTCTACGATGGGAAGTCTTATCAATGTTGGTTTGGGTAACCCCAAAACTAGTTGTCTATTAATTACTAGTGGCATCAAGTTAATGCTAGCACCAAAATAAGATAAATCTTTTGTGAAGTTGAAAGACCCAAAAGAAAATAGGATCATAAATTTTCTAGGTTCTTTCCTTCTTTTCAACCAAAGATCTAGAGTTATTGCACTATAATCGTGCCATTGTCAATGGGCTCATAACTTACTAACCCTTTCTTCATCAAAAGGTCCTTCGTCAACCTTGTGTAACCTAATATTTGTTCAAGGTCCTTAACTTGAATAATATTCATTACCAACTCCTTTAACATATAAATAAACTTTGGTTATTTTCCCTCTCCAACTTTTTTTTTCATCTTTACGAAAAAAAGAGAAGGACTTTATGGAATGGGAGTTAATAATTTTAGGACCTCCTTGTCCTTTATCTTTCTTGCCTTCGCCCTGTGATTATCATCTAGAGGCATTTTGTGTTCTATTCCACCACTAAGTATTCAAATTTAGCAACTTTCTCATTATCGATGATCATCGAGTCTACTATATTCTCAACACTCAGGGGCATATGTGGATCCATGGTCATCTTACCATTCTGGGCAGTAATAGGCAAATAATAACCATAATTCTTAGGATTTTTAACAGTGTTTCTTAAGATTTTACCTTGTTGACAGTCATTCAATGCAACAGAAATCTAAACAAAGTTTTACTTAAGCTGCTTTATGGTGGTAGAATATAATTCAACCTTTGATTCATGCCTAAAAAATTTGTGTTAATCTTCTTAAGTTAGTATTTTGTTTTATCTACCCATTTCACAACCTTTGTAAGAATGTCATTCATCTTCAAATTGCTCAATCTAGCATCATGGTTCCCAGGTGGAACATAAAGGCCATTGTTATCCCTGTAGTCATCCTTTCATATCCAATCACTATTTTGATCCATGCTTCTATATTTATACCTATACATATTATATTTGTTATCTCCATAGTAGTATAAACCTTGGTTTCCTTGCCTAGAGTTCCAATTATCTTAGTTAGACCCTTAGCCGTTGGCTTGGAAAGCTGCTACCCCTCTGTCTAGATACTTTACATTTCTTCAAAATTTGAATTCATACCTAGGTTCTTTACCTTGAGAACCAACTGTATTAACCTTTTTTGCCCCTACTGCAACAAATTATTTTGTAAGCAACACTATCTCAGTCCTCAGTTATGCTGCCTCTCGAGCTACCATCTCATTTAATATTTTTTTCTCTTTAGGTGATCTAATTGTATAAGTTCTTATGGGAATATCCATATCCTGAGTGTGCCACCCTTGATTGGTTTTTGTAATTTGATTTAGCATTTTAAAAGCTGATCCCAATGTAGACACATGAATTCCTCACCAGAGATAATGTCTATAATAGGCTTGATACTTGATCTCAAGGCCCTATTAAAAGTATCAAGTAGGTTTCTACTAGTCATCCTATGATTTGGAACATTCAAAAACTTTGTAATAAACCACAACCACATTGTATGTAGTTTTTTCAAATACATCTATCTGATATAATAAATCATGTCCTTCAACTGTAACATTCTGAAAGGTGGGAAAAATTGGTATAAGAATCGAGTCCTCAACTCATTTCAAGAAGTAATAGATCCACGTGTTAATTTAGCCAACCACAATATAGATTCTTCTCTCAAAGCGATTGTAAATAGCCTCAGTCTAATTGCCTTTTGACTCACTCCAGGTGGATTATAGGAAATGCAAATCCCTATAGAGTTCATTACGTACATATTTGCATCATCATTAAATATTCCTATGAATACCCCCATTCAAGTTCAATAAGTGGATTATGGCACTAGTAATGTCAAACTTAGTCCTTTAAGACAATTCTAAGGGGATAATACCATTTGTTTCAACCGAATCCTAATACTCTAAATCTTCCTCAAAATATTAATAGTGGAGGAGAGACTATTTCCCCTATGTCATTTCTTCCTTTCCCTCTCATCAAGTGCAACTAGAGTATTTCCTTCATCTTGTCTAACTCTTTCTTCCCTAGCTACCTGATAGCTTTTTGACTAGTGTTATCTATCGGCATCAATCGAGTAGTGATCTATTCCATTATTTCCATAATGATGATTTACTGTCTAACTCAAGATTGCAACCTCATTATGAATTCCCTCGAGCAGTGATCCTTAGTTATGCACTCCTTTATTCACTATTCTTTGATTATTTCTCAAAGTGCTCTCAAGTTTCGTATCATGTAGAATTATGGGATTTACTTGACTATGAGCATTAGACATACACCAATTTGTTCCCTAAAAACAAAAATAAAATACAATTAGGAAACAATAACCAACAGCCCCACCAAACACAATAAATTAACTCTCATAATCGTACTCCCTGACAATGTCTCAAAAATTTAATGTCTCCCAAGTTACACCTCACAATAAAGTATAAAGAAGTCACTGTCAAATATAGAATCTAACCATGGTTGGGGTTGATCCTATAGGGAACAGGTCAAAATATTAGGAAATATATAGTTGAGGCAATTAACAACAATCTTCAATAAAAGAGGAGGTTTTTGTAAATAAATCATTTAGTTGTAATAGTAGTTGATTTGTTGGATTTGTAATTAGTATGAGAGAGGTACTAGGACTATGTTCCCCAATAAATTCATTACTCTATAGGTTCTTTATGCTTTACCATCTCTCCTGGTGTTTGGGATGCAGAATCGATAGGTTATATATACTTAGAACAACTTTGTACTCTTGTCTAACCAATATACTCTAGAAATTTTTCTCTTCTCCTAAGGTTGCATTACTAATCTTTATCTTGGATTCAAGATTAGATATCCCAAATTATCAACTTAAGCTATTAAGTGGAGGTTGGTAGCTCTAATATCTGTTATTTATTCACTTCTTCCCATCCATACCATATTTTTCTATCCAAGTAAAGACAAGTCTATTTCTAACATTGTAAATATCTAGAAAACAATAAAACCAAAGGAAACAACCATACATGTATGAGCACTAATTAAAAATTACTTTGTACTGTAAACATTGCTTCATTCGTCTATCATGGTTTCCACAACCCAATTTGCGGTGTTTAGATACCTATAGTAACTCAAGAATAATTCTAATATGAAAATATAATTATATACTTACAATAAGAATATGAAAAACTCTAAGTTCTCATTTTGAATTAAATCCTAAAAATGGACGTCCGTGCTTACAAAACTAATAATATGACTTGAAAGTAGTAATAGAACATAAAAATATTTAAAATATTAAATAAGAATATCTATAGACAAAATAAAATCTATACTAAATAGAATAGGATTAATTTTGGCACATCGGGTGAAGAAAAGTTATGATCATTTTTATTTCCCAAGATCATCCTTGGTGCTTGTAAATCGGTACTGTACTTTGTCATCCTCAGTACTTCAATGGTACAATCTTTAATTAGACCTCATTGTTCCTTTATACGATTGTGGAACCCCTTTATCCAATCCTCTTGTACTTCAACTCCTACAAACTTCACTTCTGATTGTTCCTTCCACGACACTTTTACATAATCTTGACTTTGAGGAATGATTATAAGAGTCATTCTTCTAATCTTCCTTCTCTTAACAGTTACAACCATGCTTTCAGGTCTTCTTTCCATGATCAAATTGTACAATCATGGCATTAAGCTAGATCATAAAAGATCTGATTAACTTTTGAGAGTCCTTCCTCTGAACCAATTCACGAGGGCATGGAAGATCGTGGTTACATTCTATGATTGTGAAATGGGTTGTCTAATTTTGTTAATTCCAAAAGTTAAACACTTTCCTTATCTATACCTATTTTACTTGTAAATATCCTAAAAACATCATATCCATATAAAAGTATCTTTTAATTATAAATATTCATAAATTTTAAGCATAAAAAATGTCTTGAGCTCAAAAAACATCACTTGATACCTTTAAAAAGGATCTCTATTATTCTCTGACTATTGTAAAAAAGGGTGAAGAGAAACCTATAGAAGAATAAGAAATAAGGCAACAATGAGCTGATTTGTAGTTATCAAACAAGGGGAACTTAAAGTCTTATCCTTTAGACAATCTGGTCTCCCTACTTGATTCAGGAATACACACTCGATAAAAGACAAGAAACATGATTGCCTTTACAATATTCTTGTCTCAAATTGAGACTAAAAACTTCAAGGAAGCCTTACAACATGAAGAAGGGATAATTTTAATGCAGGAGGTGCTTTATCAGCTTGAAAGAAACAAAATATGGCGTCTGATTCCTAAGCTTTCTAACAAAACTATTATAGGGAAATGTGAGTGTACAAAAACAAATTAGATATGTTTGGAACCATATTAAGGAACAAGGCTAGGCTAGTGGTGCTTGGCTATAATAAATAAAAAGGTATAGATTATGATGAAACATTTGGTCCAGTAGCTAGGATAGAAGCTATTTAAATTTATGTTACTTTTGTATCCTATATGGTATTCAAAATATTTCAAATGGATGTAAAAAATGAATTCTTGAATGGATACCTATAGGAAGAAGTATATGTTAAGAAGCAACCAGGTTTTAAAAGTCATGAGTTTTCCAATCATGTGCTCAAGCTTGACAAAGATCTATATGGTTAGAAACAAGCACCAAGAGCATGTTATAAAAGGTTATCCAAATTTTCACTAGATAATAGTTCAAGATATGGATGATTGATAACACTATATTCTTATTAATTAGAGGAAAAAATCTACTCATTGTATCAGTCGATGTGGATGACATAATTTTTGGATCAACTTTAAACTCTATATGCAAGGACTTTGCCAAATTCATGGGAAGTGAGTTTGAAATTAGCATGATGGGTGAGCTTAATTTCTTTCTTAGGTTACAAATGAATCAAACATATGATGGAGTTTTGATTAGTCAACAAAAGTGCATCCTTGAGTTATTGAAACAATACAAGATGGAGGATTCTAAGCCAATAAACACTATAATTGGCACTTCCACCAAATTGGACAAGGATGATCTTGGTCCTTCGGTGAATGATACCATGTATCAAGGTATTATAGGTTCTCTCTTACAGATAATTACTTGTAGCCTAGGCATTGTGCTTAATCTTGGCAGGTGTAAAAGATTTTAAGCATGTCCAAATGAGTCTCACTTGAAGGAAGCTAAATGAATTTTTAGATACATATAGGGAACAACTGATCTTGCTCTCTTTTATCAATCTAATGATACCATTGATCTAATTAGGTATGTTGTTGCAGATGTTGGTGGATTTATTATTGATAGGAAAAGCATATGTAGAATGACTCACTTTCTTGGGTCCTCACAATTTTCATGAGGGATTAGGAAATAGAACTCAATTGCTCTTTCTACCACTGAAACTAAATATGTAGCTACTTCTTTATGTTGAGCTCAGAATCTATGGATTAAGCAACAACATAAGGATTTTAAAGTGGTTTCTAAAAGTATGCCATTGTTCTGTGACAACACTACTGCTCTTAATATAGCAAAAAATCCTCTCCAACACAAGAAGATAAATAATATTAATATTGGACATCACCTTTAAAGAGGTAATATTGAGAAGGTGTTTGATAGTACACAATTTTATCGAAGGAAGAACCAAGTTATTAATATCTTTTCCAAAGATCAGATAAGGGAAAAAGGATTCTAGCTAGGCTTAGTAAAATTGAATTCCACCAATTCATCCCCAACATTGTGGCTATGAAAAATGGGCATCCATGTGATGCAACGATTCTTGATTTCCTTTTTAATAATGCTAAAAAAGGGTAATATTAATTTATGATTTGAAGAGATTGGTATGGGTATGATGACTGGAAGAACACTTCAAAATGATGGCTTGATTAGTGAAGCTAGTGATAAGAAGAAGTAGTATGTATGGTTGACATGAGAAGTTTAATAAATCTAGGTTTTTCATCATTAAAAAGGAAGAAATATTGGGTTCTAGATTTAGTCTTTACATTATTATTATGATCATATTTTGATGATTGACAAAATTCATCACAAGAACCTGATCCATGCATATTATTGTTCTAGTTCCGTATATTGCCTAACATAGTCGAAGGATTAATTACGAGAACTAGTTTCCCATTGCAAAATGTTGAAGTCATATGTATTTGCTTTATGTGCTATTTGTCTAGTATATTTTTGGACAATGTCAGCATATTAGTAGGATGAATTTTAGTGGCGATTACCAACATCCACCAATAAGGAAGTTTCTCTCCCAATGTTTATCATATATATTCATCTTCTACCAATGGAGAAGTTTATGTTTTGACAAAAATTTGAAAAGAAAATCTTCTTAAGAAAAGCCTCATCCAATACTACAAAAAATCATAAATTTAGAAACCTCTTGCTCATAGTGAAATATGTTCTTTTTTCTTGGTTGATTGTTTTTTATATTAATCATTTAACTGTAACCTCACGTCTCATTTTAGATATTCTTGTGAGTAAGTTTTGTGATAGAGTTTGTGTTGAGTTGTGGTTCTAGCCAAAGTTAGCTAGTGAAGTTCTCAAAGTAGAGTTATTATGGGTGTGCGTAGTAGTATAGTTATTGCTAGTGAATAAGCATTAAGATTTTAATTTCTAGATGACATAAAAGTTGTGATTAATTTTTTTGCTTGATGTTTAGTAGAGATATTAGTGAAATTCTACTGGGGTAGGTCATGGTTTTACACCCTTGAGAAAAGAGGTTTCCAAGGAATCATTCCATGTCATTTACTTTTTTGTAGTTTTGTCATGTTTTTATTATTGTTGAATATCCTTATATAGGGACCTGGTACCTAATCAAGTCCTAGTTATAGTTGTGGTCTCTTATGATCCATCAAAAACCTAAGCTTTGAAGAATGAATTAACTGAAGGATTTGAGTTTATTTTGGGACTCAATAGGTTAAAGGAAATATATTGATAAAATCTCACATATTTGGAAGTAAAATTCTTGGACTGGAAGCTTAAAGATTGATGAATTGGAAAAGATGAAATCTTCTGATCTATCTAATTTTCCTAAGAGCATCTCTAATTCTTAGGAAATGATAGATTTAGGGCAATTTAGGCTAAATATTCCACATTAGGATAGTTAAAACAATTTAGGTTTAAATGATGGGAAAGATTGATGCAACCCTTGTAAAGACATAACTAAAGAACTAAGTATCGTGAAGGATAAAACCCAACAACCATCGTTGGATATACCAATGATTGTTTGTTGGGTCATTGATTGGGGGTTGATCTTTTTATGTCTTACCGGACTCAATTATATGAGCCAAGGGATGCATCGTTGGATCCTCCAACGATCAATCCTTTGTTGGCTGTTGAATCCCCAATCTGGGCCAACCTTGTGACCATATTAACTACCAACTATCATTGGTGAACCAATGGTATTTGGTACCTTTTGTTGAAAATATGTATTTTTATCAATCCTCGGGATTGCTTTCTATAGACGACCACCTCCAACACTAATTGGAGTGACTGTGGTATCTCACTGATAGATAATGCTTCACTAAAATTTCCATATCTCCTTACTCTGGAGTCAAATTAATGAGCAATAGGATGTGTTGGAAAAAACTCTCAAATAATTTTAATTTGGTGGATCTTGAGATTTAAAACACCTTATAATCAAAGAATTATACTTGTTTGAAGTTGACTATAGAGCGATCCTATACAAGAATTCAACTGGTAAGGAAGCTTTCAACTTAACTATGAGCTAGGAGTTACATATGAGCTTAATGATTCTCTAAGGCACTTCTTATACTACCAATCACTAATTTGGATTCTAAATATACTTGAAAATGGTTTTGTTCTTATCTTGAATTTCTTAGGTATTACAATATCTCTTACTTGGGATCATTCATCCTTAAATAGACTAACTAAGCTGAAAGGATGGGAAAATCCACAATACCAATACTGAGTTCTAAGAGCTAAATACTTTCATGATAACAACATCTATAAATGAAACATAGACTAAACTGAACTCATGAATTCATTCTAAGACATGGGAGTAACTGAGTGACATAAGACTTTGAGAAGCTATAAAGAGAAAATTGTTACCTCAAGATAGAACTAAATTTGAATAAAAAAGGTGAGAAAACTTGGCCATCATATTCCATTATGCTTTCTAAGTAGGTCTCTCAATTAGCTTCTTCCTCCAAAGAACCTTCATTGAAGTAACTTCTTTGTTTCTAAACTTACAAATTCGATGTTCAAGAATTTCAATTGGGACCTCTACAAAAGAGGGACTATTTTTCACACCCATACTATCTAAAGACAAAACTAAAGATGGATCACCAATTCTCTGCTTTATCAAAGAGACATGAAAATTTGAATATACTGAGGATATGTCTAATGACATGTCAAACTCATAGCCCTCATTTCCAATGCACCTCAAAATTATATAAGGACCAACATAGCGAGCACCGTGGTTCCCTTTCTTGCCAAATCTCTTCACCCCTTACATGGGCAAAACTTTCAAGTAAACCATATCACCAATCGTGAACTCAAGTTCTCTTCTCCTCACATCTGCATAGGACTTTCGATGACTCTAAGTTGTTTTCAACCTCTCAATAATTAACTTTATATTAAGCAATTTTATATATATATATATATATATATATATTTAGTCATTATTTGGCTCATATTTAGTATTTTTTTTACTTTTAGCATTAATTTTATGGATTATCTTTAATATTATATTTTATTATGCCAGATTTAAAAATGGTATGGAGATGAAGAGATTTCGAGCCAAAACGAATAAAGATGGAAAATTATACAAGGAAATCAAGTAGGCAACATAATGGAATAAATTTCTTAAATAATGAAAAGTGACCTTGTTGAATTGTAGATTGTAGCATGACATTCCCTTGATGGTCCGTCTTATTGGCATGACATAGAGGAAGAAACAATAAACTTTATTTTTTAATTCTATTTTGGACTCGGTTATTTTATTTGATATTTTTTTCAACACCTATAATTATTAAAAAAAAGTATATAAACAACCTTGGACCTAGAGAGCTAGGAGCCACCATGAAGGTCGAAGAATATTGATTTTATCTTTTTTATCATTTATTATTTATTTTTATATTAATTTTTGGATAATTTTTTGTTATTGATCCATGTCTTAGTGGAGTTAAACTTCTCGTTCTAGTATTATGGTTGTTGACAGCATGATTGTTTAGTAGACTTTTGACTCAGCTAATTTGATTATCATCATAGTTGTTCTTATATTCTTGTGCTTACTATTGTATTGCCTAGATACCATTAAAATAAATTTATTATCAAAGTGAACCCGGAAGAAGAATCAATGAGATTGAACAAAGAATATTAGAAATAAGATCATTACTTTAGTAACAAATAAAGTTGTGGTTAGGATAGAATAGACCTAGATCGTATTACTTGGCTACAAAATGGAAAAGTAGACAAATGCATTTGGATTGGGTTATTACAATATCACTCAATAATATAATTGTGAGGTCAATCAAAATAGAGGATTAGAGGTTTTAAAGAGCATGATCAAATCAACGACTAGATTATCAAATAAACTGATAAAATTATTAATCAACATGATTATTATAGAATTCATAATCATAGGTCGATTCATTCAGTGAGTATCTAAATTTTATCATTTTTAGTTAAATGTTCTTTATTTATTTTTCATATTTTTAATTTAATTAATTTAGAAACATAACTTGAAATTTGTTGCTTAAACAAATAGTTAGTATTAGTCTATTTTGGTGAATTGTTAATAGATATGTCCCTGTGGGTACAATATCTAAACTCTCAATTTTATATTTCTTGTACTACCATATATACTTGCATATGCGTTTGGACGCAATAAGTTTTTGGTGCTCGAGACTTAGAAATTAATTATTTATCTAAGTTAGACTTTTTTATTTATTTATAATTTTGTAATATTTTATTATTATTATTTATCTATAATTATCTTTTTTCGTAATATATTACTACTATTCTTGAGATGACATCTAGAAAAGTATAGAGTAATAGTTACTCATCTTTTATTGGTCCTTGTCTTATTTGTGGAGAACCTTACCTATGGAAACATTGTGCCCATTTTTCGATCTTATGGAATGGGTTATGTGATCCTTCTATATCTTACAATTGGGACTTTTATAAATAGTGCGGTGGCCAATGGATAAATTATTCTGTGTTATAACCCCTTTTCAAGTCCTGATTATGATGATTTAATAATGCTTGTGCTTTTGATAGTATAAATTCTTGTAGGAAATTATTAGAGAAAAATGAGGGTTGTCTTAACACAATTGTAAAAGGGATGATACACTTATCAAAGAAAGAGTTGAGTTTATTCAAAAGGTTGATTGGTCTATCTTAGATATTCACAATTTAAAGGATGATTTGAGTGGAAAGGTTGAAGCACTTAATATACAACAATCTAGTTACAAATTGTGTGAGACTGAAAAAATAAGCCAACTTGAGGAGCTAAAATTGGAGGGCTAACTATTAGACAATACTTTTATTAATGTGTTCACTTTTGAGAAGATTATGATAGAGTTATGTGAGGTTATAAATTGTCATACAATTCATGAGTTAAGAGTGTATTTGATGTCATTCGAATTGGGCACTTGTCGTAATGGGCATCCCAAGTCCAACCAGGACCGGGGACCGCCCCCTTCACCCAACCTAACCATTGTATATAGCCTTGGATAGGTTGAATTTTGAAGGTTTATACATCACATTTAGGAAGGGGGTTTATGAAGGTTTATGAGCCTTGGACCGCCCGCTTAATCATCTTCCTGCCAGATATTATGAGGGTTTATACATCACATTTGAGATTTTCTACCAGCGAGGGATGATGAAAGAGATTCCTATCAAAGAGGATTAACTCATAACTTATCTCTACCCGTGGCATGGTATAGACACCCTTTCAACTGGGGTTACAGGTTAGACCCTAATCTATTTAGAAAGGGGGATATTGGTTAGATGATTACCTTCCAGAGTCTCAATATAGAACTCAATTTAGTTCTACAGATTCAGGACTGTCAGTTACAGTTACTCAACTCTGTACGGAACTCAGTATAGTTCCACAGAATCAAGACTGTCAGATACAATCATTCAGTTATTAGTAATATATTATCACTAAACTCAAATATCAGTAAATCAGTATTCAGACTCAGTATTCAGTGTTATCATGATCTTAATTATAGTCTACGTATTCATGCATGTACTCTCATTCATTCATACTCATTTTATTTAGTTAGAATTGTTCATGCATATGAACCTATGTATTTCATACTACCTCACTGAGAATACCAGTATATTCAAAGTACTGACACATGCTTATCTTTTGCACTTTGATGTCTTATATCATAGGTTTAGACGTACGGGCTCCAGAGCACCCTTTGTAGGTTAGATTCTTAGCACACAGAGTTAGTGGTGAGTCTTCATAGCTCGAGAAAATAATTGTTTTTCAATATTTCAGTCCATTTTTTAGTAGTTAGTAGGGGGCTTGTCCCATCAACTCCACTGTTCAGACTGTTTAGAGGCTTTCCAGACTAGAGTATTTTAATAAAGTTTTTCAATTTTCAGTATTGATGTCAGTTTTGGTATTGTGATACCATATTCAGTATTTATTTAATATTTGAACCTTATGGAAATTTTTTTTCCTATTTTTGCAAAGTTACAGTATTATTATTCAATTACTACAATAGGTACTAGACATGGGTTAGCTTGTGGTCCTTCGAGATTATGAGCATTATTTAATGTGCAGGGTACAGAATCGGGTTGTTACAAACTTGGTATTAGAGCTTAAGGTTCAAAAGAGTCGTAGGAAGTCTGAAAAATGCATCAAGTAGAGTCTTGTGTATGGGTGTGTAGTGCGCTACACTTATGGACAAGAGACTGTGAGATGTTTTAGGAAAAGTTTCCCTTCTTTCAATATTCATGTCATGAGAGTGAGCATGAGATCCAGTTAAATTCTCAGTCTAATCCAAGTTTCTCTTCCGTTTATAGAATGTGCCTCCGAAGAGGACTCAGGGAAGAGGAACAGGAGATCGGCCAACCCCTCAGCCCATTCATCCAGATCCTCTAGGTGAGCATTTCTTCCACACTGAGTTTAGAGCAGCATTCACCATCCTAGCTCATTTTATGGTAGCCTAGAATGAACGCCTAACTACTATTTTGGCTAACCCAGGGGCCAATACTGCAGCTGTCAGGATTTGGGATTTCACCCGAATAAACCCTCTATCATTTTCTGGGTCTAAGTCAGATGAGGACCCTCAAGAATTTCTTGATCAAGTGAAAAAAGTTACAAATATCATAGGGGTGATAGCTGTTGAGAGCACTGAGTTAGTCACACATTTTTATAGGATGTGGAATATTCATTTTTAAATAATGGATAGCAGAGAGGGCTGTAGATGCAGGGCCCATAGAATGGGAGGAATTTGCAGTTGCTTTTCTGGATAGGTTCTTTCCGCTAGAGTTAAGGGAAGCAAAGTTTTGGAGTTTATAAACCTAAAGCAGGGCAATATGATAGTACAGGAGTATTCTCTTAAGTTTACTCAGTTAGCCAGATATGCCCCACATGAAGTAGCAGATAGCAGAGCGAAGATGAGTAAGTTTGTGTCAGGGGTATCTAGCAGTGTGGTCAAAGAGTTTAGAATTGCTATGCTGATTAAAGAGATGGATATATCTAGGATCATGGTCCATACTCAGTAGATAAAGGAGGACAAGAATAAAGAGAAGGAGAGGGAGAGAAAGATAACAACAATAAGTAGTTTCACTTTCACTCAGCCTAAGTTAGAGGGTAGGAATAATTCCTAATTATACCCAAAATCTATAGTTCTAGCTCTGTCCTCAGCCAGTGCTCCTATCACAAAATTCAAAAATAGAAATAGGGAAAGGGCATCAGGTTCTAAACCCCATGGTAGTTTCAGCAACGCCCAAACTAATCCCATTTGTCAGAAGTTTGGCAGAAATCACCAGGGTATCTGCAGAGATGGCAGTAATGTGTGTTTAGAATATAGTAAGCCAGGCCACAGGGTCAGAAAGCATCCTCAAGTGGGTTCTTAGAGTCAGCAGAGCTGTCCTCCAGCTCAGTCCGATCACCCGAATCATCAGGGTGCTGCATCCAATGCTACCAGTGGGAAGCGCCCTAAGAGACTCTATGCTCTTCAGTCCCAATAGGATCAAGAAAGTTCTCTTGATGTGGTCACTGATACGTTATAAGTTTTTCATTTACACGTCTGTGCTTTGCTAGATTAGGGAGCTTCTTTGTCCTTTATTACTTCATATATAGCAATTAATTTTGGAGTCAGTCTCGAAATTCTAGCAGAGCCTTTTTTAGTCTCTACTCTAGTGGATAAATCCATCATAGCTAGGTGGGTATACATGACCTACCCAATTATGATTTCTCAGAAAGTCACTTCAGCAGACTTAGTTGAATTAGAGATGACTGATTTCGATGTCATTCTCAGCATGGATTGGCTTTATTCCTGCTATGACTCAGTCAACTGTAGAAATAGAATTGTCTAGTTTAAGTTTCCAAGTGAACTCGTTCTAGAGTGGAGGGGTAGTACTTTATCACTTAGAGGCCAGCTTGTTTTTTAACTTCCGGCGAGAAAAATGATATATAAGGGATGTGTCTACCATCTCATTTGAGTCCAGGACTCTAGTTCAGAAACCCCTCCTCTTGAATCAGTGTCAGTAGTATGTGAATTATCAGATGTGTTTCCCAAAGATCTTCCCGGAGTTCCTCCCAAAAGGGAAATCAACTTCAAAATATACCTTCTTCCAGATACTCAACCCATATCTATTCCTCCATACAGAATGGCACCTGCAGAACTCAAAGAATTAAAAGAACAATTAAAGGATTTCCTAGATAAGGGATTCATCAGACCCAGTATGTCCCTATAGGGCACACCAGTTTTATTCGTCCATAAGAAAGACGGTTCTCTAAAAATATGTATTGACTACCATTAGCTAAACAAAATCACAGTTAAAAACAAATATCCACTTCCCAGAATCAATGACTTGTTCCACCAATATCAGGGTGCCAGTTACTTCTCCAAGATAGACCTCAGATCAGTCTATCATCAACTTAGGTTCAGGAAATGTAACATCCCAAAGACACCCTTCAAAACTTGGTACAGTCACTTAGAATTCTTAGTTATGTCCTTTGGTATTACTAATGCCCAACAACCTTCATAGTCTTCATAGATGACATTCTTGTCTACTCTCGCAGCGAGCACGACCACATTTCAGAATAGTATTATAGACTCTCAGAAATCATCAGTTATTAGCTAAATTCAATAAGTACAAATTTGGCTAAGGTCAGTAGCTTTCCTTGGCCATATTATTTCTGGTGATGGCATTAGAGTTGATCCCCAAAAGACTAAAGCAGTGAGAAACTAGCCCAAACCCATCTCTCCTTCAGATATCAGGAGTTTCATGGGTTTGGCTAGCTATTACCAAAGGTTTGTTGAGGGATTTTCATATATTGCATCCCCTATGTCATACTGACTCAGAAGAAGGTCAACTTCTAATGGCCAGATTCTTATGAAAAGAATTTTCCAAGAGTTGAAGACTCAACTCACTACAACTTTAGTTTTGACCCTACTGGATGGTTTAGACGGTTTTGTTATGTATTGTGATGCCTCCAGAGTTAGATTGGGGTGTGTTCTAATGTAGAGATGTAAGGTCATAGCCTATGCCTCTAGAAAATTTAAACCCCATGAGAAGAATTATCCTACTCATGATCTTGAGTTAGTAGTAGTAGTGTTTGCCTTAAAGATTTAGAGGCACTATTTGTATGGTGCACACATTGATGTGTTCATTGATCATAAAATTATGTAGTATGTATTCTCTCAAAAAGACCTGAACCTCCATCAGAGAAGGTGGTTGGATTTGTTTAAAGACTACAACATGAGTGTTCTGTATCATCTGGTCAAGGCCAATGTAGTGGCCAGCGCTCTCAGTAGAATGTCTATGGGTAGTGTTGACCATGTTGAAGACGGTAAGTAGAAGTTAGCTTAGAAAGTTCATCAACTAGCCCAACTAGGTGTTTGCTTAGTCAATTCAGTAGAAGTTAGTGTATGGGTGCAGAGTAGTTTAGAATCATCCCTAGTTTCCGAGGTGCAGGAAAAGTAGGATAGGGATCCCAGTCTAGTCAGGTTGAAAGAATCAGTCAGAAATCAGAAAGTGGAGGTTTCTCCCAAGGGGGAGATGGTGTGTTACGCTACCAGTATCGGCTATGTGTGCCAGATGTAGATGACTTGAGGCAGCAAATTCTTGGAGAAGCGCATGGTGCATGATACTCTATTCATCCAAGGGCCACTAAGAGTACCATGATTTGTGAGACATCTATTGGTGGAGTAGGATGAAAAGATATATTGCTGAGTTTGTGGCTAAGTGCTTAATATATTAGCAGGTTAAGATTGAGCATCAGAAGCCTAGTGGGTCCATGCAGAAGTTCAGCATTCCCACCTAGAAATAGGAAGAAGTGAACATGGACTTTGTGACAGGTTGCCTAGTACGCATGATTCAGTTTCGATCATTGTAGATAGAATAATTAAATCATCTCATTTTCTACCAATCCATACCTCTTATTCAACCGAAGATTATGCCAAACTCTATGTTAGAGAGTTGGTCAGATTGCATAGTGTTTCATTATCTATTATCTCAAATAGAGGTACCCAGTTTACCTTTTATTTCTGAAAGGCATTCCATAAGGGTCTTGGTACTTAAGTTTATCTCAGTACGACCTTTCATCCTCAGACAGATGGTCAAGTAGAGAGGACCATTCAGACTCTAGAGGATATGCTATGAGCGTGTACGATAGACTTTAAAGGTAGTTAGGATGACCACTTGCCTTTGATTGAGTTTTCATACATCAACAAATATCATTCCAGTATTCAAATGGCTACGTTTGAGGTGCTTTATGAGAGGAGGTGTAGATCTCCCATTGGTTGGTTTAAAGTGGGGGAGGCCACAATGATAGGGCTTGACTTGGTATTTGATGCCTTAAAGAATGTTTAGTTGATCAGGGAAAGTCATAAGACAACTTAGAGCCGATAGAAATCGTATGCAGATGTGCGAAGAAAAGATCTCCAATTTGATATTGGTGATTTTGTGTACTTGAAAATCTCTCCTATGAAAGGAGTGAAGCGGTTTGGCAAGAAGGGGAAACTTAGTTCCCGATATGTCGGTCCTTACCGAATTCTCATCAGTTTTGGAAAGGTAGCTTACGAGCTTGAGTTGCCTTCAGATCTATCTTTAGTTCATCCAGTATGTCATGTATCCTTTCTAAAGAAATACTTAGGTGACCTATCAGCCATAGTCCCCGTAGGGGGTATAGATGTTTAGAACATCCTCTCTTATGAAGAGATTCCAGTCAAAATCTCTGACTATCAGATTTGTAGATTGAAGAACAAAGAAGTCCCTCTGGTCGTTCTTTGGCGGAATTAGTCTATTGAGGGAGCTACATGGGAAGCAAAAGTAGATATAAGTACCAAGTATCCTCACCTTTTCTCCACAAACTCAGACTATGCCCAAGGTAATAGTTTTATTTAAGCTTATTTAGTTTCATGCCCAGGTTTTCATTACAAACTTGGAATCAGTTACCATTGCAATTCAGTCATGTATTCATGTATCAGTTATTCATGTTCTGTATAAGGAACTTAGCTTATCAGTAGTCCCAGTCATGCATTCATGAAATAACTTAATCATATACTCATGCATTAGAAATGCAAGTTCAGTATAAAATTTAGTATGTCAGTAATTTCAGTCAGATAATCATGTTTTAGATATTCATATCCAGTAAGTAAGTTCAGTATACCAGTATTCTCTGCTTGGCCTATCTCATTCTAGGATGAATGTTCCCAAGGGGGAGATAATGTAAGATCCCACAAAATTCTAAGCTTAATTCTGTCCTTTAAGCTTATTAAGTGGGTCCCAGACTTAGAAAATTCTAGCTAAGTATTCGGACTTAGTGTTATTTTAGCCTTTGAAAGTTGGAAATCTTATTTTACGAACTTCTCATCCATTAAATGTTAATATTTGAGTTAGTTCATGATCAGAAAGGTCAATACGTGTTCCTGGACAAGTTTTATTTTTTTAGAACCTCATTTAGACCATGTTCGAGTGACCAAAATAGTGAGTCGATGCGATATCGATGGATCGCATCGACAGATAATTTTTCCCTCAGCTCAGTGTAAATTCTAGTGAATCGATGCGGACTCGATGCAGGGTGTTGGTCATTGCATCGATGCCAATGATGCAATACATCAGTCTATGCGTTGATAACACAGTTTCTAGTCATTAAAAGGCCACATCCTTAGGGTTAATTAAGTCTTTTTCCCACGCCCTTCACCCTCCATAACAAGAAATTTATTCCTCTTTTAGCAAGTTATATTCATTCTTTCAAAAATTGCTCAAGAACAAAAACCCTAGGTAAATTCTATTCAAATTCAAGGCTTTAGATTCCACCATTATTTTTCAGGAATTCACCAACCAAGGTATGTGAAGTGTTCATCCAAGGATTCCTTCCACCCTTGGAGTCCATGAAACTATTTTTAAACTTTAAGTGTATGGATTTCATGAATTTTATGTTGGGTTTGATTATATTCATGTTTATAATGGTTAATTGGGATTTTAATCCATGTTTTATGATAAGTTTCATGTGCTATTAATTGATATATATGTAATATCATGTGAATCCATGTTGAACCCTTGAGATTGTGAAGTTGGCATTGAATTATGATGTTTACTTTTGTTTAATACTATGCACATGTGTCATGCTTATTAAGTGCTTGATGAATTGCTCATGTGAACCAATAAGAAAAGGAAATCATGTCATGTCATCTTATGTACGAATTGTATCATGGAAGTCTTTGATAAAATGCCTCCATGAATGAGTTATGACAAAGTGCACACGATTATGTTTTTCAAGACTATGTTATGATTTACTTTTATGCTATCGAGTTTTGAGGGTATTTAATACCCGACAATTTAGTTGTGTCCTTAGAGCCAGTGTCTGTTACAAGATAATCTCAGTCATGTCATGATCAGTAGTACTCTCAATCAGTTACAGGACTCTGGAAAGACTCAGTAGACTTAGTACTAGTCCAGTCTAGTTCAGTATTCAGTTCAGACCATAATAAACTCATTCAGTGGTATTTCGTTAGTCAACAGAACTCAGTAAATTCAGTAATAGTTTAGTCCAGCCTAGTACATACTAGACATTAGCTCAGTGTTTATTCAGTTGGGAGTAGGATTCAATACCGAGCAAACATAGGGATAGGGGCATTCCTTCCAGCAGAGGGTTTGACCTATAATAGCAATCCCTGTGTTACAAAACTACGTAGAAAACATAGGTTGAGATATTTTCCTGCCAGATATTATGAGGGTTGATACATCTCATTTGAGTTTTCCTACCAGCGAGAGTTGACGAAAGAGCTTCTTGTCAGAGAGGGTTAACTCACAGCTTGTCTCTACTCGTGGCATGGTATTGACATCCTTCCAACTGGGGTTACAGGTTGGACCCTATTCTATTTAATAAAGGGCATGTCGGTTAGATGTTGACCTCCCACAGCCTCAGTTAAAGATTCAGTCTTAGTATAGAACTCAGTTCAATTCTACCGATTCAGAACAGTCAGTTACAGTCACGCAGCTCAGTACGAAACTCAGTATAGTTCAAAAAAATAAAGACTGTCAGATACAGTTATTTAGTTATCAGTAATACACTATCACTAAATTCAGATATCAGTAAATCATTATTCAGACTCAGTATTCAGTGTTATCACGATCTCTGTTACAGTCTACATATTTATGTATGTACTCTCATTCAGTCATACTCATGTTATTCAATTAGTATTGTTCATACATATGAACCCATGCATTTCATCCTACCTCACTGAGCATACTAGCACATTCAAAGTACTGACACATGCTTTTAATTTGTGCTATGATGTCTTATTTCATAAGGTCAGACGCACGGGCTCTAGAGAACCCTTAGCAACACAAATTCTTAGTGGACAGAGTTAGTGGTGAGTCTACATAGTTCGAGGACATGATTTTTTTTCAATATTTTAGTTCATTTTCAATAGTCGGAGTTAGTTGGGGGCTTGTCCTACCAACTCCATAGTTTAGACAGTTTAGAGGCTTTCCAGACTAGAGTATTTCCAGACAGATATTTAGTTTTCAGTATTGATGATCAGTTTTGGTATTGTGATACCATATTTAGTATTTATTTCATATTTGAACCTTATGGCAAATTTTTGCCTATTTTTACAAAGTTACAGTATTATTATTTAGTTACTGCAATAGGTACCAGACATGGGTTAGTTTGTAGTTCTTTGGGATTATGAGCATCGTGTAGCGTCCGGGGTACAGACTCAAGGCGTTACATTATGAGACAAAATATCAGTAAAAAAGAGCATTGATTTTTTGGATTTGTAATCAATATGAGACAAGTATAAGAATTGTGATCCCCATGACTTCGTAACTCCACAGTTTATTTATTCTAACAGACTATCCCGATATGTTGCATGCAAAATCTAAAAAGATATGCTTTACATAAATGTCCTTTGACCTTGTTATATATGAATTTCATTTATATCCTTCTAGATTCAGAGTAGAGCATTGCATTAATAACCTTTATTCTTGATCTTAGATTAACAATCCTTATTACGGCTCTAGTTATTAGATGATGGTTGATAGCTTCAAATCTCAGTTGTTATTAACTTTTCCTAATCTATACCTCTAGTCCTAGAAATTTTAGAATACAAGTGAGTTCCTAATATATGCATCAATTAAAAGATCAATCATACCAAAAGAAACAACAATACATGCAAGCACACTATTGTAGATTAATTTTGCACTTAACCTATTTATCTAATTCATTATGGTCCTGATAACCCTAGTTATGGGGTTTATATACTTATAATTGTAAGCACATAACAATAATTCATGAATGAAGACATAATCATGAACTAATAATAGGAAATAAACTCCTAAATTCAACTTTGATTAAACCCTAGGAACAATGCTTATATAATACCAAGAAAGTGCCTTGGAGTTTTAAACTATGAGGTAATATTCATAATAATTAAGTAACCTCATAGAAATAACCCTATAAGAGCTATTATAGAAAAAACAAATCCTATCCTAGACAAAAAAAATTATGTTGCTGCCTTGGACGAGAAGAAAGTACGATCCTGGTTGAGACCTATAATCGTCCTTTGCATGTTGGGGTTTGTAATTGAAACTTGATAACTTTTAGGTCTTCCAAAGAATGATGATCAGCGTGGACCCATAGTTTCACTTGAAACCATAGAATTCTATCATCTGATCATTGTGCTATTGAAGTTTTGAGGCTTTGCAACAACTGGAGTCTCTTCCAACAATCATATGGTTGATGTTCTATGTTTTCATGACACTCTTGATACTTAAAACAAGGAAATTGTGCACAAACTTAGGCATTAGATATTATGTGCTCCTGTGTTGAGTTTCCAAGAAAACAAAGTTCAGAGCAAATAATAAGAAAAGGGGATAAAGAGTTGTTGCAAAGGCTACCCACGAGTTAACCTACGACTCGTGGGTAGTACCTATGAGCCGTGGGTAGCCACATGGGTTGAGATTTTAAGATAGATGATTTTGTTTGATTTTATCTTTCCTACCTATGAGCCATAGGTACAACGTATGATCTGTAGGTTGAAGATTCTGCAAAGTTGAAGATGAACTTTGATTTACACTGTTCGTTTTCATAATTATTAGGTTGTACCTATGACTCAACCTACGAATCGTGAGTTGATACCGACTCTGGTTCCCTATACTATTTAGGATTGATTTTCTTTTTCATCTATAAATACCCTTTGGATGTTCTATTATCAAGGTATGCACTTTATACACTTTTGACTTTATTTTGAATTTTGAGATATATTGTCAATCTTGGAAATATCGTTCTTGGATTTTAGGGTTTACAGTTAATTTGAGATTTGGGGTTTTCATTCTTATTCTTCATAAGGTCATCATTACGCTTCATATATGGAATCCAAGTTTTTTTACTACCATGAGTAGCTAAACCCCATAAGGGGTTATAGGAACCCTAATGAATTAATGTAGCAGGATAACAGAAAATTTATTCTAGAATGGTGTTGTTACATATATTGGGATTTCCTTAGCATTGATTACTTTCTTAACAGTTGAAAATGTTAGGAACTCACCCACATTCAATACTTAATCGAGATAGAGGTAGAGATTAGGAAAAGGAGACCAGAACAATAATTTAAAGCTATCAACCTTCATCTAATTAACTTGAGATAGAGTGGAGATAGTTAATCTATGATTATAAAATAAGGGTTAGTCATGCGACACTCGGCAAATGAGAGAAGATAAGTGAAATTAATCCAAACCAAGGTCGACAAATGGTTAGGTAATATATAACTTGTCAGATTTTACATGTAAGGCACCAAGAGAGCCCAAATAGTTTGTGGAGTTATGAAGTCAGAGGGAACACAATCCTAATGATCGCCTCATATTTATAACAACATTAATTACCCAACATTGTTATTGGTACTCTTATTTTCACAAAAATCTCTTTTACATTATGTAATTTTCAATTACATCAGCAAGCTCATGATAGATTTCAAATCTATTCCTCGTAGGATCAACCCTAACCTAGTTGGATTCTCTATTTGACAAGGAACCACTTTATACTTTCTTGGAGGTATAATTAAGTGGCATCAAATTTTGGTGTCGCAATTAAGAATATGGTAAATTGATTGATTAAGTTTGTTGAAGATGTTGGTTTTGTTTGTTGGTTTTTGGTTCTCTACTATTTCTAGGGCACACACTGGTGTATGTCTAGTACTTAGAGTCAAGGTAATCCTCTAATTTTATTTGATCCTAAGCTTGAAAGTACCTTATGACAGAATCATCAGATGGATAGTGTAGAAGAGTATGATCATAGATCCCAACACGAAGGGCTCCATGATTACCCAACCACATTGTATAAGCACCTTAGTTTAGTGTTCACAAAATTACCGAGAAAACAACTACCTGATTAATGGCCAAAGAAAATTCTAGGCCAGCACTTGCCCGACGTGCTAAGGAGAGGACTAGATTGGAGGAGAAAGATCATCTAAAACACTTGAAAGAGATAGAATTAGAAGAAACATGGGTCAACCAAATATTTATCAATACTTTTCTATTTATGATGATCCTGAAGAAAATTTAGGGTATGCTGAACCAATTGAGGAATTGCCCTAAGGAATAAAATTTGATATCATGAGCGCAGTGATTCAGTTGCTGAATTTGAAAGAAGTGCTTGTTGGTTTTCCTACTGATGATGTAAACATGCACCTTATGAACTATATAGGGATTTGCACTTCGTATAATCTTCTTGGGGTGCATTAGGAATCTACATGACTTAGGTTATTACCATTCACTAATATAAGAGTACTGCGTTTATGGTAAGGAGAGTTACCTCATGGGTCCATTACCACTTGATACAAGTTGAGGTAGAAGTTCTTGGACTGATTTTTCCCGTTTTATAGAATTTAAAAGTTGAAGGATGAGATCTATAATTTTAGATATCTATATTAAGAGGCACTTTACGAGACATGGTTAAAGTTTAAGAAAAGCTAATGATTGTTCCAAATCACAAAATCTTAGGGAGGAGCTTGCTTGAGATATTCTATAGAACCTTGAATATAAATACCAAGGTTGTGGCTAACACTATTACTGTTTGAGCATTCATGAGTCTTAAGTGGAATCAGGCTTTGAAATTTTAGGCTAGATTAGTAAAACCAATTGAGGCTAACATACTTAAGAGGTGGATATAACGACCGATACTTAAGCTATTGATGTATCAAGTGATCAGAGAGCCCTAGGTGAGATGGTGTATCAAGAGATAGCACAGCCGACGACTGATATTGGTCTTCTTACTAAGTAAATTGTAGGAATGGGAGAAGAAAAGGTAAATGCGGTAGGTTCTTGAGCTAAGGTTTCTAAACATAAGGATTCTGATTCTATATAAAAAAGTGAAGTACTTAGATGCAATATGGTAGGTTTGCAAGCTAAGGGACAAAGGTCTACTTAAGACACTTGGAACTTAAGGATAGGGAATCAAGATTATAACTACTATAGAGATAGGTATAGGGACAGAAGTAGAGATTGTGATAGTGAATGGGGGAGAAAAGATGACTACAAGGAGAAGAGTGGTCTTTATGTTCCATTGGGAAACCATACTGCTGTGTCCAAAGTTTGAGAATGGAAGAGTTGCTTGCTAAGATTGTGAAGGGTTCAAAGAGCCAAGAAATTTGCCTTATAGAGATTAAGGTAGACATATCAGGGTTGAGCTAGAAAGTAAAGTCGCATGCAACTGTGCTTAAGCGTCATGAGAAGCAGTTTAGACAAATGTAAACTACATTAAATTATCATCAACCAGATACTCATCATAGAATTACCATTCATAATACAAAGAATGATAGTCACCACCTAGCTATCACCACTTTTCATGACCCGATCCAGGGCCCTAGCCGTGATGAGCATCCTGAACAGTGAAGGCCAGAGAGCCCTTCTCTATCTGGCAATCATACACACTCTCATATAATATGAAGGAAAATACGGAAATATAAAAAAATATGGAATCATGGTCAATATCATAATTCAATTGAACAATATGGAATGGAAACTATAAACCTCTAACAACGTCTAACATCAGTCTGTGAAATCTTTAACAACCAAAAATGACATTTGTCTGAAATCTGGTACAAGGACCCTAGTTGGATCATGAAGCAAAATAAAATAACAATAACAAGTTTCATAATTAGGCCTTCCAAAGTAAGGGAGGCTCACCAACTACAAACCTCTAACAAGTCATTCGATTGCTTAACGGGACCCCAGGATCGCGTCTAAAAATCCTAAAATATAGGGGGTCAATACAGATGTACTGGTATGTAGAGCAATAAAAAAATAATGAATTTATACATATATAATATAGGTGAGAGAAAGTCATAAAACGTTATGCATGAAATAGTTTAAAATACATGGGAAATAGCAAATGATCTTAAAACAATCTTGTCAATGCTGTTCTATTCTTTGCATTACTTCTGAGCTAGATGGTACACCCTACATATCTGAAATTATCCCATGGGCTGTATGGGATCCGCCCTTAACTCGGCGGCCAAGCTCTCAACTCAAGTTTGCCATAAGGGTTGGAGTATCTGAATCTGATATGCCATAGGGCTCTAGGACAGCGTATAATCACTCTTGGGGAGTTAATAAGCCCATATAAACAAAACATGATTCTGAGTAATGAATCTATGACTCATGCCTACTTCGAGTAACCACCTAACTCTCTTAGTGCCCATTTTTAATCTATTCTAATATGCATCTGTCTGAATTCAAAATAAAAAATCTAAAATGTAATTTGTATTCTGTTTTGAGTTTTATCATGGCCTTATTTGATTTATTATCATCATACCAAGACTTGCAAGTCATATCTAAGCAATTCAATGTCATATTACAGTCTTCTCTTTCAAAACATAAAGTTTGGACCACCATACTTCAAACAATTTAAGAGGATTCATACTTAAAAACATTTGTCAAATTATACAAAGATCACTCTTTTCAGCATTTCAACAAATAAGCGGTGGTCATGAAGTTTGTGACAAATCATGTAACTCTTTCGTTATATATCTTCAACATTATTAACATGTAAAACCCTCATCTCTTCAATCCAAAATCATAATCAAGTGATAAACAAAAATCAAGACATTTGTATTATGCTTCTTCAAAAAATTCTTTTGAAATATTCCATATCTTAATAAAACAATGGGGATACATAGCAAGAGAGGGATTCTATATGTTCATGATCTTAATTAAATCTTTAAATTCAATTACATACATACTTGTATATAATTCAAATAAAATTTAGGGGAAAGACCTCAAGAGCAAAAAAATAATATAATTAAGGAATTCATATTGCGAAATTGTAAACATAAATTCAAAAACCCTTCTCAAATTCGTGATCTTACAATGTTCAAATGTTATTGAAACAATTTCCTTACGCCCATGTAGTTTTAGAAAAACCCCACGTATCTTAATTGCGAAGAAATCATGAAGAAGTTTTGAAAAAATTTGACCGTTAAGCTTGATTTCCCAAACCCTAGTTGTTTACTCCTCTTGTGTTCTTGAATGATGATTTGGGGATCTTAAAAGGGCTAAAACATTACTGATTAACTTAGTTTCATTTAAGGATGATTAGGGATGGAATTTGGGTGAGGGAATATGACTAAAGTTCCCCTATACCTTTTACGAATTAAAATAACGCATAAAATTACTTGAGATTTGCGTTAGGTTTCTTGTCGGGGCGCAGTCGATGCAACGCATCAAGATCGTGTCGGCTTATTGCCTCACACGGAAAATACCATAAATTTTCGCTTGGTTATTGGATTTAGGTAAAATTGGTATCATTTGGAATCTAATTCAATTATCTACAATTTGGTGGGTCTTAAGATAAAAATTTCAATGTGTATCAAAAGTTATACACATTCAAATTTGATCCTCAAAGAATCGAATATCAAACTTTGGATGAATAAATGACTCTTAGCTCAACTTTGCTCCAAGTTATTTTTATGAACACTTTTCACCTCATAATCATTTCATACACTAGGATAAGGATAATGACACATGAATTTAAATATAAACCATGGAATTAGAGCGTACGCACATAGGAATGTCGGTTCGCTTTCTAGCTCAAAAATGCGGGGTGTTACATTATATCCCGCTTGGGATCATTCATCCACGAATGATGGATAGGGACTTGTGTAAGTTATACAAGTGTAGAATAAAGAATGAAACCTTACATTAAACTTGTTTCCTTAACAAAATATGTAGAGGCAACAAACGAGCTTCATGATAACTCTTAGTGAAACATGAGATAATGAGACTTTACATAGGGATGATCTTGCACGTGAGTTTTATGAATCATAATCTTCACAACACAAGGTAGGGGTTTATTGATGATCATAGATTGATTTATATATTGCTACTAATAATGAATTAAGATTTCGCAGAAGATAGGATTAGAACCATTCTCTACCTTACAAAGTACCACAAATAGACTTAAACTTAGAGGCACTAATTGTCTACACGCCAAATAATAAATAGCATACTTCACACTCGCCAACTTACACTTCTCCAATCACACATCTAGCCACAAGAACTAGAGTCCCACTACTTAGTACTATTATGTTGAAGCCTAACTCAGAGTAAAAAGGTGATAACTTAAACTATAGGACCTTGTACTTTACATCCCATTAAGAATATTACCTCACCTTATCACTATCGTCAAACACTTTTGGGTTTTAATTCAAGGAATACTAACCACATAGTACATGGGTTGAGTTTTCATCAATCACAACATTCAAGCCTATCATTACTGCCACTTCATGGATTTCCCCCACTAGGACCAGAAAATTCAATCACATTCACAAAGATTTTCGCCATATATCTTATTTCTAACTATTTCTCATAATAAAAGTCCATCCCCTTCTTATGTATTTCACATAACAAAAGTTCATCTGCTTTCTTTCCCTTTCACCTATACCCTTAGCACGAGAATTCACACTAATTTTTTTTTCACCTTCAAGAACATCTATTCCTCTACCTAACATATCACCACTCTACCACAACCACCACCATGTTATCACATGGAAGGTCATTAAGGGACCTGAGCATAAATGTCATGAATGAAAGTAACACCATTAGACCATAAATTATACTTATTGCCTACTCAAGAAGGGGTATGAAATGAAGATACGATAAAATAAATATGAAGTGCTCCACATATCAATTGTCTGGATCATAAGTAGAGAGTCATTCGGAAAAAGACACAGTACAACAGGAATTCTTAGGATAGAGCATTGTGAGAAAACATTGGTGCACATATCAAGATAAAATGAGAGAAAGAAACTAAATTACCCTCATGGACCCAGAAATTAGTAATTTAAAATAGGCACCCAACACACTAAATGACACGCCATGTCAGTCCCTACCGATGCGAATCCTGGAGCTATGCGTCAACATTGCACTGGCCCGCTATTTTGATCATCCAAACATGCCTCAAATATTGTATGGAAAATCCAAAACTTTCCTGGGACATCCGCTTTTCACCCTTGATCATGAATCAACTCAAAAATCTACGTCTTGAGGCCAGGAAGATCAATTTGAGAATCATGAAAGTTAATAGCTCAAAAATATGACTAAGTCTTTTAACAATTAGAAAATTTTTTAGGTTTAAAATCTCCACACATATAACTAAGAAAAGGATTTCTGATTGACGTGATTGCTCCTTATTTTAGGAACTGAGATCTGCCATGAGTTTGGATAAAATTTATCGCTTTTACTTAACCCAGCATAGGATGAATCTGTGACATAAAGAAACATATTTTAGTAGGACCAAACATGATGAGAGACATAGATTTTCATGGATCACAAACAACATAACATATGGCTTGAATACATGAAAGACTGGATTACTGAGAGAGATAATTGCTTCTAGTTTGGAGGCCGGATCATAAACATAAGTCCATAGAGAACTCAAACCATAGGGATAGGTATGAATTGAACACAAAATGTAGGACATTATCAGAATGATCTCTAAAATGGAAGTAGGAGGAGTATGCTTGAGTATGAATAGATTTATTATGACTTCTCGCCGCAACTTGCCACATTGAGAATAATTTGGGAACTAACTTAATTCCCCATCTCCCCCTTACATCAAAGTCATAATCCTAGACTTACAGATATATCCCCTTATCAAATGTATAGCCAGAACTCTTAACATAAAAGAGACATCACCACATCCTTAAACTCTAATATTTTCCTGAAGAACTATACCCTGAAGGCCTAGCTTTTCTGGAAATGCTACTTTTAACTTTCGCTATACTCTATAGCCATCACTCTACAACTCCCACTCTCATGAGTGCATGGATTCATACTTGTTATCATAAAAAAAGGGGTATCAGTATATATATGAAAATAACTCCTCTCATTAATCACTAATACAAAGACACTAAATCATTTCTAGGACATCCCCCTTTAGGGAAACTAATTGTAATTTCCACCCCCCAAAGTCATTAACTTATGGTTAACATTATCACTGCATAAACACCCCAACTTTTAAACATTAAATGCTCCATCTTCAATTCCTTATACTAGCATTACACCTCTAATCACCCAACTTTCAACTTAACAAAAATTTGTAAAACAACACCATAGGCGTAGATTGACTACCCATATTTCGTCAATTCAACTCTAAATAATGCTATACTATAATTCCCCATACATATACATACCAAAAGATTCAAGAATTAAATCTAGGGCATACGTGACACTTGTAAGACCCACAAAATCCAAAGCTTAATTTGGTCCTTTAGGATTGTCAAGGGGTCCCAGACTTAGAATATTTTAGCTAAGTACTCAGACTTAGTGTCATTTTAACCTATGAAGGTTGGAAGTCTTATATCACAACCTTTACATTTATTAAATGTTGATGTTTAGGTTGATTTGTGATTAGGAATGTCCATAGATATTTCTGGTAAAGTTTTGAATTTTTTGAACTTCGTTTGAAGCCTCTTTAGAACCTTAAAATAGTGGATCAATGCGATCTTAGCATGACACATCGACTATTATGTTAATTAATATTTTCCCCAGCTACCAGCGTTAAATTCTAGTGAATTGATGCAAACATGGTGCAGCGCGTTAGTTATCGCGTTAATGGAATCGACGTGCCGCGTCGACCTATGCGTCGACAACCCAGTTTTCAGTCATTCAAAAGACTGCATTCTTGGGGGTATTTAGGTTTTTTTCCCTTGAACCAGCCCCCAAAATACAAAATTAAACTCCCTATAGAGCAAATATAGTCATTCATTCTCCAATTAGCTCAAGAAAAAAACCCTAGGTGCTTAAATTTCAAATCAAGAATGCAAGATTCAACCATAAACTTTCAGAAATTCTTCAACACAGGTATGTGAAGTGTTCATCCAAGGGTTCCTTCCACCCTTAGAGTCTAAGAATCTTTTTTAAACTTTAATTAATTGATTTTATGATTTCCATGGTTTTAATTAAAGTGTATCCATGATTGCTATTTTGATTAAGTTCCTAATTTATG
>JAPEIP010000009.1:73025697-73057313 GCA_026120095.1 Capsicum chinense | reverse complement strand
TTGATCATTATATGTGTAGATTCTTGTGAATCCATGATAAACCCTTGACTTGTGAAATTAGAGATAAATTATGATGCTCACTTGTTGTTCAATACCATGTGCATATTCTATGCTCACCAAGTACTTGATAAAGTGTCCATGCGAACTATTAAGAGAATGAAATCATATCAAGTTAGCTTATTTGCAAGCTATATAATGCAAGTATTTGTTAAAATTCCCCAATGTATGAATGATGATCAAGTTCATAGTTTTCAAATTTCATATTAATTACCTAATTACCTAGAGCCATGGTCAGTCATAGAACAGTAACAGTCATGACATGATCAGTAGAACTCTCTGTCATTTATAGAACTCAAGAAAACTCAGTAGAATCCATATTTGTCTAGTCTAATTCAGTATCCAGTTTAGACCTCAATAAACTCAGTCAACTACTATAATTCATTAGTATTCTGTCAGTCAACGAAACTCAATGAACTCACTTTAATTTAGCTTAATAGTAAGCTCAGTAACCATTTAGTCTAGCCTCGTATAGACTAGAAATAAGTTCAGTGTCTATTCAGTTGGGAGTAGGATTCAGCACCGAGTTAACCCAGGGATGGGGGCATTTCTATCAGTAGAGGGTTTGACCCTTAACAGCAATCCCTATATTACAGAACTACGTAGCCAACATATGTTGAGGTATCTTTCAGCTAGATATTATGAGGGTTGATACTTCTCATCTAAGTTATCCAGTCAGTGAGGGTTGATGAAAAAGCTTCCTGTGAGAGAGGGTTAACTCATAGTTTGTCCTTACCTGTGGTACGGTATGGACACTCTTCTAAATGGGGTTACAAGTTGGACTCCAAATCAACTAGAGAAGGGGCATGTCAGTTACATAATTATCTCCCACAGTCTCAGTTCCAGTCATAGTCTTAGTATAGAACTTAGTTCAGTTCTACAGATTCAGGACTATCAAACATGGTTACTCGGCTCAGTGCAGAACTCAGTATAGTTCCATAGTACTCAAAACTGTCAGATAAAGTTATTCAGATAATCAGTAATATAGTATTTCTAAACCTTGATATTGGTTATCAGTATTTTAATTTAGTACTCAGTATTAGCACGATCTCAATTACAGTCTATGCGTTCATGCATGTACTCTTACTCAGTCATACTCATGTTATTTAGTTATTATTGTTCATGCACATGAACCCATATATTTTAGCCTACCTCACTGAGCATATCAGTACATTCAAAGTATTGACATATGTTTTTCTTTGTGCTATAATGTCTTATATCATAGGTTTAGATGCACTAGCCCCAGAGCACCCTTAGTAGTTCAGATTCTCAGCTTTCAGAGTAGTAGTGAGTCCTCATAGTTCGAGGACATACTTATTATTTACATTAATTTAGTTTTATTTCAGTTGATAGAGTTAGTTGAGGGTTTGTCTCATCAACTCCATAGTTCAGACAGTTAGAGGCTTTTTCAGACTAGAGTATATTCAGATAGTTGTTCAGTTTTTTTTCAGTACTTATATTCAATTTTGGTATTTTGATACCGTATTCAGATTTATATATAGATTTGGACCTTATGGCATATGTTTTCTTCTATTTCTGCATAATTACAGTATTTGTTACTTAATTATTGTAGTAGGTACCAGTCATGGGTTAGCTAATGATACTTTAGGATTATGAGCATCGTGTAGCATCTGGGGTACAGACTCAAGGCGATACAAAGTTGGTATCAGAGCCTAAGGTTTAACAAAGTCCTAGGAAGTCTGAAAGCCGTATCTAGTAGAGTTTTGTACATGGGTGTGTTACACACCACACTTAAGGACAAGAGGCTATGAGATGTTTTTGGAAAAGGTTTTCTTCTTTTAGTATTCATGTCATGCGAGTGAGCACGCGCTCCAGTTACACTATCTTTCTAATCCTAGTTTCTCTTTCATTTATAGAATATGCCTCCAAAGAGGACTTAGGGAAGAGGAATGGGAGATCAGTCAGCCCCTCTGCCCGTCCATCCAGATCCTTTGGGTGAGCATGTTTCCCATGCGGAGTTTAGAGCAGCCTTCACCACCCTAGCTCATTCTGTGGCAGCCCAGAATGAACGTTTATATGTGGTTTTGACCAACCCAATGGCCAATATTGCTGCTACCAAGATTTAGGACTTTACCCAAATAAAACCCCATCATTTATTGGGTTTAATATAGATAAGGACCCTCAAGAATTTCTTGATTAGGTGCAAAATGTTACCAATATCATGGGGGTGACTATTGTTAAGAGTCCTAAGTTGGCTGCTTATCAGTTACAGGATGTGGCTCACTCATGGTTTAAATAGTAGAAGGCTAAGAGGGTTACAAATGTAGGATCCATAGAATGGGAGGAGTTTACAGTTGATTTTCTGGATAGGTTCTTCCCATTACAGTTGAGGGAAACAAAGCTTTTGGAGTTTATAAACTTGAAGTAGGGCAATTTGAGAGTGTAGGAGTATTTTCTTAAGTTTACTCAGTTAACTAGATATGCCTCACATATTGTAGCAGATAGAAAAGCAAAAATGAGTAAGTTTATGTCAGGAGGGTTTAACAACGTGGTCAAAGAGTGTAGGACCGTAATGCTAACCAAGGAGATGGACATAGCCAGGCTCATGGTCCACGCTCAGTATATAGAGAAGACCAATAATAAAGAGAAATAAAGGGAGAATAAAAGAGCAAGAACAGTTAATTTTAATTTCATTCAGCCTAAGTCAGAGAGTGGGAATTGTTCTCAGTTCCGCCTAAAATCCTCAGTTCCAGCTTTTTTCTCAGCCAGTGCTCCAGTACCAAAATTCAGAGATGGCAATCGAGATAGGGCATCTGGTCCTAAACCCCAAGGCAGTGTTAGCAGTTCCCGAATCAATCCCCTTTGCAAGAAGTACGACAGAAACCACCAGGGTATCTGCAGAGCTGGCACTGATGTGTGTTTTGGATAAGGCAAGCCAGACCACAGAGTTAGATAGTGTCCTTAGGTGGGTTCACAGAGTTAGCACAACCGTCCCCTAGCTCAATCCGATCGCCCAAATTAGTAGGGTGCCTCTTCTAGTGCCACCAGTGGGCAGCGCCCAAACAAACTATATGCTCTTCAGTCCCAATACGATTTGGAATGTTCTCCTGATGTGGTCACTGGTACGTTACAAGTTTTCCATTTTCATGTTTACGCTTTGCTAGATCAGGAGCTTTCTTGTCTTTTGTTACTACATATATAGCAGTTAATTTTGGAGTCAATCTCGAAATTCTAGTAGAGCCCTTCTCTGTTTCTACACCAGTAGGTAAATATATCATAACCTAGTGGGTATTCAGGAACTTTTCGGTTATGATATCTCAGGAAGTCACTTTAACAAATTTAGTTGAATTAGAGATGACTGATTTCGATGTCATTCTCAGCATAAATTGGCTTTATTTATATTATGCCTTAGTTGAATGCAGAAATAGAATTGTCCACATTTAGTTTCTGAATAAACTCGTCCTAGAGAGGAAAAGTAGTACTTCAACACTTAGGGGTCAACTTATTTCTTACCTTTGGGCTAGAGAAATAATATCTAAGGGATGTGTCTACCATCTCATTCGATTCCAGGACTCTAGTTCAAAATCCCCTATTCTTGAATCAGTATCAGTATTATGTGAATTCCCAGATGTGTTTCTCAAAGATCTTGCTAGAGTTTCTGCCAATTAGGAAATTGATTTCAGAATTGATCTTCTCTTAGTTACTCAACCCATCTCTATCCTGCTATATAGAATGGCTCTAGCAAAACTCAGAGAATTAAAGGAACAATTAATTGATCTCTTAGATAAGGGATTCATCAGACTCGGTGTGTCCCCATAGGGCACACCAGTGTTATTTGTGCATAAGAAAGATGGCTCTCTCAGAATGTGCATAGATTGCCGTTAGTTAAATGAAGTTACGATCAAGAATAAGTATCCACTCCCCAGAATTGATGACTTATTTGATCAACTTTAGGGTGCTAGTTATTTCTCTAAGATAGACCTCAGATAAGGCTATCATTGGCTCAGAGTCAGGGAAAATGACATCCTAAAAATAGCTTTTCAAACTCGGTACGGTCACATTGAATTTTTAGTCATGTCTTTTGGTCTTACCAATGCCTCAAAAACTTTCGTGGACTTGATGAACCATGTGTTCAAGCAGTACTTGGACATGTTCATCATAGTCTTCATAGATGAAATTCTTGTTTACTCATATAGTGAATATGATCATGTAGACCATCTCAAAACAATACTGCAGACTCTCAGAAACCTTAGTTATTCGCTAAATTTAGTAAGTGCAAATTTTGGCTGAGGTCAGTAGCATTTCTTAGCTATATATTTTCTGGTGATGGCATTAGAGTTGATCCCCAAAAGACCGAAGCAATGAGAAACTAGCCCAGGCCTATCTCTCCATCAGATATCAGGAGTTTCTTAGGTTTGACTGGTTATTACTGATGGTTTGTTGAGGGATTTTTATCTATTGCATCCCCTATGTCCAGATTGACTTAGAAGAAATTCAAGGTCTAGTGGTCAGATTCTTGTGACAAGAGTTTTGAGGAGTTGAAGACTCGACTCACTACAACTCAAATTTTGACCCTACCAGATAGTTCAAATAGTTTTGTTGTGTACTATGATGCTTCAAGAGTTAGATTGGGTTGTGTTCTAATGTAGAGAGGTAAGGTCATAGCCTATGCCTCTAGACATCTTAAGCCCCACGAGAAGAACTATCCTACTCATGATCTTGAGTTAGCAGCAGCTGTTTTTGCCTTAAAGATTTGGAGTTATTACTTGTATGGTTTGCATGTTGATGTGTTCACTGATCATAAGAGCTTACAATATGTGTTATCTAAGAAAGACCTCAATCTCCATCAGAGAAGGTGGTTGGAAATTCCTAAAAGACTATGACATAAGTGTTCTGTATCATCTGGGAAAGGACAATATAGTGGCTGATGCTCTCAGTAGAATGTCAATGGGTAGTGTTGGCCATATTGAGAACAGTAAGAAGATGTTAGCTCAAAAAGTTTATCAGCTATCCCAACTAAGTGTTCACTTAGTCGATTTAGCAGAAGGTAGTGTGTGGGTGCAGAGTAGCTCAGAATCATCCCTAGTTTCTCAAGTAAACAAAAATCAGGATAAGGATCCAGTCTAGTCTAGTTGAAGGAATCTGTCAGAAATCAGAAGGTAGAGGTTTTCTCCCAAGGAGGAGATAGTGTTTTGCGTTGTCAGGGTCATCTGTGTGTGCCGGGTGTAGATGTACTAAGGTAGCAAATTCTTCCAGAAGCGTATGGTGCGCATTACTCTATTCATCTAGGGGCCACGAAGATGTACCACAATTGGTGGGAGATCTATTGGTAGAGTAGGATGAAAAGAGACATATGCAGAGTTTGTGGCTAAGTGCTCAACATGTCAGTAGGTTAAGATTAAGCATTAGAAGCCTAGTGGATCCATGTAAGAGTTCAGTATTCCCACTTGGAAATGGGAAGAGGTAAACATAGACTTTGTGACAGGCTTACCTCGTACTCATCGTCAGCATGATTCAGTTTGGGTCATTGTAGATAGGATGACCAAATCGACTTATTTTTTTCTAGTTCATACCTCTTATTCAGTTGAGGATTATGCCAAACTCTACATCAGGGAGTTGGTCAGATTGCATGGTTTTCCATTGTCCATTATCTTATATAGAGGTGCCCAATTCACCTGTAATTTCTGGAAAGCATTCCAAAAGGCTCTTGGTACCCGAGTTCATCTCTGTACAACCTTTCATCCTCAGACAGATGGTCAAGAAGAAAGGACCATTCAAACCTTGAAAGATATGCTATGAGCATATGCGATAGACTTTAAAGGTAGTTGGGATAACCACTTGTCTTTTATTGAGTTTACATATAGCAACAGCTATCACTCCAGTATTTAGATAGCTCCATTAGAGACGCTTTATCAGAGGAGGTGTAGATCTCGCATTGGTTGGTTTGAAGTGGGTGAGGCTACAGTGGTAGGTCCTGACTTGGTGTTTGATACCTTAGAGAAGGTCCAATTGATCAAGGAAAGGCTTAAGATAGCTCAGAGCCAAAAGAAATCATACACAGAAAGGATCTCAAGTTCGAGATTGGTGACTATGTGTACTTGAAGATCTCTCCTATGAAAGGAGTAAAGCAATTTGGCAAGAAAGGGAAACTGAGTCCCCGATATGTCGGTCATTACCGAATTCTCAGCTCAGAAAGGTAGCTTATGAGCTTGAGTTAACTTCAGATTTATCTTTAGTACATCTAGTGTTTCATGTCTCCTTGCTAAATAAATGCATAGGTGACCCATTAGTCGTAGTCCATATTAAGAGCATAAATATTCAGATAAACCTCTCTCATTAAGAGATCCCAGTCGAAATCCTTGACTATCAAATTCGCAAACTAAGGAACAAAGAAGTTAATCTAGTCAAAGTTCTTTGGCTGAATCAGTCTATTAAGAGAGCTACTTGGGAAGCAGAAGTAGACATGCAAACAATTATCCTTATCTATTCTCCGCTAATCCAGACTTAGCTCAAGGTAATAGTTTCCTTAAGCTTAATCAGTTTCATGTTCGAATTTCAGTTACAAATGTGGTATCGGTTCCCATTGCATGTTCAGTATATAGATTTAGTTTATCAGTAATGCCAATCATTCATTCATGAATCTTGTTCAGTTATATCCATGCATCAGATATGCATGCTGAGTATGATAATTCAGAATACCATTAATTCAATAATATAGTCATGTTCTAGATGTTCATGTCCACTAAGTAAGCCAATCTCTCAGTATTTTCCATCTCAGAAGTCTTATTCGAGGATGAATGTTCATAAGGGGGAGATAATGTAAGACCACACCCAATCCTAAGCTTAATTCAGTTCTTTAGGATTGTCAAGGGGTCGTAGACTTAGAATATTTTAGCTAAGTACTCAGACTTAGTGTCATTTTAACCTCTGAAGGTTGGCAATCTTATTTTGCAACCTTTACATTTATTAAATATTGATGTTTAGGTTATTTCATTATCAGGAATGTTCGTAGGTGTTTTCAAACGAAGTTTAGATTTTTTGGACTTCGTTTGAAGCCCCTTTCTAACCTTAAAATAGTGAATCAATGCGATCTTGGTGCACCACATCCACTATCGCGCTGATTAATATTTTCCCCAGCTACCAGCATCCAATTCTAGTGAATCGTTATGAACATGGCATAACGCGTTGTCTATCGCATTAATGCCATCAACGCACCGTGTCGACCTGCGCGTTGGTAACCTAATTTTTAATCATTTGAAAGACCGCGTTCTTGGGGGTATTTAGGTCTTATTCCCTGGACCCTCAGCTCCCAAAACACGAAATTAAACTCCCTATAGAGTAAATATAGTCATTAATTCTCTAATTAGCTCAAGAACAAAACCCTAGGTGCTTAAATTTCAAATCAAGAACTCAAGATTCAACTATAAACTTTGAGAAATTCTTCAACACAGGTATGTGAAGAGTTCATCCAAGGGTTCCTTCAACCCTTGGAGTCCAAGAATATCTTTCAAACTTCAAGTAATTGATTTTATGATTTCTATGGTTGGAATTAAAGTGTATCCATGATTGCTATTTGGATTAAGTTCCTAATTCATGATTATATATATGTATCTCATGTAAAATTGATCATTATATGTGTAGATTAATGTGAATCCATGACAAATCCTTGACTTGTGAAATTAGAGAAGTATTATGGTGCTCACTTGTTGTTCAATACTATGTGCATATTCTATGCTCACCATGTTCTTGATAAAGTGTCAATGTGAACTATTAAGAGAATTAAATTATGTCAAGTTAGCTTATTTGCAAGTTATATCATGCAAGTGTTTGTTAAAATGCCCCAATTTATGAATGATGATCAAGTTCATAGTTTACAAGTTTTATGTTATGCCATGTCTCTTAATTTATGCTATCGAGTCCTGGGGGTACTTGTACCCTACAATTTAGTTGATTACCTAGAGCCATGGTCAGTCATAGAATAGTATCAGTCACGACAAGATCAGTAGTACTCTCAGTCAGTTACAGAACTCAAGAAAAGTCAGTAGAATCCATATTAGTCCAGTCTAATTTAGTATTTAGTTCAGACCTCAGTAAACTCAGTTAGCTAAAGGAATTCAGTAGTATTCCATCAGTCAATGGAACTCAGTGAACTCAGTTCAGTTTAGCTAAACAGTAAGCTCAGTAACCATTCAGTCCATCCTAGTACAGACTAGAAATCAATTCAGTGTCTATTCAGTTGGGAATAGGATTTAGCACTGAGTTAACCCATGTATGGGGGCTTTCCTGTCAGCAACAAGTTTGACCCTTAGCAGCAATCCCTACATTGCAGAACTACGTAGCTAGCGTAGGTTGAGATATCTTCTTGCCAGACATTATGAGGGTTGATACTTCTTATCCGAGTTATCCTGTCAGCGAGGGTTGACGAAAGAGCTTTCTCTTAGAGAGGGTTAACTCACAGCTTCTCCTTACCCGTGGTACGGTATGGATACCCTTCCAACTGGAGTTATAGGTTGGACCCTAAATTAACTAGAGAAGGGACATGTTGGTTAGATGATTACCTCCCACAGTCTAAGTTCTAGTCTCAGTTTCAATATAGAGCTCAGTTCAGTTCTACAGATTCAGGACTATCAGACATAGTCACAGCTTAGTGCGCAACTCAGTATGGTTCCACAATGCTTAAAACTATCAGATACAATCATTTAGATAATTAGTAATACAGTATTCGTAGACCCAGATATCAATTATCAGTATTCTGATTTAGTACTTAGTATTAGCACGATCTCAGTTACAGTCTATGTATTCATGCATGTACTCTTACTCAGTCATACTCATGTTATTCAATTATTATTGTTCATGCACATGAACCTATACATTTCAGCCTACCTCACTGAGCATACTAGTACATTCAAAGTACTGATGCATCCTTTTTTTTGTGCTATGATGTCTTATGTCATAGGTTCAGACGTACGGGCCCAGTGCACCCTTAGCAGTTTAGATTCTCAGCTTTCAAAGTAGTGGTGAGTCCTCATAGTTTGAGGACATGCTTATTATTTATAGTATTTTAATTTTATTTTAGTAGTTAGAGTTAGTTGGGGTCTTGTCCCATCAACTCCACAGATCAAATAGTTAGAGGCTTTTTCAGACTATAGTATATTCAGACAGTTGTTCAATTTTTTTTTTGCAGTACTTATATGAATTTTAGGTATTTTGATACCGCATTAAGATTAATATACAGATTTGGACCATATGGCATATATTTCTGCCTATTTCCACATAATTATAGTATTTATTACTCAATTATTGCAGCAGGTACCAGTAATAAGATAGCTTGTGGTCCTTTGGGATTATGAGCACCGTGTAGCGTCCAAAGTACAGACTCAGGGCGTTACGACACTCACATGCATAACACCTCATCTATAAACATACTACCTCGGGGTTCAATTTATGCCAATATACTCATGTTCTTATCCACTTAATGATTCAACTACAACTCATCATTTTACCATTGTTCTTATGTACGCATATACATCGCAACTTCCCTCTCATTATTCCACATATCTGCAACCTAGGCTATTGCACACCTCTCTTCAAGCCTAGAAGTTTGTTCCCACCAGATACACATCATCAGTCTTAAGATACTTATTATTATAACCACACTTCACATCTAACAATCAAGCCTATTGTCTATCATCAATGATATACCACCGGTAAAGCATGACACATATCATACTAGTCCATCAAATTGGGAAATCAACCCAAATATTTTATTTCACTTAACTACTACCTACAATCACAACCTGTCCATGACATCGCTATTACAAGTCAAAATCCACTACATACCCTCACACAAGAAGTACTAGTTTACTATTACTTAAAGAAAAAGACCATCAAAGGGGTAAAGTCACACGATAGGATTAGTCAATCTTAATCTTATAATATAATCCATTTCAATCTTATCAATATATTCTAATTCCTCACATCATACTCACTTTCTTAATCATACATCACAATGATCTTCAAAATTCAATAAACACTAATGAGCCTCTACCAACAAATTATTAACTTTTCTACCCCTTTCCTCTCACCACTTATAAATGATTTCACAACCACCATAACTATCCACGTTGAGCTCCTTCTCTATTTTGATCAAATAATAATCATATCCAGTCACATGCTTCACAGACTACTATATAATGTACAATTATTACTACCACATTAGTCTATCACTATAAAATAGCAAACCATCCCTCAATCAACGGCTATACAAATAAACTCTTTATTTACACAAAAGTCACCCTCACTCTGACTTCTAACCTTATGACTTCATATCACCAACTTCTTAGCCTATCTCACTACCAATAGGTCATGACACTATACCATATACTACTAATCAGGTGGAAATACAATTCCAACATTCTACTGCACATCATTACCCTTATACATGACATCTACAACAAGAATTTTGAAAGGGGACAGAATAGACTTTGTACCTCAGGCATAAAAGCACGATTTCATCATAATAAAGGCATACATCAAGTCAACACACCTTGAAGCACTAATGGACTCCTCTCAAGTCCTTGTTCTGTCTTATTACTTTATGGATAACTCAATTAGAGAGAACTACATCGTTGGGGAAGCTAGACTCTTAGACTTGTATCGCCTCGACAATGAGGAATGACCCATGAAAATTTGAATGAGGAAGGAATTTGAATAAATTTCTTATGGAAGATGCTATAGCACGATCTAGAGTATGAAAAAATAAGAAATAACTCCTAAATGTCCAGTATTCTACTGATTATAAGTGTGGTGGACAACACACCCATAAGCAAGACTCTACTAGACATGATTTTGTAGATACCTTAGGATCATAAACTGTGCTTTGATACCAAGTTTGTCACAATCCGAGCAGGGGCCCTAGCTATGATGGGAAACCCGAATCGTGAAGGCCCGAGCGCCCTTTTCTATCTGGCAATCATACATACTTTTATATAGTAGGAAGGAAAATGTGGAAACATAAAACAATATGGAATCATGGTTAATATCATAATTCAATTGAACAATCTTGAATGGAAACCATAAATATCTAACAACGTATAACATCAATCTGTGAAATCTCTAACAACTGAAAATAACATTTGTCTGAAATCTAGGACAAGGCCAGCAGTCGGACCAAGAATCAATATAAAATAACAATAAGAAGTTTCATAACTAGGACTTTCGAAGTAAGGGAGGCTCACCAGCTGCAAACCTCTGACAAGTCAATCTACTTCTTAACGGAACCCCAGGACTGTGTCACAAAATCATAAAATATAAGGGGTCAATACTGATGTACTAGTACACAGAGCAATCCAAAATAATGAATTTATACATATATAACATAGGTTAGAGCAGTTCATAAAATGTTATGCATGAAATAGTTTAATATACATGGGAAATCTCAAATAATCTTAAAACAACTGTCAAACGATCTTAAAACAATCTTGTCAATGCAGTTCTATTCTTTGTATTACTTCTAAGCTAGGTGGTACACCCTACATATCTGAAAGTATCCCACGAGATATATGGGATCCTCTCTTAACTTGGAGGCCAAGCCCCCAACCTAAGTTTGTCGTAAGGGTTGGAGTATTTGAATCTGATACGCCACAGGGATATAGGCTAGCGTATAATCACTCTTGGGGAATTAATAAGCCCGTATCGACAAAACACGATTCCAAGCAATGAATCGTATTACCCATGCCTACCTTGGGTAACCATCTAACTCTTTTAGTGCTCATTTTTAATCTATTCTGACATGCATTTGTCTGAATTTAAAATCTAAAATTTGAAATGTAATTTGTTTTCTGTTCTGAGTTTTATCATGGCCTTATTTGATTTAGTATCATCATACAAGGACTTGCAAGTTATGTCTAAGCCATTCAATGTCATATTACAGTCTTCTCTTTCAAAACATAAATTTTGGACCATCATACTTCAAGCAATTCAAGAGGATTCATACTTTAAAACATTTGACAGATTATGCAAAGATCACTCTTTTCAACATTTCAACAAACATGTGGTGGTAATGAAGTTTGTGACAAATCGTGCAACTCTTTCGTTATATATCTTCAACATTATTAACATGTTAAAATCCCCCCTCTTCAATCCAAAACCATAATCAAGTCATAAACAAAAATTAAGACATTTGGATTATGCTTTTCAAAAAAATGCTTTTAAAATAATCCACATCATATGAAAACAATGGGGATCCATAGCAAGAGAGGGATTCTATATGTTCATGCTCTCAATTAAATCTTCAAATTCAATTACATACATACTTGTATACAATACAAATCAAATTTAGGGGAAAGGACTCAGGACCAAAACACTAATATCATTAAGGAATTCATATTGCAAAATTGTAAACATAAATTCAAAAACCCTTCAGAAATTCATGATCATTCAATGTTTAAATATTATTGAAACAATTTTTCTATGCCCATGTAGTTTTAGGAAAACCCCATGTACCTTAATTGCGAAGAAATCATGAAGAAGTTTCAAAAAAATTTGACCTTAAGGCTCGATTTCCCAAACCCTAGTTATTTTCTCCTCTTGTGTTCTTGAAAGATGAATTGGGAATCTTAAGAGGGTTTAAACGTTACTGATAAGCTTAGTTTCATTTAAGGATGATTAGGGACAGAATTTGAGTGAGGGAATATGACTAAAGTTCCCCTATACCCTTTAGGAATTGAAATAAAACGTAAAATTACTTTAGATTCACGTCAGATTTCGTGTCGGGGTGCAATAGATGCGACGCATCAAGATCGCATTGACTTACTACCTCAGACAGAAAATGCCACAAATTTTTGTTCAGTTATTCGATTTAGGCAAAATTGGTATCGTTTGGAATCTAATTCAATTATCTACAATTTGGTGGGTCTTGAGCTGAAAAATTTTGTATATCGAAAGCTATACATGTTCAAATTAGACCCTTGTAGAATCGAATATCAAACTTTGAATGAATGAATGACTCTTTGCTGAACTTTGCTCCGAGTAATTTTTATGAACACTTTTCACCTCATAATCACTTCATACACTAGGAGAAGGATCATCACATATGAATTTAAATATAAACCATGAAATTAGAGCTTACACACGTAGGAATGACAGTTCGCTTCCTAGCTCAAAAATGTGGGGTGTTACATTATCTCCCCCTTGGGACCATTTATTCGCGAATAATGGGTAGGGACTTGTTGAAGTTATACTAGTGTAGAATAAATAACAAAACCTCACATTGAACATGTTTCCTTGGCAAAAAATGTAGAGGCATCAAACGAGCTTCATGATAACCCCTAGTGAAACGTGAAAGCACAAAACATGAGATAATGAGACTTTATATAGGGATGATCTTGCACATGATTTTTATGAATCATAATCGTAACAACACAAGGCAAGGGTTTATTGATGATTATAGATTGATTTATATATTGGTACTAATAATGAAATAAGATTTCGCGGAAGATAGGATTAGAAACATTCTCTACCTTACAAAGTATCAAAAATAGACTTAAACTTAGAGGAGCTAATGGTCTACACCTCAAACAATAAATAGCATACTTCACACTCTCCAACATACACTTCTCCAATCACACATCTAGCCATAAGAATTTGAGTCCCACTACTTAGTACTGCTATGATGAAGCCTAACTCAGAGTAAAAAAGTGATAACTTAAACTATAGGACCCTATACTTTACATCCCATTAAGAATATTACCACACCTTATCACTATCGTCAAACACTCTCGGGTTTAAATTCAAGGAATACTAACCACATAGTACATGGGTTGAGTTTTCATTAATCACAACATTTAAGCCTATCATTACTACACCCACTTTATAGATTTCCCCCACTAAGACCAGCAAATTCAATCACATTCAAAAAGATTTTCCCCATAGATCTCATTCCTAACTATTTCTCATAATAAAAGTCTATCCGCTTCATAGCTATTTCACACAACAAAAGTTCATCTCCTTGCTTTCCTTTTAACCTATACCCTTAGCGCGAGTATTCATACATAATTTTTTTCACCTTCAAGCACATCTACTTCTCTACCTAACACATCACCACGCTACCATAACCACCACCATGTTATCACACGGAGGGTCATTAAGGGACCTGAGCATAAATGTCATGAATGGAAGTAACACCATTAGACCATAACTTATACTTATTGCCTACTCAAGAAGGGGTATAAAATAAAGATACGATAAAATAAACATGAGGTGCTCCACATATCAAGTTTCTGGACCGTAAGTAGAAAGTCGTTCAAAAAAAGACACAATACAACATGAATTCTTAGGATAAAGCACATTGAGAAATCATTGGTGCACATATCAAGATAAAATGAGAGAAAAAGACTGAATTACCCTCCTAGACCCAGAAATTAGTAAAATGAACCGGGCACCCAACACGTTAAGCGATGCACCACATCGGTCCCTAACGACGTGGATCCTGGCATGATCTGTCGACATCGCATTGGCCGACTATTTGGATCATCCAAACATGCCTCAAAGGGTGTCTAAAAAATCCAAAACTTTCCTGAGACATTCTATTTTCACCCTTGATCATGAATCAACTTAAAAATCTATGTCTCGTGGTCAGGAAGATCAATTTAAGAATCATGAAAGATAATAGCTCAAACATATGACTAATTTTTTTAACAATTAGAAAAATTTTCAGGTTGTAAGCTCTCCAAACATGCAACTAAGAGTAGTATTGAGTTGAGCATGCTACGGGGTGTTACATTACAACTAAGACAAGGATTTCCACTTGAACTGAATGCTCCTCATTTAAGGAACTGTAATCTGTCATGAGTTTGCATAAACTGTATCACTTTGGCTATACCTGACATAGGATGAATCGGTGACAAAAAGAAACATATTTTCTTAGGATCAAGCATACTGAGAGACATAGATTTTCATGGATCACGAACAACATAGCGTATGTCTTGAATACATGAATGACTAGATTACTAAGAGACATGATTCCTTCTAGTTTGGAGGTCGGATCATAAACATAAGTCCATCGAGAACTTGAACCATAGGCATAGGTATGACTTGGATACATAACGTAGGACAGTAGCAGAATAATCTCCAAAATGGAAGTAGGAGGAGTATGCTTGAGTAGGAATAGATTTATCATGACTTTTCCCCACAACTTGCCGCATTAAGAATAATTTAGGAGATAACTTAATTCCCCATCTCCCCCTTAGATCAAAGTCACAATCCTAGACTTACAGACATATCCCCTTATCAAATCTATAGCCACAACTCCTAACATAAGAGAGACATCACCTTATCCTTAAACTCTAAACTCTCTCTGAAGAACTATACCTTGAAGGCCTTGCTTTTCTGTAAATGCTACTTTTAAATTTTGCTAGCCTCTATAGACATCACTTTATAACTTCCACTCTCATGAGTGCACGCATTCACACTCTTTATCACAAAAAGGGGGTAACAGTAAATACATGGGCATAACTCCTCTCATTAATCTCTAATACAAAGACACTAAATTATTTCTAGGACATCCCCCTTTGGGGACACTAACTGTAATTTCCTCCAACCCCCAAAGTCATTGACGTATGGCTAACATTATCATGGCATAGACACCTATACTTTTAAACACTTAATGCTCCATCTTCAATTCCTTATACTAGCATTGCACATCTAATCACCCAACTTACAACTTAACAAAAATTTGTAAAACAACACCATAGGAGCATATTGACTACTCATATTTCTTTAATTCAACTCAAAATAATTCTATACCTTAACTCCACAGGCATCTACATACCAAAAGATTCGAGAATGAAATCTAGGTACACATGACATTCACACGCATCACACCTTATCTATAAATATGCTACCTCAGAGTTCAACTTATTCCTTTATACTCACATTCTTATCCACTTAATGATTCAACCAAAACTCATTAGTTTACTATTGTTCGCATGTACGCATATACATCGCGACTTCCCACTCATTATTCCACAAGTCTCCAACCTAGGCTATTGTATACCTCACATCAAGCCTATAAGTTCATTCCCACCAGATATACATCATTAGTCTTAAGCTACTTATTCTTATCACCATACTCCAAATCTAACGTTTAAGCCTATTGTCTATCATCAATTAAATACCACCGGTAAAGCATGCCACATATCATACTAGTCCATCAAATTAGGAAATCAACCCAAATATTTTACTTTACTTAACTACTACCTAAAATTACAACCCATCCATGACATCACTATTACAATTCAAAATCCACTACGTACCCTCTTACATTAAGTTCCAGTTTACTATTACTCAAAGAAAAAGACCATCAAAGGGGTAAATTTACATGATAGGATTAGTCGATCTTAATCTTATAATATAACCCATTTCAATCTTATCAACATATTCTAATTCCTCACATCATACTTACCTAATCATACATCATAACAATCTTCAAAATTCAATAAACACTAGTGAGCCTCTATCAACAACTTATTAACTAATCTACCCTTTTCTCTTACCACTTATAAATGATTTCTACAACTACCATAACTATCCACTTTGAGCTCTTTCTCTATTTTGAACAAATAAAATCATATCCAGTCACTTCTATCGCAGACTACCATATAATGAATAATTATTTCTACCATATTAGTCTATCACTATAAAATGACAAAATATCTCTCAATCAATGGTTATACAACTAAAACTCTTTATTTACACAAAAGTCCCTTCACTCTAACTTTGAACCTTATGGATTTGTATCACCAACTTCTTGGTCTGTCTCACTACCAATCGGTCATGACACCTTACCATATACTACTACCTAGGTGAAAATATAGTTCCAAAATTCTGCTGCACATCATTACCCTTATACATAACATCTGGAACAAAAATTTTAAAATAGGATAGAATAGACTTTGTACCTCAGGCAGAAAAGCGCGATTTCATCAGGATAAAAGCCTACATCAAATCAACACACCTTGAAGCACTAATGTACTCCTCTTAAGTCCTTATTCTATCTCATAACTTTATAGATAACTCAATCAAACAGAACCATATCATCAGGGGAGATAGACTCTTAAACTTATATCACCTCGATAATGAGAAATAGCCTATGAAAATTAGAATGAGGAAGGAATTTGAATAAATTTCTTATGGGAGATGCTATAGCACAATCTAGAGTATGAAATAATAAGAAACAAATCCTAAAGGTTTGGTAGTCTCCTGATTATAACTGTGGCGCACAATACACGCATAAGAAAGACTCTACCAGATACGATTTGGCAGATATCCTAGGACTATGAACCGTTCTCTGATACTAAGTTATTCATGACCTGAGCTGAGGCCTAGCCATGAAGGGTATCCTAAACTGTGAAGGCCTGAGCGCCCTTCTCTATTTGGCAACTATACACACTTTCATATAATAAGAAGGAAAATATGGAAATATAAAACAATACGGAATCATGGTCAATATCATAATTCAATTAAACAATCTGGAATGAAAACCATAAAACTCTAACAATATCTAACATCAGTGTATGAAATCTCTAACAACTGAAAATGACATTTGTCTAAAATTTGGGACAAGGCCACCAGTCGGACCATGAATCAAAATAATATAAAAATAACAAGTTTCATAACTAGGCCTCCTAAAGTAAGGGAGGCTCCCTAGCTACAAACCTCTGACAAGTCATTCTACTGCTTAACAGGACACCAGGACTGTGTCTTAGAATTCTAAAATATTAGGGGTCAATACAGATATACTGGTACGCAGAACAATCCAAAATAATGAATTTATACGTATATAACATAGGTGAGAGCAAGTGAAAAAATGTTACGCATGAAATAGTTTAAAATACATGGGCAATCTCAAATGATCTTAAAACAACTTTCAAATGATCTTAAAATAATCTTGTCAATGCAGTTCTATTCTTTGTATTACTTCTGAGCTAGGTGGTACACCATACATATCTGAAAGTATCCCATGGGCTGTATGGAATCCTCCCTTAAATCGGCAGCCAAGCCCCTGCCCAAGTTTGCCTCAAGGGTTGGAGTATATGAATCTGATATGCCACAAGGCTCTAACCTAGAGTATAATCCCTCTTGGTGAATTAATAAACCCATATCGGTAAAACATGATTTTGGGCAATGAATCATATGACCCATGCCTACTTTGGGTAACCTAACTCTCTTAGTGCCCACTTTTAATCTTTTCTAATATGCACCTGTCTGAATTTTAAAATCTAAAATCTGAAATCTAAAATGAAATTTGTATTCAGTTTTGAGTTTTATCATTGCCTTATTTGATTTGGTATCGCCATACCAAGACTTTTAAGTCGTATCTAAGACATTCAATGTCATATTAAAGTCTTTTCTTTCAAAACATAAAGTTTGGACCACCATACTTCAAACAATTCATAAGGATTCATACTTCAAAACATTTGTCAAATTATGTAAAAATCACTTTTTTTAATATTTCAACAAACATGTGGTGGTCATAAAGTTTGTGAAAAATCATGCAACTCTTTCATTATATATCTTCAACATTATTAACATGTAAAAATTTCCCTCTCTTCAATCCAAAACCATAATCAAGTCATAAACAAAAATCAAGATATTTGTATTATACTTCTAAAAAAAATTCTTTTAAAATAATCCATATCGTATGAAAACAATGGGGATCCATAGCAAGAGAGGGATTCTATATATTCATGCTCTTAATAAAATCTTTAAATTTAATTACATACATACTTGTATACAATACAAATCAAATTTAGAGGAAAGGCCTCAAAACCAAAATAATAATATTATTAAGGAATTCATTTTGCAAAATTATAAACATAAATTCCATAACCCTTTACAAATTCATGATCTTACAATGTTTAAATATTATTGAAACAATTTCCTTATGCCCATGTAGTTTTAGGAAAATCCTACATACCTTAATTGCAAAGAAATCATGAAGAAATTTCAAAAGGATTTGACCTTTAATCTCAATTTCCCAAACCCTAATTATTTTCTCTTCTTGTGTTCTTGAAAGATGAATTGGGGATCTTAAGAGGGTTAAGATGTTACAGATAGGCTTAGTTTCATTTAAGGATAATTAGGGATGGAATTTGGGTGAGAGAATATGACTAAAGTTCCCCTAGACCCTTTAGGAATTGAAATAATATGTAAAAACACTTTAGATTCGCATCAGGTTTTGTGTCGGGGCATAGTCGATGCGACCTATCAAGATCGCATTGGCTTACTACTTCACATAGAAAATGCTATAACTTTTTGCTCGGTTATCAGATTTAGGCAAAATTGGTATCAGTGGAAAGATAATTCAATTATCTACAATTTGATGGGTCTTAAGATAAAAAATTCTATGTGTATAGAAAGTTATACAGGTTCTAAGTAGACCCTTGTAGTATCGAATATCAAACTTTGGATGAATGAATGACTCTTAGCTCAACTTTGCTCCAAGTGATTTTTATGAACATTTTTCACCACATAATCACTTCATAAACTAGGAGAAGGATCATGGGACATGAATTTAAATATAAACTATGGAATTATAGCTTACACATATAGGAATGATGGTGCACTTTCTAGTTTAAAAATACAGGGTGTTACACCACTCATAGTGGTAAGGATACTATCGATCCACCTATGCTTGTCATTGATGAGGTAAAGGATGATACTATGGAGGTTGATGATGCATTCAAAACTAAAATTGAAAAGTTTGTGATTAACAGTGATATGTTGAAGAAATTGATGGATATAGAGAAATGTTCTTATAGTTATAAAGTAAAGGGTAAGAAGGTTCACTAAAACCCATTCCATGACCCCTTTCCCAACCTTTTCCTCAAAGGTTGAAGAAGAAATCTGAAGAAGGAAAATATAAAAAATTTATGTCAATGATGAAGAAATTGTCTATGCATATCCCTCTTGTTGAAGATTTAGAGCTGATGCCTGGTTATCCAAAATTCATAAAGTATTTGGTGATTAATAAGAGACAGTGAATTTTGAGCTCGCTGATAATATGAACCATTGTAGTGTTATTGTATTACGATCTTTTCTTAAGAAGAAAGAGGATCCTAGAGCTTTCACTATTTCTTGTACTATTGGTTCCTTTAATTTTGCACGAGAATTATGTGATTACAGAGCTAACATTAATCTTATGCTGCTAGTTGTATACAAGAAATAGGGTTGAGATTGCTAAGCCAACCTCTATGAGATTATTAATAGCTGGTCGTACTATGAAGAAGCTGGTTGGTATATTATATGACATATTTATGGAGGTAGCTTCTTTCATATTCATAGCTGATTTTGTGATCCTTGATTGTGAGGTTGATTTTGATGTTCCCATTATCTTTGAAAGACCCTTCCTAGCCATAGGTAGGGCATTATTAACATGGATATAGGATAGATAAAATTCAAGCTTAATAATGAATACGTCACTTTTAATATGTCTAGGTCGATGAGGCAGTCGAAAGATATGTACGTAGTTTATATGATAGACATCATAGATGAAGATGAATGGTTGTACCTATTGAGGGGAGGCTTGGAGTTGAGGCACTAGAAACACTGATAATGAATTTTTATAGCAAGGATATTAATGAGTATGATGAAATAGTGAGCGCATTTGTTGGCAACGACTCTTATATTTATGTACCAAAGAAGTTGGACCTTTGAAAGATAGGCATCATATAACCCTTGTAAACTTTTCTAGCCATAACAGAGTCACCCACCGTAGTAGACACAGATAAAGGATTCGAAATAATCTCAAGACCAAAACCAAAATGAACAGCCACATAAAGGGTCACATACGAAAGAGTAGACCCTCGACCAAGAAAACAATATACATCATGAGAGAAAAGTTGTAGCATAATTGTAACCACACCTGGAGATGCCTCAGTTTCCTGACTGGTGGCAAGAGCATAAAGATGGTACTAACTAGTGCTGGTATTAAAAGTAGCCCCCTTTGGCATAAATTTGAAGAAGTATCATTCAGAACCTTATTAGCTCCAATAGCAATATTAGCTAAAGGACAGTTCCTTAGGATTTGACCATTTTGGCCATATATGAAAGACCACTTACTACCCTCATCGTAATAACCATAGTGCAACTAGAGATAAGCTCTACAAGGAGGATGTGATGGTGTTGTCTGCTCTACTAGCCTGAGACCGGGCACCTTGGGCTTTAAAACCACTGTTAGACTGAAAGTAATGACCACCATGAGACTTAGGATGATCAGCACTAACAGTCGATTGAGAAATCCTCCAATTCCCCTTTCTAGTCTATTATTTCCCGTTTCTACCATTATTTTACTGACCTCCACCCTACTCTAAATATCTAAACTTCTTATTCTTCCCATCTTCCATCTTTGCTTGTTTTCTTCTCTAATAAATAATACTAGATAGGAATGATAGAGACATTAATTTTTGGGTTAACAAATGAATAAAAAAATGGAACTGGGCATTAGAAATGTCTTCTTGGGTTGGTAGGGCATGGACATCATCAACTTGAGAAGCTCAAGGAGGACTAGTAAGAACTAGTGGACACCCAATTACCATAAACCTAGGCTCTGATACCAAGCTTGTCATGACCTAAACCAGGGCCTAGTCGTGATGGGTATCTGAAGTACGCCAAGGATCGAAGACCACCCCCATTAGCCTAGCCAACAAGAATATAATAACTAGCAGTGGATAAGTTTCAAACATATAACAAGATAGAGCTAAATTATGAACATATAACAAGATAGATAAATCAATAACAAACGAGTTCTAAGGATCCATAACACAATCAACCCACACTTTGTTGTTCACAAAAGCCTCTAAGAAACTAAACATGAACCAATGTTAGGACATGCCCTCAACCATATAAAAAATCCACAAAAATAGAATAAGACATAAGGAATGACAAGATCATAAAATGAGGGCCTTCCAAAGAATGGAAGCTCACCACTTCAAGTTGAATCTTGAATAATCTAGAAATTATCTATCACTACACAATAAAATAAAAGTATCTTTAAACCCTACATTGCATGGGGTTATAACCTTTAGAGATGGTTAGCAAGATGATCATTAGTATGTAACTCAGGGAAATGATAAAATAATGTAATGATCTAACCACAGTAAAATAACATGCACATAGGGTACATATATATATATATATATTATGTGAGGATAGGGAATAGGGTTTAACATGAGATTTAAAACATAAGCTTGGACCGTGTAAGTCAAATCATCATCTATACCTATGGGCTATATGGTTCTAGTTCTCACCCTGATGGAAGTGTCTAAGGGTGTATGAGCAGCAAGAATTGGGGTATCAAGGAAGGGTGGGGAATCTATGACCTTACGCGAGTCCAGGATACAAATATATAAAGGGTGACACAAGCACACGATCATCAAGCCCAACCCTCAAGCTAAAAAATATGTATTTCCCATATCAGTCCTTTATGACCTCTATCTTTATAGCTAACAAAACAATATAAACCCCATTAATCCCCAATTAAAACATTTACACTTTTGTATTCATTAATCAAGAATCATCCTTTATGACATATAGCCTTGGTATTGTTATACCAATTATGCTTGCTAGCTAATATCATCATGTCATTTTAATTATCATCACTCGGAGGAATCTGCGACCTCACAAGCTCAAACCATTCATCCACATGGTGGAATACATGACCCCCTAGGTTTAATTATTCATTAGCTTGAGGGAATTCACAACCCCAAGCTTCAATTTAAAGCTATTTTATTTCATTCACCATCTATTTTATACAATAGTTCCAAAAATAGTTTCAGTATGCATATACTCATGTTCAATGCGAATTTCATAAGGTTGGGTTGAGGTTATTATCAACTCCAATTCAAAAATTCATTTATTTAGGAGAATCCATCACCCCCATTCCAATTCCAATACCCATGCATCCAATTGGTTTAAAAGCTATCAATTCAAAGCATGAATGATCAATACAATCATGGGAAAAGCAATTGAACTATTAACATCTAAAAGTCCTCAATAATTAAAACCAATAATTAATCACATGGATAACAAGATTAAGAAAATTCTATTAGCAAAACACTTTTTAGGGTAGAGATATATGCCTAAGATACCAAGAATTTTGGAGAAAAAATCACCCTTTATGCCCTAGATGCCTAATCCTTAGAAAACCCTAGGTGTTTTTCTTATGGATTTTGAGAGAAGAGAGAAGTGTGTTTGATATATGTTGGAAGGATAATGAGACCCTAAAGGCATTTTATGGTCATGGGTCTTATTTAGGGAAAGTGTAAATAACTAAAGTGCTCCTAATTAAAACACAGGAAAAAACTATAGCTAGTCTTTATGGGTCATATAACGACTGGATACGAGTCATTGCCTAGACTCGTAGTCTGGGTAGTGACTCAAGAAAGCCTTATTGCTAGGGTCACAAGTCACACCCTATGACTCGTGACCTCACTTTATGACTCATAAAGTCCTAATTATCCTTATAGCAAAAATAATAGACCATCACACTGGTGGGGCCATAAGTCTTACTGTATGACTAGTAATGTCTCCCCATAACTCATAATGTCAATGTCATACTCAGGATAGAAGCTTTGGAAAACTTTTTAGTCGGGCTATAATTAGGACCGTACGACTCATAATGAGTCTTGACGACTCATTAGGTGAGTTGTTACCTGCACAGTGAGAACAAGAGTTAAGAAATTTTCAAAGGCCAAAATCTGGGTTGTTACAGACATAAACTTCCCTAAGTAGATTTAAGATAAGATTTATAAATGGTTTTTTCATGAGATCACCATAATTTCTTTCAACTTCTTGATATAGAGACTTTTGATATAGCAGGAGTACCGGTATTGCTAGATATTGATCATAGGGTTGAGTCTACCCTCACTACTTATATTGGGTTGACTGGAGATAATGTCAACCCTATTGCACTATATAAGGCACATCATTCTACATCTTTAATCATGGTTCATTTTGAAGGGCCTTCTAGGTCGACTAAGAATATTGATAGGCTAATATTAGGTGGCGATGCTTATATAGGTAGACAGTAAGTAGATCCTTCTTCTAGGATGTGAAGTGAGGTATACATACACTTCAACCCCAATCTACTTCTATAGTTCCTCATCAACTACTAGTTTCGAGTATAGTGATAGTACCACATAATTTGTTATAATAGAAATGTATTACCAATAATAGTTGAGCGAGTACTAGACACACACCAACCCCTAATTGGCCAAGTTATTTATTCATATTCAAAATTGGATAGGGACTACATTAGATACATGTGAGGTGCAAGTAGAGGCAAAGATGATTGCTGCTATAAAGTGTTTTACTAGAGAGCTTCACAAACAGATTAATAGTTTTGAAGTCTGGATAGAAAATGACCTCTAAGAGGCTCAAGTGCTTAATTTATCAGACTTGCATGAGGAAGTGGCAACATTGAGATTAGAGGTTTGTATTTTAGTTGAGATCTATGTCCTAGTCATTTCTTTGGTTATACCTTTCTTCACACAGTCACTACCCATACCACCATCGTTGATATTTAATCTGTTTTCTAAGGATGATGAGGCCAGACTATTAAGTCCATAATAGGATGAGAGTATAACAAGAGGAGTGATATCTCAAATAAGTTAAGGTGGTACCTGGAAAAGGCTACTAGGGATTCTGAGATTTAGTTCCATATTGATACGAGTGAGCATGCCCAACATGATTTGTGTGCCTTCTCTAGTTGACTGCCATGACCTCCTAACCATACACCCTATGTGCCACTTGATACTCCCTTTTGGTAAGAGCCCACATCTAATACCTATAGCATCCCTGGTATGTCCCTGCACTAATATGTTCTTAATTTTCTAGTACGCATTTGGGATAATGCATCACTTTTAAATTGGGGGTGGGGGTGGACCATCTACCTCGGGTTTTTGTTGTCTTGTCTCTTTTCCTTGGGTGTAATATTATAGTAGAGCCAATATGTTAAGGTATTGTATTGTGTTTGTGATATTTTATATGTTTTATTTTGTTTAACTAAAAAAAATGAGGAGCCTTGGTGCAGTCATTTTTTGTGTTTTATTGTTTAATGATACTCCTACTAAATTTTTTCTAAACTATGTGTTATGAGTATATGTGTAACTCCCTAGATTTTTATCCTTACTATCCTAACTACGACTCCTCTGATGAGTCATTCGACTAAATCATAACAAAATTATAAAGTGTGTGGTTGAGTTCTGCTCTATGAGTGGATCACTATAGGTTAGAAAGACATTATAAATCGTAGAGTGTCCAGTGTATACCCCAAATAGTTGTTGGTTTGACTATGACTAGATCCTATAAGTCGTAGAGTCCCATTATGATTTATATAGGCTGAGTCATATGATCAAAAAATTGGGACTGCCTTATAGACTGTCTTAGCTATGACTTGTGGTGATAATTCACTATGATTCTATACAAGTCACATAGTGACCTATAGCCACTAACGACAAAATTATAGTTTTTAAATTGAGGGAACTTTATAAAATTCCCTTCTTACCCAATTAAAATCCTATTTCATAAAACATTTATGAATGGTTATTTCTCCTTCATAACATACTCAAATACTTCTAAAGCTCTACAAAATTCTCTCAAGTAGCCATACTTTAGGTTTCAAGAAGTAGGCCATCCAAGGGCTCTTAGGTTGAATTCTTTTCATGAAACTTGGTATTTCAATGATCAACTCTTCACTAATTATTAATTTACTACAAGCATACGTTTTAAAGTGTTGTTCATATGGTATTCAGGTTAGTTTTAAAAACATGGGTTGAGGGTTTTGAATAACTATTATTTATGTGATGTCTCATGTTTGTCCCTATATAGGTAATATTTATATAGTGGTTTTAGAAATTAAATCAATGCATGGGAATGGGGAATGAACTACGGATCATGATTTCCCAAACTTGTGACTTTTGAAGTAGTTATGACCCCAACCTTATACTGTGAAATTGGTTTTGAATATGAAAAGTATACATATTGAACTACTCATGAACTATTGCATAATATAAAAAGTCAATGAAGCATAATGATTTTTTAGAATTGAACCTTAAGGAAGGGGTGGAAAATTTCCCCCAAGTAATGGTAATTGGTTTAGCATGTTGATGTTACCTTGAAAGTGTAGTTGGTATGACGATACCAATAATGTATGGATAAATATATATTATGATTCAATGACTTATAATCTATGTGCTATTATATTAATTAGGCTTTAATAAAGGTTGTGTAGCTGAGTCATGAATATGGAAGTCTTGAAGGACTAATATTGGAAACCGCAGTTGCCGACATAGGGGTCTATATAATTGGGTAGTTCGAGCCCATCTTATTATTATCATATGATTGGGAGGTTCGAGTCCCTCACATTATACTACATGATTTAGAGTCTTCCATAGTGCATATATATACCCTCTGGTTTGTGTGGCCATATACACTTGGGCCCTATCAGCTGGTGAAGAGCTAAGCCTATATAACGTATGGGTGCCTTCTTATGTTATGATAATTAAGCTATACAATCTTCACTAAAGTTTTAAAGTGCATATTAAGCCTTGTTTCCTATCTTGACGTGTGATATATATATATATATGTATATGCATTTGACTATGTGGATTGGTTTTTAATGAATTTAACTATTGATCACTACATTATGTTATCCTTATCCCTGAGTTACATATTAGTGTTCACCAAATAACCATCTCCAGATATTGTATTCTGATGCTATGTAGGCACTGGAGATACCTCTACTTTTCCTGCATAAAGTTAGGTTGATCATCTCAATTCGTTGATTCATTATGGAGAAGTGGTGAGCTTTAATCTTTGGAAGACTTAGACATTTTATTCGTTATTATCATAGACTAGAATTAAGAGCTTTCACTATCATTAACATTGTTGTTTTCATTGTCATCGGTCAGAGTCAAGGACATGTCCCAAATAAGACTTGTTTTTAGTTCTTTTGTTAGAAGGCTTTGATAGATTACTATGGACTTGGTTGATGTTGGTCTGCTGTTTTGGCCGATCAATGGTTATCGGTTATAGACATACCCTTTATTATTTAAAATTGTCTTGTTATATACTCAAAATTCATCTGACATTGGGGATATTGTGTTTTCTTTGAGTTGGTTTAGGGGGTGATCTCTAGTCTATGCGGGACTTAAGATACCTGTCACGGACAGAACCTAGTTTGGGTTATGACAAAAATGGGATCAGAGCCTAGGTTTGGGGTCATTGGGTGTTTAACAAAGTTGTGTCAAGTAGAATCTCATTTATGGCGTGTAGTGCGCCATACTTATAAGGGTGAGGCTATGAGGTATTTAGAAATATTTCCCTTTCTTGATGTTTTATTTCAAGCTATAGTGTCTAAGGTCTTGAATCTCCTCTAATTCCCATATATTTGCTTTTCAGATCATGCCTCCTAGATGATCTCATGCTCGTGTACACTCTTCTATCCCATCTGAGGATAATATATATGGATCTTGTCCTACTCTAAGAGTTTAGACCGATCGAGGTTTGCTACTTTTGGTTACCCTGGGGGAGCTCCATTGGTTCCTCTATCCATTCTCAGGCCACTCAGGCTGGGGTGTCAAATGTTGAGCTCACCATTCTATTTATTTTCTTACCAAATTAGTGTCATCCCATACTGAGAGTGTTGTTTTTGTTGCTCTATCCTCCGAGGCCACTAGAGTTGGCCAATTTATGAGTTTGAGTCCTCCTATTTTCACTAGTTCTAAAGTTGAGAAAGATCCTCAAAATATCATTAATGAGATGGAAAAGATTTTCTGTATGATTCATACTATTGATGCAAAGGGTGTCGAGTTCGTATCTTATCAGTTAAAGGATGTGGTATTTCAGTGGTATGAGGAGTGGGACCAGTCTAAGGGTGATGATACTGAGTCTCCTTTATAGAATAATTTCTCTTATGCTTTTATTGATTTTCCTCAGGAGTTGAGGGAGGTGAAAGATAAAGAATTTATGAATTTGAAGGAAGGATGATAATAAAGGAGTATGACTTAAAGTTTCATTAGCTATCATGTTATACTCTTTAATTGGTGTCTAGCATAAAGGCTAGAATGAGGAAATTTACCTTTGGGTTGTCTCGTGAGTTGATCTTAGAGAGTAAGGCTACCTTATTGAATAAATATATAGAGATCTCTAGACTTATGGTGTATATACAACAAGTGGAAGAGTAAAAGAAGAAGCAAGAGGATATGAGTGAGAGCAGAATTAGAAGTTTTGCTATTCGAATCGAGGTAGAGGTCACCACTAATATGGTAGAGATGATGGAAAATAATCTAAGAAGAAGTGGGGCAATTCTAGTTTCTACTCTACTACTAGTGATCCTTATCCAAAGCCATTGAGTGATCGTCATTCTGAGTATAAAAGTGGGTTTTGGAGCACTGAGAGCCTAGCCTCACGCTTGTGAGGCTCAGTCAGCTCTATCGTACCCTTTTTATGGATTTTTTGGGTAGGAGCACCATTGTGTCTATGAATAAGAGAGGAACAAGTTCTTTAAATATGGTCATATTGGTCATATAAAGAGGGATTGTCCTTTTAAGGTTACTTCTAGGGCAAATAAGATTCCTATCACTACTTTATCAAGACTCATACCAAATGGTGTTGCATCTGCTTTGGGCTTTGGAACTTGTTGAAACCGTTTGCATGCTCTTGCCACCAGCCAGGATTCTAAGTTATCCCCTGATGTTGTTTCTATTACGCTCAAACTTTTCTCCCATGATGTATATTATCTACTTAATCTCAGGTCTACCCTTCCTTATATGACCCCTTATGTGGCTATCCATTTTGGTTTTGATCCTAAATGTATTTTGAACCCCTTCTTTGTATCCACCACAATGGGTGACTTTATTTTGGCTAAAAATTTTTATAGGGTTGTGTGATATTGGTCTATAGTAGAGATACCTTGGTGGATCTGATAGAGTTGGACATGCTAGACTTTAATACAATTTTGGGCATAGATGGTTGCATTTCTGCTATCCATCTTTTGATTATAGGACTCGAAGGATCAGTTTCCATTTCCCAAATGAGCTGGTGATTTAATTGGAAGGTAGGTCCTTAGTACCCAAGTGAAGGTTCATTTGGTATCTTAGAGCCCAAAAATTAGTTTTTAAAGGGTGCCTCTATTACTAAATACATGTTAAGGATTCTAGATATGAAGGTCCTTTCTTGTAGGCTGTCCCTGTGGTCTGTGATTTTTAAAAGATGTTACCTAATGATCTTTCTAGTATTCCTCCCACTAGGGAAATTGATTTTGGGGTTGAACTTCTTCCAGACACTCATCCTATTTCTATCCTTCCTTACTAAATGGCTCCGACAGAGTTGAAAAAACTTAAGGAGAAGTTAAAAGATCTTCTTAAAGGGGTTTATCTACCCTAATGTGTTTTTGTAGGTGCTCTTATTCTTTTCATATGTAAGAAGGATGGGTCCTTCGAATATGTATTGATTATTGCCAATTGAATAAGATAATTGTGAAGAATAAGTATCCTCTTTTAGAGGATTGATTATCTGTTCGATCAGATTTAAGGGTCTAAGTTCTTTTCTAAGATTGATCTTTGGTCTAGGTATCATCAGTTGAAGATTAGGGAGATAGATATCCCTAAGACTACTTTTCAAACTTGGTATGGTCACTTTGAGTTTTTGTGATGTCTTTCAATTTGACTAATGCCCCAACAACATTCATAGATCTTATGAATTGGGTTTTCCACCAGTTATAGGATTTTTTCATGATTACATTTATCAAAGATATTTTGGTATATTCTAAGAAAGAGGTGGATCATATTGATTACCTCTACTTTGTGTAGAAAACCTTTAAAGAGTAATTGTTGTATGCAAAATTTTCTAAGTGTGAGTCCTGGTTAAATATTGTGACTTATTTAGGACATGTTGTTTTTAGTGAAGGGATAATGGAGGATCCACAGAAGGTTTCGGTAGTTAAGAAGTGGCCTAGACCCACGACACCATCTGGCATTTGGAGCTTCTTGGTTTTAGATGTCTATTATAGAAGGTTAGTGGAAAGTTTCTCTTCTATTGCTGCCTCCTTAACTAAGTTGACCCAGAGGAAAGTGAAATTCTTATGGTTTGATTCTTATAAAGGGAGTTTTAAAACTTAAAGGATAAGTTGATTTTTGCTCCGGTCTTGATTCTACCTGAAGGCAATGATGGTTTTGTTGTCTATTATGATGTATCTCAGGTGGGATTGGGTTGTGTTTTGATGAAGCATGGAAAGGTGGTTGCTTATGCCTCTAGAAAATTACAAGTCTATAAGAAGAATTAGCTGACCCATGATTCGAAACTGTAAGCTGTGGTGTTTGCATTAAAGATTTGGCGACATTATTTGTATGGGGTCCATATTGATATTTATTTTGATCATAAGAGCCTGCAATATGTATTCACTCAGAAAGAGTCAAATCTCAGACAAAAAAGGTGGCTGAAGTTGTTGAAGGACTATGATATAAGCCTTTACTATTATCTAGGTAAAGCTAACATGGTTACTGATGCTCTTAGTAGGTTATCCATATGAAGCTTATCTCATATGGACGAAAAGAAGTGAGATTTGTTAAAGGATATTCACCATTTGGCTAATCTTGGAGTTCATCATTTGGACTTCAAAAATAGCGGTGTGATGGTTCCAAAGGTGGCGAAGTTATCCTTTGGTGTTGAGGGAAAGGAGAAACAAATGTTGGATCCTATCTTAATGAAAATCAAGAATGATGTTGGTAGGTAGAAGGTTGTGATTCTTGAGATTAGTGATAATTTTATCTTAAGGTATCAAGGTAGATTATGTGTTCCCAATATTGATGGGTTGCAAGGATAAATTTTGGTCGAAGGTCCCAAGTCGCATTACACTATTCATCTTTGTTCGACGAAAATGTATCATGATCTTAAGGAGATTTTTTGGTAGAATAATTTAAAGAGGGATGTGGCCAATTTTATAGCTAAGGGCATAGTGTGTCAGCAAGGAAGGTGGAACACTTGAGGCTAGGTGGGTTGACTTAACAGATTGAGATACCGGTGTGAAAATGAGAGATAATTGATATGGATTTTGTTAATAGTATTTGATAGTCTTGCTAGTATTTTGATTTGATTGAGTTATCGTGGATAGAATGACTAAGTCTGCTCACTTCTTGCTAGTGAGGACTAATTTCTCTTTAGAGGATTATGCCAAGTTGTTCATTAAGGAGATTGTGAAGTTGCATGGTATGCTAGTTTCCATCTTACCTGATCGGGGTACTTAGTTCACATCTCATATTTGAAGGTTATTCTAGTAAAGTTTGGGGACTAAGGTGACCCTTAGTACTATTTTCCACAAGTAGATAGATGGTCAAGCAGAAAGGACAAATAAGCCCTTGGAATATATACTTTGGGCTTGTGTTTTTTATTTGGAGGTAGTTGGGTTGACCAATTTTCTTTCATAGAATTTGCATAAATCAACAGTTATCACTCTTGCATTGGTATAGCACCATTTGAGGCCTTATATGGTAGGAGGTGTAGGTCTCCTATTGGGTGGTTTGAGGTCGGTGAAAATAAGT
>JAPEIP010000009.1:72951007-73025597 GCA_026120095.1 Capsicum chinense | reverse complement strand
TAAGCTGTGGTGTTTGCATTAAAGATTTGGCGACATTATTTGTATGGGGTCCATATTGATATTTATTTTGATCATAAGAGCCTGCAATATGTATTCACTCAGAAAGAGTCAAATCTCAGACAAAAAAGGTGGCTGAAGTTGTTGAAGGACTATGATATAAGCCTTTACTATTATCTAGGTAAAGCTAACATGGTTACTGATGCTCTTAGTAGGTTATCCATATGAAGCTTATCTCATATGGACGAAAAGAAGTGAGATTTGTTAAAGGATATTCACCATTTGGCTAATCTTGGAGTTCATCATTTGGACTTCAAAAATAGCGGTGTGATGGTTCCAAAGGTGGCGAAGTTATCCTTTGGTGTTGAGGGAAAGGAGAAACAAATGTTGGATCCTATCTTAATGAAAATCAAGAATGATGTTGGTAGGTAGAAGGTTGTGATTCTTGAGATTAGTGATAATTTTATCTTAAGGTATCAAGGTAGATTATGTGTTCCCAATATTGATGGGTTGCAAGGATAAATTTTGGTCGAAGGTCCCAAGTCGCATTACACTATTCATCTTTGTTCGACGAAAATGTATCATGATCTTAAGGAGATTTTTTGGTAGAATAATTTAAAGAGGGATGTGGCCAATTTTATAGCTAAGGGCATAGTGTGTCAGCAAGGAAGGTGGAACACTTGAGGCTAGGTGGGTTGACTTAACAGATTGAGATACCGGTGTGAAAATGAGAGATAATTGATATGGATTTTGTTAATAGTATTTGATAGTCTTGCTAGTATTTTGATTTGATTGAGTTATCGTGGATAGAATGACTAAGTCTGCTCACTTCTTGCTAGTGAGGACTAATTTCTCTTTAGAGGATTATGCCAAGTTGTTCATTAAGGAGATTGTGAAGTTGCATGGTATGCTAGTTTCCATCTTACCTGATCGGGGTACTTAGTTCACATCTCATATTTGAAGGTTATTCTAGTAAAGTTTGGGGACTAAGGTGACCCTTAGTACTATTTTCCACAAGTAGATAGATGGTCAAGCAGAAAGGACAAATAAGCCCTTGGAATATATACTTTGGGCTTGTGTTTTTTATTTGGAGGTAGTTGGGTTGACCAATTTTCTTTCATAGAATTTGCATAAATCAACAGTTATCACTCTTGCATTGGTATAGCACCATTTGAGGCCTTATATGGTAGGAGGTGTAGGTCTCCTATTGGGTGGTTTGAGGTCGGTGAAAATAAGTTATTTAGTCCTGATTTGGTTTACCAAGATACGGAGAATTTAAAGGTGATTTGGAATAGACTTAACGTTGTCCAAAGTTGTCAAAAGTCCTATCTAGATGCAAAGTGAAGGAAGTTAGAGTTCAGTGTTAGTAATTGGGTGTTCCTAAAGGCGTCTCCCATGAAGGGAGTGATGCGGTTCAATAAGAAAGGGAATCTTAGTCCCTCTTAGGTTAGTCTATACTTGGTTTTGAAGAGGGTTGGTAATGTTGCATCCGAATTAGAGTTGCCTTCCAGTTTGTGCTCAATTCATTCAGTGTTTCATGTTTTGATATTAAAAAAGTGTATGGGTGATCCTTCGATGGTTGTTCTATTGGAGAGGTGGGTACTTCATATTCCTTATCCTATATAGAAGTCCTGGTTGAGATTTTGGATTTGCAAATCCGTTAGTTATGGACCAAGGATATGGCATCGATAAAGTTCTTTGGAGAAACCAAAAGGTTAAGAAAGCTACTTGGGAAGCTAAAGAGGACATAAAGTCCAAGTATCCATTCTTGTTTCCCATTTCAGATAATTGTTCTTGAGGTATGTGTATTCCTTAATATCTTTGTTTTCTGTCTTTGTTAAAGGTAAGTGAGGTTATGTGTTGAGTCAAATCATGGTAATAAATGCCTTGGCATGTCCTTTGAGGATGAATGATCCCAAGGGGAAAGTATATAATGCCCTGGGTTTTTGGTACTTGAAAACTTTTAAAACCTTATCCTCATGTCCTGAGTACAACTCCCTTGATGAGTTATTGGACCAAATCGTAATAAAATCAGAATGTGTCTAGCTGAGTTCTGCTCTGAGTATAAGTGGATCACTATGAGTTGCAAGGACTTGTTATGAGTCATTAGATGTAAATCATAGGGTGTCCAGTGTATACCCCAAATGGTTGTTGGGTTGACTACTACTGGACCCTACGAGTCGTAGGGTCCCATTATGAGTCATATATGTTAAGTTGTAAGGTCAAAAGAAATGGGATTGCCTGGGACGTTCTCTTAGATACTACTTGTGGTGACAAGTCGTTATGAATCTATACGGTCATATAGTGACCCCTAGTCACTAATGACTAAATTTCAATTTTAAAATTAAGGGCACTTTGGCTTCTCACCCAATTAAAACACTTAAGAATGGTTGTTTCTCATTCATGACTCTTAAATTCTCTCAAGCAACCATACTTAGGGTTTCTAAGAAGTAGGCAATCCAAGGGCTCAAAGGTTGAATTCTTTTCGCTAAACTTGGTATTTTAGGCATATTACTCTTCCCTAATTATTAATTTGCTAAAAGCATAGGTTTTAAATTGTTGTTCATATGGTATTCTGGTTGTTTTTGAAAACATGGGTTGAAGGTTTTGAATAATTGTTGTTTATATGATGTTTCATGTTTATCCTATGTAGCTTATGTTTATATGGTGGTTTTAAAAAATCAAATTGATGCATGTGAATGGTGAATGAACTACTGATTGTGATTTCCCAAATTTATGATTTTTGAAGTGGTTATGACGTAATCCCCATATTGTGAAATTGGTTTTGAATATGAAAAGTATGCATATTGAACTACTCATGAACTATTGCATAATGTGAAAAGTCAATAAAGCATAATGATTTTTTTGAATTGAACCTTAAGGGATTATGTGATTCCCCAAGTTAATGTTTAATTTAAATGAGGGGGTTGTGAATATCCCCCAAGTGATGGTAATTGGTTTGGTATGTTGAAGTTACCTTGCAAGTATACTTGGTATGATGATACAATTGATATATGACTAAATGTAATCATGGTTAAATAACTAAAAATATATGTGCTAATTTTTTAATTGGGCTTTAATGAGGGTTGTGTAGCTTAGTCGTGAAAGTAGAGGTCTTGAAGGACCAATACTGGAAACTGTAGTTTCCAACACAGGGGTCTATATGTTCGGGTAGTTTAGTTACCTTTATTATTATCATATTATTGGGAGGTTCAAGTCCCTCATATACTACATAATTTGGTGTTTATGTCATCTTTATATGCTGGGAGGTTCGAGTCCTCTATAGTGTATATGTATACCCTCTGGTTCGTGTGACCTCAAGCATTAGGGCCCTAGCAGCTGGGGGAGAGCTGGGCCCATATAGCTTATGGGTGCCTTCTAATGTTATGACTATTGAGCTACACAATCCAGGCTAATGTTTAATAGTACTTGTTAAGCCTTGTTCCCTATCTCTGCATGCGATATATATGTATATGCATTTGATTATATGCATTGGTTTTGAATAATTTTGAACTATTGATGACGACATTATGCTATCCTTATCCTTGAGTTAGATGCTAGTGTTCATCCCACTAACCGTCTCTGAATATTGTATCCTACATGATTCAAGCACCAGAGATACCTTTAATTTTTATGCACAGAGTTAGGTGGATCGGCTTAGTACGTAAGTTTGTTCGGGTGAGTGGTGAGCTTCCATTCTTCGAAAGACTTAGACATTTTATCCATTATTATTATAGACTAGAATTAAGATTTTTTCATTATCTTTAACATTATCATTTTCACTGTTATCTATCAGAGTCGGAAACATGTCCCGACCAAGACTAATTTTTGGTTCTTTTTTTAGAAGTCTTTGTTGGATTATTTGGCATTTGGGTGATGTTGGTCGGTTGTTTTGGCCGATTGATGGTTATCAGCTATAGACATTCCCTTTATTCTTTAAACTTATCTTGTTATATGTTCAGACTTCATCAAACATTAGGGATATAATGTTTGGTTTGAGTTGGTGTAGGGGGTGATCTTCGGTCCACGTGGGACTTGACATATCCATCATGGTCAGGCCCTGGTTTGGGTCGTGGCAATACGCTGTTATGACCATTGTTGAATCTTTTTATGGGTTAGTGTAGGGTCTAAATAATCTCAACTTACCATTGCATGAACTAGATAGGTTGTAGTTGATATTGTAACTCTTTACCATGTATGTGTAAGGTATTAGCCTAGTTTACTCTATGCATTTAATCTTGAACTTGACCGGTTAGTCTTGCCCAGGATGTAGGATAGTTTAATGGGACATGATCATAGGTCATGTTTGAATAAGTACACTCTTAGCTTGAAAGACTGACCAAATGAGAAGAAGTATCCCATGATCCCTAATTCAAGCCTAAATTTACCTATTTTCTTGTTTTAGCCTTTTCGCTTTTATGTTCAATTACAATGAACCTTCTTTGGACCTGGTCCGTCTTTTGACAATGTGAACCTTAAACAAGGCAAATTGCCTAGGTTGAGGGTGGCTATTATAGGGGTGTGTAGTTAAAGATGGGTATGAAGAAAGGTGTTGAATAAAATAAAAGAAAGTAGGGTTGGGTATGGTAGAGAAGTGTGAAAAAATGATAGAAAAAAGATAATAATAGATACAAAAAATGAAGGAAACCACACCAAATCCAAATAGTAATAAAGGAGAAAAGGGGAGAAAAAAACATGGTTAAGTAGTGGAGCCAATAATGTATGTACAGTGTCAATGAGGGTGAATCACTATTTCCCATATATACCGTACCTACCCCTAAGCCTACGATACAAGCCAACAAAGTCTTATAGTGATCCAAGTCTAACAAAAAAAACTAAGGTATAGAAAATATGGGCAAGTGTATAGTATTTTATGCGCATTGTTTGAACTTCTTTGAGAGCGTAAGTGTTTGATGTAGTCCCTGCATTAACATGCATTATAATGTTGTTAGGGTACATGGGTTACCTTGTTAAATACTTATTTGTTTGGGTAGTGTCAATTGCATATATGCTTTGTTGTTTTCTACTATTCTAATGCCATCACTTGACTTTTTTGTGTCATACTATCATGATACATGGATCCACTCAGTGGTTTTGAATGTTGTGAATAGGAGAGGGTAAGAAATTTCAGCTAAAATAAGTTGACTATCGTAGGTGTGTTTGGTTTCCTATAATTAAGCATCGTGTTTATTTACATTGTTTTAGTTGCCTGAGGACATACAAATATTCTAAGTTGAGGGTCTTGATGTGCCATGGTTTCATGGCACTTTCGATGCTTAAAATTGGGAAATTCTGCATGAACTCAGGTATTTTTGTTAGATATGACATGATTTTTTGTATAGTTCATAGGAAAATAGTGTTCAGAGCACAGAATGAGATAAAAGAATGTAGAGTTTGTGAAAAGGCTACCCTCGATTCAATATATGACTCATGGGTAGTACTGTAATACCCCGTACTTTTCCTAGCTTATTTCATCTCAAGAATGTCTAGTATTAGCTTCTAAATTTAATGATGGTTATTCCATGAGTAATTTTCAAGATTTTCACTTTTTTCATGTTGGAAATTCAATTAGCTTTCCATCGATATAAGATTCTCCTAAATCTGATAACCGGGTCCGAAGTTACGACTATTTTAAGTTCCCACCGTAAAAAAGTGCCATATTAGATAGTGGCGCGCCGCGCCGCAAGAGGAAATGGCACTTGGCAAATTCCAGTAGGGGTCCGCGATTATGGCGCATCGTGCCAGGGTCCAAATTCAGAATTGCCTTTTCCAGTGTCTTAGTGCAATTTCCTCTGCGTCACGGCAAAGTTCCAGGTCGTAAAAGAAAGGGCAACGGGATGGCTCCACGTCGCGCCATCCCTCAGTTTTGAATTTGTCAAATTCTAGTGACACGGCGCAATAGTGCCGCATCACGCTAGGGGTTCAGTTCGGGAAAATTTTATTGAAATTAAATGACGCGTCCAGCGTTAAAAGGGTCAACTTCCCACCTCTATTTAATCCCCTTAACGCGTGATTTAGCCACTTTTCACCCAAAATACACTCTCTTCTCTCAAAAACCTCTCAAGAACAAGCTAGGTTTTTCATAGAAGATCCAATTCCAAGAAAGTTTCTCCGTCAATCTTCATGAAATCACAAACTAAGGTATGCATAATGTTCATTCATGGACTCCTTTCGTCCATGATGCCCAAGAATCTCCTTTCTAAGTTTAAGTTTATGAATTTTTTTATGAATTTCATGTTGGGTTTGTTTTGTTTATGGTGAGAATGATTAATTGATTAATCTCCTAGTATGATATCATGAAATCTCCGTGTATGTAAAAGTTATTCCTATCACATGTTTTGATGGAATTCTTCTATAAATGTATTATGGATTATGATGTTAGTTATATGTTCAAGTAAGTTATTCTTGGTCAGTTTTACTTCCATACCCAAATCATTAGCTGTGTGCCTAGAGCCATGTTATGTTTTAACGATACTCTCAGTCAAGATATGATCTTTAGACTTCAGATAGTCTTATGACTCAGGTAATCTCCATGATCCCATTACCTTAGTCAGTTGTCAGATATTAGTAGTATTCCATTAGTCAACGGAATTCAAAAATTCAGCTCATGTTCAGTTCAATAAATCATGTTCAGTGTCCATTCAGATGGGAGTAGAAATTAGCATCGATTGAACCCAAGGATGGGGACACACTCTATCAGATGAGGGTGTGATCCTTAGCAATCATCCTTGCATTCCAGAACTATGTAGCCAGTATAGGTTGAGACAACAACACTGCCCGAAGAGGTTGATGAGGTGGATAAGCACTATCAGATAAAGGCCCCACCATTCTTTTTTGGGGACACTACCAGATAAGGGTCACCCACAGCTTTTCCTTACCAGTGGCGCGGTATTGACACCCTTCCAATTAAGGTTAAATATTGGACCCTAACTCAGCCATAATGACGTATCAGGGGCATGTCGGTTAGATAACTACTTCCCACTATTTCATGTTACAGAATCAAGACTGTCAGATATAGTTAATCAGTCTCATAATAGAACTTAGATAGTTCTTCAGATTTTAGGACTATTAGATACAGTCAACTTAGATACAGTAGGAAACTCAAATAGTTCCATTAGATTCAGGACTGTCAAATACAGTCACTCATGTTATCAATTATATTTAGATTCAGTAATCATGTTCTCATAGTATTAGTGTCATTTGTTATGTCTCATGCATGTATTCTCACGCTTATGATAGTTAGTCAGTTATTATTATTGTTAATGCATCTGAACCCCATGTATTTAGCCCACCTCACATGCATACCAGTGCATTCAAAGTACTGACATATTTGCGCTGTGGTGTCTTATACCATAGGTTCAGAGACACGAGTTTCAGAGCAATAGTAGATTCCAGATATCTGCAGTCAAATTTAGAAGTGAGTCCTTATCTTTCGAGGACATGATTATTTCTCTATTATCTCATTAATCAGTTTATTAGTTGGAGTTAGTTGGGGACATGCCCCATAAAATCCTTACTCAGATAGTTCAATCAGTTAGAGGATTTCTAGACTATCATGTTTTAGACTTCAGTATTTTCAGTTTTGTTTTGGCTATTCTATTACCCCACAGAGATGTTATATTAGTCAGATTATTTTCAATTTTGAACCTTACGGCCTTTCAGTTCATGTTCATGTTTAGCTTGTGGCCATTCAAGCTCATGAATACTGTGTGGCATTTCGAGTATCATATTTGGGGTGTTACAAACTTGGTATTAGAGCCTAAGGTTCAATATAGTCCTAGAAAGTCTGAAAGCTGCATCTAGTAGAGTCTTGTACATGGGTGTGTTGCGCGCCACATTTATGTATAGGAGGCTATAAGATGTTTTAGGAACTATTTCCCCTCTTTCAGTATTTATGTTGTGCCAGTGATCATAATCACAAGTCAATATCTCAGTCTAATCCATTTCGCCCTTTCTTCTACAAAACATGCCTCCTAAAAGGAAAAATGGAAATCAGTCAACCCCTCAGCCCAAAGATCCTTTGGGTGATCATGTTTCTTATGCGGAGTTTAGGGCCATATTAACTACTCTCGCTTAGTCGTTTACCGCTCAAAATGAATGGCCTGTTGTTATTTCGGCCATCCCAGTGGGTAATTCAACGACAACTAGGATTCGAGACTTCACCCAAATGAATCCTTCATCCTTCCTCGGGTCTAAGGTAGATGAGTACCCTCAGGAAATTCATTAATCAGGTTTAGATGGGAATAGACATCATGGGGGTGACTACTATTGAGAGTGCTGAGCTAGCTACATATTAGTTATAGGATCTGGCTCATACTTGGTTCCAATAGTGGAAGTCAGAAAGGTCAGATAACGTGGGTCCTATAGCGTGGGAGGAGTTTGTCACCACATTCTTAGATAGATTCTTTCCCCAAGATCTTAGAGAGGCTAAGGTGCTAGAATTCTTCATCCTCAGGTAGGTAAATATGACGGTGAAAGAGTATTCTCTTAATTTTACTCAATTAGCCAGATATACCCCTCATGTGGTTGCAGACAATAGAGCCAACATGAGTAAGTTCGCTTCAGGGGTAAATGATAGTGTGGTCAATGAGTGCAGATCTACCATGCTGAATAGTTACATAACTTTAGTAAGGCTTATAAATCACGCTCAACAGATAGAAGAGCAAAATATTAAGCAGAGACAGAAGTAGAATAAAAAAGCGAAGATAGGTAGCTTCAACTTCGCTCAGCGTAAATCCGAAGGAGGAAACCGTTCCCAGTTTCATCCTAAGTCATAAGTTCCAGCCCCTTCTTCAGCCAGTGCTCCAGTTCCTAAGTTCAGGGAGGGTAACAGAGATAGAGCGCCAGGCTCTAAGTCTCAGGGAAGTGTTAGCAATGCCCAAACTAATCCCTTTTGTCAGACTTGTTGTAAGAACCACAAGGGTGCTTGTAGAGATGGTAGCGATGTCTATTTTTGTTGGGGCAAGCTAGGTCATAGAGTAGAAACTGCCCTCAGTCAGGTTATCAGAGTTATCTCTATTCCTTAGCTCAGTGTGGTCGCCCAAATCAGCAGGGTGCCACTACTAGTGTTACTAGTGGGCAACGCCCAAATCGTCTCTATGCTTTTCAGTCCCGACAGGATCAGAAAAATTCTCCTTATGTAGTTACTGGTACATTACAGATATTCATGTGCTTGTTTACGCTTTACTAGATCCAGGAGATTCATTATATTTTGTTAATCCCTGTATAGCTGGCGATTTTTGAGTCAGACCCAAAATCCTAGTAGAGCTCTTTTCAATCTCTACCCTAGTGGGTAAAACCATCATAGCTCAGCGGGTATTCAGGAACTACCCGGTTATGATATTTTAGAAAGTCACTTTAGCAGACTAAGTCCAATTAGAGATGACTAATTTTGATGCCATTCTCGGCATAGATTGGCTTTATTCCTACTATGCCACAGTCGACTGCAGAAACCGAATAGTCCAGTTTCAGTTCCCAAATGAACCCGTTCTAGAGTGAAAGGCTAGTGTATCCATTTTTAGAAGTCAGCTTATTTCCTACCTTCGGGAAAGGAAATTGATATCTAAGGGATGTGTCTATCATCTTGTTCATGTTAAGAATTCCCGTTCTGAGACTCCCAGTCTTGAATCAGTCCTAGTAGTAAATGAATATTCAGATATCTTTCCCGAATATCTTCCAGGAATTCCTCCTAAAAGGGAAATAGACTTCGGTATTGATCTTCTTCCAGATACTCAGCCTATCTCTATTCTGCCATATAGAATGGCACGTGCAGACCTCAGAAAACTAAAAGAACAATTGTAGGATCTCTTAGATAAGGGATTCATCAGGCCCAGTATTTCTCCATGGGGCGCTCCGGTATTATTTGTGCACAAGAAAGATGGTTCTCCCAGAATGTGTATAGACTACCATCAACAATAAGGTCATGGTCAAGAAAAAGTATCCCCTTCCCAGAATTGATGACTTGATTGACCAATTTCAGGGTGCCAGTTATTTCTCTAAGATAGACCTCAGATCCGGCTGTCATCAGCTCAAAGTCAAAGAATGTGACATTTCAAAAATAGATTTTAGTACCTGGTATGGACACATCAAATTCCTAGTTATGTCATTTGGTCTTACCAACACCCCAACCAATTTTATGGACTTGATGAACCATGTGTTTAAGCAGTACTTGGACATGTTAATCATAGTCTTCATAGATGATTTTCTAGTCTATTCCCGCAGTGGGCATGATCATGCAGACCATCTCAGAATAGTACTTCAGACTCTCAGAGATCATCAGCTATTCACTAAATTCAATAAGTTTGAATTCTGTCTAAGGTCAGTAGTATTCCTTGGTTATATCATTTCCGGTGATGGCATTAGAGTAGATCCTCAAAAAACTAAAGCAGTAAGAAATTGGCCTCGTCCTATCTCTCCATCAGATATTAGGAGTTTCTTGGGTTTGGCTGGCTATTACAGATGGTTTGTTGAGGGATTTTCTTCTATTGCATCCCCTATATCCAGATTGACTCAGAAGAAAATCAAGTTTCAGTGGTCAGATCCTTGTGAGAAGAGTTTTCAGGAGTTGAAGACTCAACTCACCTCAACTCCAATTTTAGCTCTTCCAGATGGTCCAGATGGGTTCGTAGTGTATTGTAATGCATCTAGAGTAGGTTTGGGTTGTGTCCTTATACAGCATGGTAAGGTCATAGCCTATGCCTCCAGACAACTTAAACCCCATGAGAAGAATTACCCTACTCATGATCTTGAGTTAGCCGTCGTAGTCTTTGCCTTGAAAATTTGGAGGCATTATCTCTATAGAGTTCATGTTGATGTCTTCACAGATCATAAGAGTCTTCAGTATGTCTTTTCTCGAAAAGACCTCAATCTTCGTTAGAGAAGGTGGTTAGAGATCTTGAAAGATTATGACATAAGTGTCCTCTATCATCGAAGCAAGGCCTATATAGTAGCCGACGCTCTTAATAGACTGTCTATGGGTAGTGTTGCTGTATGAATGACAGTAAGAAGACGTTCGCTCAGGAAGTCCATCATCTTACCAGACTAGGCATTCATTTAGTCAATACAGATGAGGGTAATATATGGGTTTAGAGTAGTTCAGAATCATCTTTAGTTTCCGAGGTGAAAGAAAATCAAGATAGAGATCCCAGCCTTGTCAACTTGAAAATGTCAGTTCTGGATCAGAAAATAGAGGTTTTCTCCCAAGAAGGAGATAGTATTCTTCGTTGTCAGGGTCATCTCGGTGTTCCAGGTGTAGATGACTTAATGCAGTGAATTCTTGCAGAAGCGCATGGTGCACACTACTCTATTCATCCAGGGGCCACAAAGATGTACTGCAACTTGCGAGAAATCTATTGGTAGAGTGGGATAAAGAGAGACATTCCAGAGTTTGTGGCTAAGTGATCTACCTGTCAGCAGGTTAATATAGAGTATCAGAAGCCTAGTGAGTCTATGCAGGAGTTTAGTATTCCTACTTAGAAGTGGGAAGTTGTGAACATGGACTTCGCGATGGGTTTGCCTCGAACTCGTCATCAGCATGATTCATTCTACGTCACTATAGACTGAATAACCAATCGAGCTGATCCAGAATCTGATCACTAAGTAAGAGGAGCAAAAGGGCTAGTTCCTGCATTGCAAGGGGATACAACACCTGAAGATGGGTTAGTGGGTGAATGCTAGCATGCACTCATGATAAGGATAAAATAACTCCAACCTTTAAAACTAAGAAAAAAACTATATGCATTCAAAACCATACATATATATAAATATCTATCCATACCGGGAAAGGGAACCAAGTTTTGCGTGCATTTAAAACCTTTAACCTAGGTATGTGTAGCTTAACTATCCTAGAACCACCCAAGGGCAATATAAGTCTAGTGTTACCACCTGAACAAGCCTCGATGCATGTAGTCGCATGAACAAGAGAAACCATAGGAGTAGGGGATTCTAGTATACCATTTTCTCTCCATGATACATATATATAAGTGTAACTTAGGAAATTCCCGCGTACCCCTTAAGTATTATATATGATAGTTATGACCAATCCTCATGTTGGCAAACATAAGTTTCTAGTGTCCGTCCATTAGACTTATACCTTCACATTTAGCTATCACACCTCGCCATTATTGCCCAATTAAAACTATTACCACACAACCAAACCACCAGTTCTATTTATTATTAATCAAGGCTATAAGTAGTGGTATCATCATGCTGACTATATCTTGAAAGCAATGTCCATACCGAACCTTTTAAAGAAGCAAAGCGAATCTCATGTACCCATATATTATATTATTAGTATATTTACTTGGGAGAGTCTCATGTACTCTACAAGTGTTTCATTATTAAGATTGCTTGGGGGGTTTCCTTGTACCCCACAAGGCCTTTAATTAAACCAAACCATGACCACCAAAACCTTACGATTTAACCATTTTAAACCATCCAAACCAAGTTAAGTTCCATTACCAAGTTATACCATACAATATTTTCATTTAAAGTTCAACTATGCAGCAAAAGCATTCTCATAGGCATTTTATCAAACACATTGGGGGCATATAATTTCTAAATCCTAAACCAAGCAACAATTAACCATTACCATACAACCACATACTTAAACCACTATTATATTATGAAAACCACAAGTAAAATACATGGGAATTCCATAACCAACCATTATAACAAAAACCACTAGAGTATAATTCAAAACACTATCATAATTTATGCCATGAGAACAATTCATAAACATGCCTTTAATTAGAACTAACAATAAGGGAGGAGTAACATGCCTTAGATAGTAATGAATATGGAAATAAACCACCCTCTTAAGTCCCAAATTGATTGTATTAAAGAAACCCTAGCCTTCCTTGATCCAAAATCCTTGACAGAGATTGGAGAGAGTTTTGAGTGTTTTATTGATTGCAAATAGGTTAATGAAGCCCCAAAAAATAGTTTTAAGTTGTGGGGTCCGAAGGAGTTATAAGGGGGAATGTCTAGAATACCCCCAACTTAAATTGTAATTTTTTTTTGTAGGAAGGTATGACCAACCCCCTCCAATAGTACCCTACCATATGATTGGTACCCACCACTTGTATCCAAGATATCCCTTGGACCCCCAACACTTTCCAACATATGACCACCTAGGCAAACTCGTACCCAAGCATATGACTAGTACCCTTAACCCATACCCATAACAGAATCATAAGGGGTTAAACACGGTCCAGCATATGACTCATACCCTATCCTCATAATTCATGGTGAGCCACTTATACTCAGATCCAAGTTAAGTTACTAAGTTTAAGATTGAGTAAAGAAAAACCCAACCCAATGACCCAGACCCAACCATACGAGTCGTACCCACCTAGTTGTACCTATTCCAGAAGCTCAACAACCCAGCACTAGAAAACATATGACCGAGTCACCTGACCCATACCCAATTATACGACTAGTACCTTTTAGTCGTATGTGGTCCATAAACTCCAACTTAGGCAATTTTCTTATGGTCCCAAGCCAAGTTATTTAAATTCTCCCCCACTAGGATCATTCTTCCTCGAATAACGGGTAAGGCAAGCACAAGCACAATTTATACCCAACACCTCCATTTCATCCTTTAACTACATTAAAAAACAAAGATGCATGGAATGAATCTTTCGTTTAACAAAGTTTTTAAAAAAAGGTATTATGAAGAACATATACCTTTTGCATGAATTCCCAGAGCAGAAAATAGGAATGGATATTTGGACTTTATGTCCTCTTACGCTTCCAGAGTAGCCTATTCCACCTTGTGGTTCCACTATAGAACCTTAACTGAAGCTATATCCTTGGCCCACAATCGACGAACCTGCTGATCTAAGATCTTAATTGGGACCTCTTCATAAGATAAGGAATCTGAGATAACTAATCCTTCCAAAGGAACAACCTATGAAGAATCACCTACACACTTTTTTAACATAAAGACATGAAACACTGAATAAATGGAGCTCAAACTAGAAGGCAACTCCAATTCATAAGCAACACAACTAAACCTCCTTAATACAATATACGGACAAACATACGGGGGACTGAGCTTCACCTTTTTCCCAAATTGCATTACTCTCTTCATGGGAGATACCTTCAGGAACACCCTATCCCCAACCTCAAATTCCAAGTCCCTTCGCCTTTCATACATATAAGACTTTTGGTGACTTTGGGCAGCCTTAAGCCTATCCCAAATCACCTTTACCTTCTCCATGGAAAAATAAACCAAATTTGAGCCAAACACATTCACCGCAACAAGCTCAAGCCACCCAACAGGAGATCTACACCTTCTACCATACAACGCCACAAAAAGGGCCATCCCAATACTAGAATGGTAATTATTATTGGAAGCAAACTCTATAAGAGGTAGATGCTCAATCCAATTACCACCATAGTCAATCACATATGCACAAAGCATATCCTCAAACATCTGAATAATCCTTTCTGCTTGCCTATCCATGTGTGGGAGGAAAGCAGTACTCAGACTAACCTTAGTACCCAATTCTTTCTAAAACGACCACTAAAAGGGAGATGAAAATTGCGTACCACAATCAGAGATGATAAAAATAGGTACCCTATGCATCTTCACAATCACAAGAAGATACAAACTCGTATAATTCTCAACCGAAAAGTTAGTCCTCACTGGAAAAAATTGAGCCGACTTTGTCATCCTATCCAAGATGGCCAAAACTAAATCCAATTGATTCTAAGACCGAGGAAGACTGGTAAAGAAACCCATGTTTATCACTTCCCATTTCTATTTAGGCAATACAATTTCCTGATGCACTCTCCCAGGCCTTATGTGCTCTACTTTCACTTGTTGACACACCATACATTTGGCCATAAAATCATCCCTCTTCATACCATTCCACCAATACATTTCCTTGAGGTCATGATATGTTTTTGTTGAACTAAGATAAACAACATAGTGCGACTCATGTGCTTCAGCCAATGTCTTTTCTCATAAAACATCAATGTCAGGGACACATAACCTTCCTTGGGACCACAAGGTACCATTACCACTAATCTCAAAATTCACTACCTTCCACCCACCAACCTCACCCATGATTTTTATCAAGACAAAATCAAACATTTACTTCTCCTTGATATCTGCACCAAAAGACAATTGCACCACTTCCTATACCAACACACCACTCTCCTCGAAGGCTGAAAAATAAACCCTAAGGTTAGCCAAGCAGTGAATATCCTTTACCAACTCCTGCTTTTCCTTTTCCACATGATCTAAAATCCCTATGGACAACATTCTAAGAGTATCAACAACCATGTTAGCCTTGCCTGGGTGGTAGTGAAGACTCATATCATAGTCCTTGAGAAGCTCAAGCCATCTCATCTGCTTAAGATCAATCTCTTTCTGAGTGAACACATACTGTAGGCTTTTATGATCTGAAAAGATATCAACATGCACTCCATACAAATAATGTTGCCAGATTTTCAATATAAACACCACAGATAACAGTTCCAAATCACAAGCAGGATAATTTCTCTTATGTACCTTCAACTACCTAGAAGCATAGTCTATCAACTTTCTATGATGCATAAAACACAACTAAGTCCCACTAGGGATACATCACAGTAAACCACAAACCTTTTAGTGCCTTCCAGCAAAGTCAAAACCAGAGCTGAAGTTATCTTATCCTCCAGCTTCTCAACACTACCCTCACATGCATCCAACCAAGAGAACCTTACCTTCTTCTGAGTCAACTTAATCAATGGGGCAGTTATAGTTGAAAAGTTTCTGCAAACCTCCTATAATACCCGACTAAATCCAACAAGCTCTAAATATTGATTGGAGTCATAGGTCTAGGAAACTTCTTAACCATTGTAACCTTCTTTGGATCCACCATGATCCCTTCACTAGAGATAACATGACCAAGAAAAGATACAACCTTCAACCAAAACTCACACTTGGGGAACTTGGCATACAAACACTGATCTTTTAAGATTTGCAACACAGCATAGAGGTGATCGACATGATCCACCTCACTCTGAGAGTACACCAAAATGTCATCAATGAACACAATGACAAATAGATCTAGAAACTACTGGAAAACCCTATTCATCAAATCCATGAATATGATAGGGGAATTGGTTAACCAAATGACATAGCCAGAAACTCAAAGTGCCCATACAAGGTATTGGAAGCAGTCTTAAGGATATCCACCTCCATAGTCTTAAGCTGATGATACCCCGACTGAAGATCAATTTTAGAGAAGAACTTAGCACCTTGAAACTCATCAAAAAAGTCATTTAGTGTTCAAAAAGGATACATGTTCTTAACAGTTACCTTATTCAACTGGCGATAGTCAATGCACATCCAAAGTGAACCATCCTTCTTATGCATGAATAACACGAGTATAACCCATAGGAATAAACTAGGAAAAATGGAATACCTACCTAAAAAATCTTTAAATTGCTCCGTAAGCTCCTTCAAGTCAAATGGATCCTTTCTATAAGGGGGAACAAAAATTGGACAGGTGTCCAGAATAAGATCAATCCAAAACTCAATCTCCCTATCCAGACAAACACTACAAAGGTCATCAAGGAAGACCTCAGGAAACTCATTCACCACTGGAACTGAATGTAAAGAAGGACCTTTCAAGTTAGAATCCTTAACCCGAACTAGATAATAAAGACACCCCTTGGAGATTAATCTCCAAGCTCTAAAATATGATATAAACTTCCCCTTCAGAGCTAGGGAACCACCCTCCCACTCAATAACTAATTACCAATGAACTTAATGATACCCTTACGAGTCCAACAATCTAAGGTCACATAGCACAAGTGTAAAAAATCCATTCTCAGAATAACATCAAAATCCACAATATCTAGTTCATAAAAATCCACCGAAGTCTCCTTACTACCAACAGATGCCACACACCCTCTATAGACTCTTTTAGAAACTACAAAGTCACCTATGAGGGTAGAAATTTAAAAAGGATCTGAAATAACCTTAAGATCAAAACCAAATTATATAAACACAAAAGGGACCACATAAAAGAGTGTGGTCCCCAAATTAAGTAAATAATACACATCACAAAAAAGAGTTGTAACTTACCATTCATGACATCAGGTGATACCTTAGACTCCTGCCGAGACACAAGATCTTATAACTAATTTTGGCTAGTTTTGATAGCAGAAGCAGAAACAGCTGCAGAAGTGGCACCCTTTAGTGCAGGAGAAGATGAAGAGGAAACCAAAACCATATTCTTTCCCAAAGCAACCTTATCAATAGGATAGTTTTTAAGCATATGGACTGACTTAACATATTTGAAGAACTTGTTTCTCCCCTCATCATAAAAGATGTAACTGACCACAGAACCTATAGAGAGGACATGATGAAGTCGATCGAGCCCCACTAGCCTGAGATAGGGCACCTTGTGTCCTAAAGTTTTCACTACCCTACTGATGAATTTCTCTCGATGGCTTCAGGTAAGGATCACTAGCTGCAGAGAAAGAACAAGAATTCCCCCACTTTTTCTTTGCCAACTTACCACCATCCCTATAGCTTTATTGTTGACCACTCTGCTCAGAGAACCTAAACTTCCTTCCCTGCCTCTCCCTATTTTGGCTAGCTTTCTCTTTTCCTCCTTCACCTGTTGCAGATGAACAACCAACCTAGAAATATCCATGTCCTTGATCATCAATCCAATCTTTCTTTCAAGGATCAACTCACAAGACAGTCCTAAAGCAAACTTTCTCATCCTGACCCTCGTATCTAAGACTATCTCCAAAGCATACTGAGACAACTAATAAAATTTCAAGGTATACTCTTTGATCGACATCTTTCTCTGCTTTAGATAACAAATTCCTTTCCTTTCACTTCCCTCAACTCCTGAGGAAATAAGTGATCTAAAAGTGCATTAGAAAAAGTCTCCTATAAAGATGACCCCTTAACATCCCCCTTTGCCTTATCCCATTTCTCATACCATTGGTACACTATATCCTTCAGTTGATAGGCAGCTAAATCCACCTCTTCCAAATACGTGGAATGCATCACCCTAAAGATCTATTACATCTCATCTAAAAAACCCTAAGGATCCTCCTCTACCTTAACACCAGTGAAAGTTGGAGGACTCAACCTCATGAACTGGCCAATCCTTGATCTCTCAAAAGATTAAACACCAGATGCACCACTCTCTGCCTAAGAAACTATCAACTGAGCAATCATATAAATTAAATAACAAAATTCAACATTCATCACATTGGCTTGAGGAGTTTGAGAAGGACTAGAAGAGACTAGTGAAACTCCAGAAAATTTAAGGACTGGGCCCCTAAACCAAGTATGGATCCCCTGAGTAGAGCGTGTCCTATCAACATCATCCCCAATTAGGATGAAAGAGTTTCCATGCATATCAGATTATCGAGGCATGATCTAAAAATCTAACAAATAAGAATTAGAGAAGATTCTAGGACTTAGACTCCAAGCATGAAAATAGAACCCAAAGAAGTAAAACATTCCTAGATGCCTTGTAGCCTCTCTTTTTTGAGTGTGGCTCACTACATACCCTTAAAATAGACTCTACTCGATAGGGATTTGTGGACTCCTAATTGACTATGAACCTAAGGCTCTGATACCAACTTGACACAATCCGAACTAGGGCCTTGTCGTAATGGGTATCTCAAGTCCAACCAGGATCAGAGATCTCCCCCGTTATCTAACCCAACCTCCAAACACATGCCCTGAGTCAAATGAATTCCAAATATATAAGAAGGTAGCATGTTTAACAATACAAAGACTTTGGGATTAGGTTTACGACCATGACCAACCCCAACAAGCCCAACCACCCGATGCCAGCCAACAACCATAAACAAACCAAAATAATAACAAAGTTCATGACCATAACATAACACAAAAGGATGGAATAATCATAATGCTGTCAAAGGATATCAACCATAATACTAATACCAATACCAAGGTTGACACTAATACCAACATCGTCCATACAAATCCACAGTAGTTTCACAAAGCCTCAATCCAAAATTAAAATAATATTCGATCGGGACATACCTCCAACCATAGCCAAAACCATAGCCATAAAATGACCAACATAAGTAAAGACATCTATGACATAAAATAGAGCCTTCCAAAATATGAAAACTCACCACTTCAATCCAACTGAGATAATCACGAATTCAATCACTAATCAGAAGGAGTAAAATAGTTGGTTCCTACATAGCATGGGGATAGAGCACCCAAACACAGCTTAGTGGGTAAATTATAGCATACACTCAGGATAAGGATAAAATAATGCCAACCTTTAAAACCAAGTAAACAACCATATGCATTCACAACCATACATATATATATCCATAACGGGAAAGAGAATCGAGTTTAGCATGTATTTAAACCATTTACCTTGCGTATGTGAATCTTAACCATCCTAGAACCACCCACAGGCTATATGGGTCTATCATTACCCACATGGACTGGAGATACCATAGGAGTAGGTGATTCTAGTGTACCCTTTACTCTCCATAATACATATATATAAGTGTGACTTAAGTGATTCCCATGTACCGTATAAGTATTATATATGGTTATCATGACTAATCCTTATGTCGGCAAAGATGAGTTTCTAGAGTCTATCCATTGGACTCTTACCTTTACCGTTAGCTATCATACCCCACCATTATTTCCTAATTAAAACTATTAACATACAATTAAACCACCAATTTTATTAATTAATAGCCAAGGCTATAAGTAGTCATATTGTTATATTGACTCTAACTCGCAAGCAATGTCCTTATCCAACCTTTTAAAGAAGCAAAGGGATTCCAATTTACCCATATATTACATTATTATTAAGTTTACTTAGGGAGTCCCATGTACCCACAACAAAAACAACAACAACAAACCTAGAGTATTCCTACAAAGTGGAGTCTGGGGAGGGTAAGATGTACACAGAATATACCGCTACCTTCGAAGAAATAGAGAGGTTGTTTTTTATAGACCCCCGACTCAAGCTAAAGGATAGTAACAAGTGGATGGATGACATAATAAAATTAGGAATAAGAAATAGTAAATTGGAAATCAGAGAAATACAAAATACATAAAAATAAGAGTGACACGCAAAAAGAAAATAGGGAGACATAGGGCCCCCACCTAGTCGTATCATACACACAAACCAAGGACACCTATGTACAAGCCTCAGATTACTAACCCAACTACACCATAACACCCCAGACTGCAAGCTACAACCTACACACTTCCATTAGCCTTCTGCCCTTATTCATGACCTCCACACCTTCCTATCTAAGGTCATGTCCTTAGTCAGCTGGAGCTGCTCTATATCATGTCTAATTACCTCCCTCCAGTATTTATTTAGCCTATCTCTACTCCTCTTAAAACTATCCATAGCTAGCCTCTTGCACTTTCAGACTTAGGCATCCACGCCCCTCCTCATCATAACCATCGTAGTCTTTTTTCCTGCATCTTGTCATTTACTAAAGCTACCCCCACCTTTCTCGAATAATCTTATTTCTAACTCTGTCTCCTCTAGTAAGCCCACACATCTAATGCAATATTTTTATTTTTGCCACCTTTAATTTTTGGATATGAGAGTGCTTGACTGGCCAACACTTCGCCCCATAAAACATGGCCGTCCAGACTGGCACTCTACAGAATCTGCCCTTAAGCTTAAGGGGAACCTTTTTATCACACAACACTCCCGAGGTGAGCCTCCACTTTATCCAAACTGCTTCAATACATTTAGAGACATCTTCATCGATTTCACTATTCCCCTGAATTGTAGACCTAAGATACTTAAAACTATCCATCTTATAGACATCCTAGGTGACCAACCTCACCACTACTTTATCCTCCTGCCTTAAGTCATCAAATTCTTATTCCGAATACTCTGTCTTAGACCTACTCAACCTGAAAACCTTAGACTAAAGGATTTGCCTCCAAACCTCCAATTTGTCATTTACACCCCCCGTATCTCATCAATTAGCACTACATCATACACAAATAATATACACCAAGACACCTCGCCTTGAATGATCCACGTCAACACGTCCATCACCAATGTAAATAAGAACAGGCTAATAGTCGATCCTTGGTGCAACCCTGTCTCTACCAGAAAATGCTCTAAGTCTCTTTCTGCTATCCTCACATGGGTCTTTCTTCCATCGTATATGTCCTTAATAGCTCTAATGTATGCCACTGGAACCCCTCTCACCTCCAAGCATCTCTAAAGAACCTCCTCTGATACTTTATCATATGCCTTTTCCAGGACGATGAACACCATATGTGAATCCTTTTTCTTTCTCTATATTACTCCACCAATCTTCTCACTAGGTGGATTGCCTCTATCGTCGAACGACCAGGCATAAATCCAAAATGATTCTATGAAATGGACATGACCCTCCTAAACCTCCACTCAACCACTCTATCCAAAATCTTCATAGTGGGACTCAATAACTTAATACTCCTATAGTTGTTGTAACTCTAAATATCACCCTTGTTCTTATACAGCAGAATCAATATACTCCCTCTCCAAGCCTCAGGCATTTTCACAGTTTTGAAAATATTGTTAAACAAAATAGTTAACCACCTTAAACTTGCCTCACTAACATACTTCCAAAAATCTACTGGGATCTCATCAGGCCCCGTCGCCCTACCCCTCCGCATCCTACGAATAGCCTCTCCGACCTTTTCAACCATAAAATGCTAATGGTAACTAAAATCATAGCTCTCCTCCATGTGCACTAGCTCTCCTAACTCAATTCCTCTATCCCCCTTCTCATTTAAAAGTTTATGAAAGTATTCCTACCATCTTTTCTTAATGTGAACATCCTCCACCAAAATAATGTCATCCTCTTCCTTGATACACTTCACTTGATCTAGGTCATTATCCTTCCGATCCCTAGACTTAGCAAGCCTATACAACCTCTTTTCCCTACCTTTTTTCTCTAACCCTGCATACAAGCTCTCGAACGCTGCCGACTTAGCAGCCATAACTGTTAACTTAGCCTCCTTCCTTGCTACTTTGTAGACCTCCCTATTCACCTGCTTCTCTTTTTCATCTTTACTCTTAATCAACTTAACATACGACTCCTTCTTAAACTATACTTTCTTCTTAACTTCTTTATTCAACCACCAGTCCCCCTTATGACGTCCTGCCCGACCCCTCAAAATACCCAATACTTCTCTAGAAGTCTTCCTGATGCAGCTGATAGCCTTATTCTACATAGTATCCACGTCCCCCCTACACACCTATGCCCCTAATACCACCACTTTTTTCCCTATCTCAAAAGCACTAACCGACATCAAGTCCCCCACTTAATTCTAGGAAGACACTCCCCGACCTTCCTATGTACCCCATAAATGTTTCATTATTAAGTTTGCTTGGGGGATTCCCTTGTACCCCACAAGGGTTTCAATTAAACTAGACCATAACCACTAATACATTACTATTTAACCATTTAAGACCATACAAAAAAATTTAAGTTCCATTACGAAGTTATACCATGCAATAGCTTCATTTAATGTTTAACTATGTTGCAAAAACATTCTTATAGGCATTTTATCTAACACATTGAGGGCATATAATTTCCAAATCCAAAACCAAGCACCAATTAACCATTCCCATGCAACCACATGTTCAAACCACCATTATGTTATGAATACCACAAGTAAAAGACATGGGAAAACCATAACCAACCATTATAACCAAAATCCCCAAATTATAATTTAAAACCTGAACATTATCATAATTTATTCCATGAGAATAATTTAGAAAACATGACTTTAATTAGAACTAACCATGAGGGAGGAGTAACACGCCTTAGATAGGGAAAATATGAAAGAAACCACCCTCTTAGGCTCCTAATTGATTGTATTGAAGAAACCCTAGCCTTTCTTGATCCAAAATCCTTGAGAGAGATTAGAGAGAGTTTAGAGTGTTATATTGATTGAAAATAGGTTAATGAAGCCCCCAAAAGGTGTTTTAAGTAGTGGGGTCCAAAGGAGTTATAAGGGAAAATTTCCATAATACCCCCAACTTAAATCGTAAAATTTTCCCACAGGACGGTATGACCAAACCCCTCCAATTATACCCTACCATATGAGTCGTAACCATCACTCATACCCTAGGCATTTCGTGGAACCCCAGCACTTCCAACATATGACCACCAAGGTAAACTAATAACCAAGCATACAACTAGTACCCTTAACCCATACCCATACAAAAATCATGAGGGGTTGAACACTGTCCAACGTATGAGTTGAACTATACGACTCGTACCCTATCCTCATGAATCATAGTGATCCACTCGTACTAAGATCCAAGTTAAGTTACTAAGTTTCAAATTAAGTAAAGAAAAACCCAACCCAATGACCCATCACCAACCATATGACTCATACCCACCTAGTTGTACTTATTCTAGAAACTCAACCACCCAATACCACCCAACACTAGACAATATAAGATTGCGTTACTTTATTGGTACCCTATCATACAACTAGAACCTCCAAGTCGTATATTGTGTAGAAACTCCAACATATGCACTTTTCTTAGGGTCGAAGCCAGGGTGTTTCACTCATACTCCACAACCATCATTGATCCCTACTCCAACCTTTGTAAGTGATCCGTCAAATAATCTCTAAGACTGTGAGTCATATACTTCTCTAAAAAGATCTTAAAGAACTGAGTCCATGTTAATGGGTTAGATCCAACTGGCCTGGAATCAAGATGACCTCTCCATGAATATTGAGCTGTGAAATCTAACTAAAAAGTAGTGTAATCCACACTAAGAGCCTTAACTAGGCCTATATTATGGAGCGTATCCTTACAAATAATCAAGAACTCATACACATTCTCACTTTGTGCACCAGAAAACCTAAGCAGAGCCAATCTCAAGAGCCTATCCAATATCATCTACTTCTTGATAGACAAAGTAAGCTGGGTAACTACCAACTGAGAAACTACCACTATAAGAAGGACCTCAAATTTTGAAGTCCCAGCTATGGGTTATGACCTAACCTCAGTACAACTCTAATCTGTAGACTGTACACCATCAGATGAAGCACCACCAACCAATCCCAAAGTTAAACCAAACCATCTTTGAGCACTAAAGAAGAAATAAATCATGATGGATGCTATGCTGGTCCTTGTTCCACCACTTACTATGGTAGAAAAATCTCTGGATTAGGAATAAGAATAAGTTTGAGTGAAGTTCGTAGCTAGGGATACATCCATGGGATGCACATAACCTCTAGGTCATCCATGAATGTCGCCAAAATCCCTAGGATTAATCTTAAGACCCTCATCTTGTGTAGTGATAGTACGTGTCCTAGCCATCTGCATAAGAATAAAGCCAAAGAAATGCTTTAGGAACCAACTCAGACTCAAAGTATGAAATGAATAAAGGAAATAGAGAACTCTTAAAAATGTTTGATAGAATTTTAAAGTTAAGAAATGGACACTTGCGAGATTCTGCTTGATACTTGCTCTTGTACCAATACTATCGGTGAAACCTAGGCTCTGATGCTAATTTTAAATGACCTAATTTATGAGTCATGATGTCACCTATTTTATCCCGCTAGTAGGTAAGTCGAACCATATTTTGGAGCTATAACCAATGGGATAACTTGGTGGAAAATGGCCAAAAATTCATAAATTAACAATTAAAGTCTTGGATAACACTAATATAGTCATAATAGTCTAATAGATAGATAGAAATTCAACAACCATCCCAAGACATAGTAATGTTGACACAAGAGCTAATATAATAAACTATGAATACTAAATATTCAAATACAATCCTTATTCAATATGAAAATCTAGACATAGATAAATCCAAGAAAAGAGGTAACTCTAACTCTAAGAGCTCGTCCAATCTCCTAAATCAATATTGCACAAGCGTTGGATCAATGGAGGCAACTAGTACTCAGATCAATGTAAAAAGTACAAAAATATAGTATGAGTTCCTGAACCACGGGTACTCAATCGACATCCTTGGCCGACTAAGATACATCATGATATAAATATGATAAGATATATGATAAAAAAAGTTAAGTCAAAGTAATTGGGAATACCTTGAAGTAAGCTCTACCACCACTATACATAAGTAAATACATATGAAATAAAAACATAAATATCATATAACTATAACTACAAGATTGGCCTCCATAAGCTAATGTGTGCAGAAAAACAAATAACCCAATGTAGGCCTCCATAAGCCTAGATGGTACAATTAAGGAAACTGAGTAATTGAATAACCATAAGTTACCAATTTTTATTCCATAACAAAGAATCCATACGAACAGTATCATCTCATAATGAGTAATTGAATAACCATAAGTTACCAATTATCATACCATAACCAAGAATCCAACCAAATTGTATCATGTCATACATAATTCTAATGCCGGACTTGAATCAAAACTTAATAATACCATCATCATTATCATTATTTATTGGATATAAATTGGAACTCATATTACTAGAATCATCATTAGCTACCAGACTCGAATCGAAACTCATATTTAGCTATAATAGCAAACTGATGTGTCTTAGAAACACAATATTTTTAATGCTTAAAATTATAAAATTATGCTTGAACCTAGGTCATTTTATTACCTGTGATGTTATTTTATGGTTAGTAAAGGTAAAATAGGTCAATATAAGTATAGGACTAGAACTGGAAGAAAAAGACTTGAAAATACCAAGTTGTAGAAGGTATATGTTTCCATAAGAGTTATGAACACCTCATACGACTTAGGATAACTCGTAAGCATAAAAAATCCAAGTCCAGGAATAAAAACCAAGTGTAGACAAGATATAACTAAGAGTACAAGCTGAAAGATGAGGGTATAAGCCATATAATAAAGTTGTACATAGAGAAGAACCCAAAGAAGAAAATTAAAGTTAAAGTGTTAGAAGAATATGAGTCCAAAGTCTAAGTACGACTCGTATAGACAATCCGTAAGAAGACCAGTTTCCAAAGAGTGAAAGAAAAAGTCCCAAGTAGATACGAGTGAAGGCCATGAGTCATATGATCAAGGTACGACTTGTGAGCAGGAGTCGTGAGAAAAATAAAAGTTCTAATCCTCAAAGATCAAAATTGGAGTGGATACGAGAGGCTAAGTACAACTCATAAGAATATCATACGAGTGGATGAGTGAGTCATACCTTATTCCAACATAATTTTTCCTTTTCCATTTTTATTAGGATTTCTAGGTATTTTTGACATACTATAAATACCCTAGGGTTTATATTTTATGATATATTTTATGAGGTTACTTACTTCAACGTACTTTGACATTATTCTTACTACTTTTACATTACTCTTGAGATTTTGGGTTTTATTCAATTAAAGACTTCAAATTTTTTTCATCTTATTTTTGTGCAATTAATTACATGTTTTATTCATTGAAATCATAGCTTCTTACATGAACATGATTGGCTAATTTCAATGATGAGGGTTGTGGGAAACCTAGTTGATTAACTACATAAAGAAAGTGGATGATTCAACTATCTAGGGTTTATTCATGTATCTTAATCTTCTTCACAATAATTGACCTCAAAGCTACTGTAAAAGCTTGGGGATAGCCTGTATTTGCAAACGTTCTCACAAGGGAGTTTGTGATCAGAAAAGGATGATTAAGACAGTAATTTAAGATTCACTTCTATTTTCTTATTATTACATCATCTCATCTAATCACTTGAGACAAAAAAGGTAAAACTGAACTAAAGTCATAGACAAATAGTAATAAGGTGACACCCTGAGACTCAAATATCTTGATCGTATTCCACATATTCATAAGACAGTTGATCGTATATATCTTGTAAACTTTACATGTAGAGCTGCAGAATAGAAAGATTTAACATGAGAAATTTATGGAGTTGAGAAGCAAGTGGGAACACAAGCCTATTGTTCATCTTCTATATTTTACAAATCAATGCATTTAAGATTCGGTTACTAGTCATTGATAATTCTAAATCCCCCTATTTACTTTCTGCACTGCTCGTGAATTAAATTAAGTTGAGCAACTATTCAACGTTTTCCCTACAGGACCAACCCCAACCTACTTGGGTTACTATATTTGGCATTAACTGCATCATATTTTTTTGGAGTTTAGTTTTGGGTTACATCAAATTTTTGTGTCATTGTCGAGGAAGACAATTTTAGTAGTTAATTGAATTGGTGAAGTTTGTGGATTTTACTTTTTATTTTTGATTTGGTATACGCTGGTGTATATCAAATACTAGGATAAGAGGTAATTCTTTACTCACTTTTGATAGAGAACTAGAAATAATTCTTCAAACATCCAGAAGGATTTCAGGAAAAGTTCATGATGGGGTTCAAGACCCTCCACCTATGGATTCCAACACGACACTCATGTGTGATCCTGCTAATCCATAAAATATTGCAGATTTATAGACATAATAGTTAATAGCTAATTTTGAGGAAAAGAGAAGAGCAGCTAAAAAGGCATGATTGGCTAAAGAGGTTGGGTTAGCTCAGCAAAGAGGACTAGCCAGGCCTAGACAGGTAATTAAGCATTGAGATAGAGTTTAGAGAGGCAGAGCTCCATTGATTCTTACATACCAGTACTTACACCCATATGATGATGCAGATGATATGGGTTATGCTGAACCTATTGAGATAGGAGCCACCATTTCTTCTAATTTACCCCCCAATATAAAGTTTTATATTACTAGCACTATGATCCAAATGTTTAACTTGAAAGGTGTATTTTTGGGATCCACTACTAATGTGGCAAATATGTATCTTGATAATTTTACTGGGATCTATACATTACATACTATTTTGGGAGTGGATCGGGAAGCTTTGAGATTGAGGTTGTTCATATTTTCATTGAAAGGTGAAGCATCACTATAGCTAGAGGAACTTCTAAGAGTCTCAATCACTACTTGACATGAGTTGGGTAAATAATTTCTTAATAGATTTTCCCTCCTTCAAAAATGTTGTAGTTGAAAATGAGATTTATAACTTTAGAAAGTTACCTGGTAAATCCTTGTATAAGGCATAGTTTAGATTCAAGAAAAAGTTGAGCATGGTACCTAATCAAAGAATCAAAAGATTAAATTTCTTGGAAATCTTTTATAGATCATTGAATGCTAGTTTGAGAGCAATATAGATATTTTTTTTGGAGGTGCAATCATGCATCTTTGATGGGATGCTGTGCAGGATATGCTGGAAGATATTTTAGTGACTAATAGAGGTTGGCATACTAGAGATGCAGAATATGGTATAGGTACATATGTTATTAGAGCGGCCAATTATTATGGAGTTGGTCATGATTTGGTAGCATAATAGGTTGCACAATTTCATACTGATATTGGGTTGTTTATAAAATAGTTTACAAAAATTAGTTCTTAGAAAGTGACTACAGTTGCGGTACTAGGATCTACTTGTAGAACTTTTGAGATTGAATTTAAAGAAGAAGTAAAGTATCTTGATCATAGGTTGGCGGATTTTTGATCCTAAGGGCAAGGGAATCTAGGTTAAAACTATTATAATGATAGATACAAAGATAAAAGTAGATAGTGATTAGCAGTGAAAAAATTACTACAAGGATAAAAGTGATAAGTATGTTCCACCAGGTAATCGAGATTCAAAATCTAGAATGGAGGCGTTTTTGTAAAAAATAGTCAAAAGGAAAGAAAGTCTAGAGAGTTGTATTAATGATATTAAGGCAGACATGTCAGGGCTAAACCAGAATGTTGAGTCACATACTACAACAATCAAGCAGTTAGAACAACAACTTGGTTAGATATTAGCCACAGTAAATCAAAGATAGCCTAGCACCCTCCCAAGTAACATAGTGGCTAATCCAAAGAAAGTTGGTCACTACCACGCCATTACCACTCGAAGTGATAAATCCACTATAGACCCACCTATACTGATTGTAGATGAGAAAAATAATAGTGATGACCCTATTGATGTGGATAGCAGTAGAAAGTTATATAAAGGAGAAGATAAGGTTGATTAGCCTATTTTAAAGCTTATCCTAAGACCTCATCCTCCTTTTCCTTAAAAGCTAAAAAAGAAACAAGAAGATGGTACATATCTGAAGGTTTTTTCAATGCTAAAAGATCTATTAGTCAACTTCCCACTTGTAGAGGCATTAGAGTATAGGCCCGGATATACAAAATTCATGAAAGATCTAATCACCAAGAAGAGGTCGGTCAATTATGAGCAAGTCGACAATGTTCATCATTGTAGTGTTGTAGGTACTAGATCATTAGTGGAGAAGAAGAAGGATCTTGGTACTTTCACTATACCCTCCACCATTGGATCTTCCATCTTCACTCATAATATATATGATTTGGGTGCTAGCATCAACCTTACGCCATTTGTAGTATTTAAGCAGTTGGGGTTGGGATCTCCCAAACCAACTACCATAAGATTAGTGATGGCAGACAAAACAGTGAAAAAGCTAGTTGGTATTTTATATGATGTATTGGTGAAGATGGCTTATTTTATATTTCTTGTCAATTTTTTGATATTAGACTGGGAAGTGGACTTCCAAGTCCCTATTATTTTAAGAATACCATTATTGGTTATAGAAAGGACGTTAATTGATTTGTAGATAGGACATTTTATGCTTAGAATCAATGATGAACAGGTGGTATTCAATGTATGCAAATCCATGAAGCATCCTGATGAGTTAAGAGTGGTATCCACGATTGATATGTATGATAATGAAATGAATTCATTCTATGATGTTGATTCGATTACTCTTTGGGATGATATTTCTGATGTTATTGTTTCTATTAAAGAGAGAGTAGGTGTTGAAGCATTAGAAACAATGATCATAAAATTTGATAGTGATGACATTAAAAAGTATAATAGGATGGTATGTTCACTTTATGGGAGTGATTCTTACACTTATGCACCAAAGAATCTTGATTTGGATTTGAAGAATAGAACTACCCCACCTGCTCGTCCATCCATTGAAGAGCCACTGATCTTAGAGTTGAAGGCCCTCTCTTCTCATTTGTGATATATATTTTTGGGGTCCACTAATACTTTGCCGATAATTATAGTAGCCGATTTAATTGACTCGAAAGTGGAAACATTTTTATCGATATTATAGAGATTCAAGAGGGCCATTGGTTGGTCTATTCCAGACATTGTAGGTGTTCCTCTTGGACTTTATACTCTTAAAATTCAACTTGAACCAGAGTGTATTCCAAGTATAAAACATCAATTTCTACTAAATCCTTCTTGTAGGAGGCGGTAAAGAAAGAGTTAATCAAATGGTTGGACGTTGGTGTAGCATATCCCATTGCTGATAGGAAGTGGATTAGTCCGGTACCATGTGTTCTGAAGAAAGGAAGGATTACTATTATTCCTAATGAGATGAATGATATAGTATCAATGAGGCTAGTCATAGGATGGATAGTCTGCATGGATTATAAAAAATTTAATACATGGACTCAAAAGGACCATTTTCCCTTTCCTTTCATGGACCAGATATTAGATAGGTTAGCAGACAGAGAATGGTACTATTTTCTTGATGGGTATTCAAATTACAACCAAATCACTATTGCACCTAAAGACCAAGACAAGACCATCTTTATATGTCCTTATGGGTTATGCAATGCTCCTGCCAAATTTAAGAGATGTATGATATCCATCTTTTCTGAAATGGTAAAAGACACCATCGAAGTATTTATGGATGATTTTTTTTTATTATTGGTGATTCTTTAGATGACTTCCTAGTGCACTTGGAAAATTTTTTTAGAAGGTGTGAAGAATGTAACTTAGTACTTAATTGGGAAAATTACCATTTTATAGTCAAAAAAGGTATTGTTCTTGGGCACAAGATATCAAAAAAAAGGGCATAGAGGTTGACAGAGCCAAAATTGAGGTGATTTAGAAATTACCTCCACCTATTTCTATGAAGGAAATTTTGTGTTTTTTAGGTCATATAGGTTTTTATAGGCCTTTTATCTAGCATTCCTCGAAGATTGCTAATCCGCTTTGCAAGCTTCTTGAGAAGGAGGTGAAATTTTTTTTTGATGATGCATGTATGAAGGTTTTTGAAAGCCTAAAAGATAAGTTGGTGTCATCTCCAATCATTGTGTCTCCTGATTGGTCCTTGCCTTTTGAGGTTATGTGTGATGCAAGAGGAGTGGCTTTAGGGCTATCCTAGGTTAGAGAAAAGAAAATATTCTACATCCTATCTACTATACCAGTAAGGAATTGAACCCTGCTGAAAAGAACTACATAGTGACCAAATAACAGTTATTAGTAGCGGTTTTTGCCTTTGAGAAATTTTGGTCTTACTTGATTGGGATGAAGGAGTTGTGCACACATATCATGCAGAATTGTTGTACTTGATGGAAAAGAAATATGCAAAACCCAAACTGATTAGGTAGGTTTTATTGCTGGAAGAATTTGATTTTGATATCAAGGTCTAAAAAGGCACAGAAAACCAAGTTGTATATCACTTGTCCATACTTTAGGAGGAAACTATACAGAAAATTAAAGATGTTCTAAAGATTGATGACAATTTTCTAGATGAGTAGTTGTTGGCAACTTCCCATGATCTAATTCCATGGTTTGTAGACTATGCAAAGTATCTAGCAGTGATCTAGTCTAAGAAGATCTTTCTTTTCAGCAAAGAAAGAAGTTCATGCATGAGGTAAGGAAATTTTTTTGGGATGAGCCTTATTTTTTCAGAATATGTGAGGATGGGACTATTCGTAGATGTAAACCTGAGGTATAGATAATGAGCATACTTGAGGCTTTTCATTCTTAACCAGTTGGGGTTCATCATGGAGGAACCAACATAGCCTATAAAATCTGCTTTTGATCAATGTCAACGCCAAGGTAATATCTGTAGATGCCATGAACTTTCTATGACTCTTATTTTAGAAATAGAATTGTTTGATGTATGGAGTATAGATTTCATGGGACCTTTTGTGAGTTCATTTGCAATGAAGTATATACTTGTGCTGTGGATAATGTATCTAAATAGGTGGAAGCAGTTGCTCTCCCCAACAATAAAGCACATAGTGTCACTGCATTCTTGAAAAAACATATTTTTTCTCAATTTGGTTCCCCTCATTCTATCGTTAGTGACCGTGGGTCACATTTTTGTAATTTTTTATTCAAAAGACTATTTGAGATGTATGGAGTAAAACATAAGGTGGCAAAACCTTATTATCCACAAACTAGTGGACAAGTTAACGTGTCCAATAGAGAAATCAAGTCCATTTTGGCGAAGACAGTAAATGCCAAAAGGACTAATTGGTCGTGAAAGTTAGATGATGAATTATCAGCTTATCGAACAATATTCAAGACTCGCATTCATGTTTCACCTGATCAACTAGTGCATGGCAAGGCATGTCACTTGTATGTTGAGCTTGAATATAAGACAATATGGGCCTTGAAGAAGCTGAATTTTGAGTGGAAAGATGCATCCAAGTCATGGTTGAGCAAGATGAATGAGTTAGATGAATTCTGACTTTGGGCTTGTGACAGTTCTAAACTTTACAAGGAAAAGATGAAGCTTCATCATGATCGCAAAATTGAGAAAAGAATCTTCAAAAAAAGGTGACTAGGTATTGCTCTACAACTCAAGGCTTCACTTGTTTCTAGGTAAGTTGAAGTTAGGTGGTATGGTCCCTTTTGTTGTGCTAAGAATGTTCCCATATGGTGCTTTGAAATTGAAGCGGGATGGTGAATCCCTGTTCAATGTGAATACGCAAAGAGTAAAGCACTATATGGGAAACAGTAAGGAAGTAAATGTGATTTTTGAGATGGACCTTGGTGTAGTATGAGTAACCAAGGTAATTACTTCATGCCACGACGTTAAATCAAGAACTGCATAGGAGGCAACCCATGAGGCTAGTTGGTAAAATCTGAGTTTCCAACTTAGCCACGTCGTGCCGTAATATTAAATCAATCACTGCATGGGAGGCAACCCCTGGTTTGTACTTATTTATTTATAGGGTAATATGTTTATTGAGTGTGAAGGACTAAAGATTGCAGAAATAATCCAGAAAAGTTCTAGAAGTTAGGTCATATGGATTCTTCACGAGTCGTATCTTAATGGTATGACTCATGAGTAAGAGTCGTAAGGACCAGGGATACTATGTTTATTCAGGATAAAGTTTCTGGAGTCTTTATGACTAGTCAAATTGAGATGTATCAACTCTAGAACCCAGGTAAGATTCCAGGTCTATACAAGTTAAAGAAAAGACCCGTAATCCTGGGTACGAGCTGTACACATTACTTGTACCCAAGCTTACCAGGTCAGGGGTCGCGAGTTAACCCAGCCCAGAACTTGATTTAAAAGCCAAAAGGGAACCAAATAATGGGTAATCAATTCTTTAGCTTCCAACATACAAAATCAGTCAAAAAAACACTACAAATTAGTTACCAACTTGCTCAAATTCCTCACATTGAATGGATTAGGCACGAATTTGGGGAAGAACAAGTGAAAACTTGAGCACCCTACTCTCTTAAGTATTCAAGTAAGTTTTTGAACTTAAATTCATTATCTATGAAGTTCAAAGGACAAATGTGAGATATTTTAGACTTTCTTGAAGTTTAATTTACTTATGGGTTGAGATTTACTACCCTAGTTCAAATGATTTAAATTGAAAATGGAAATTAGGGGTGAACTTGATTTTGGGTGTTGATATTATGGATTATTTTGACTAAAAATGGGTAATATTGCTGTACAATGAAGAGGGTAGTTTGACAATTGTGTATTGAAGTCAAATCGGAAGTTGAACTTCTACGTTACAATCAATACGACACTCCTTACTACTCATATCCACAAGTAACAGAGCCATAATGAGATTCGTACCTACTGAAAACATAGAAGTCTAACTAATTTTAAATTTTGGTATGGTACGACTTGATGAAATGAATCGTACCTAACCCATATGACTCATACACTTAAGTCATAAGGACTTGGCAATAGGTCATAGTTTAGAGTTTTGTTTCTGGATTACTTACGAGTGTTGGTGATGAGTCATACCCTATTCTTACGACTCATTAGGAGGACTTGTAAGATATCTACAGAATATCCATGTACACACTAAGTATCATAGGACTAGGTCATACGAGTCGTACCTAGTCGATACGACTAGTACCCCCTACTCGTACCTTGGACAGAGTATGCACACTGACATTCATTTCCTAGCTTTTGATTTTTTTCCATATTTACTTACTAATAAATGTGTACTTTTAGGTATCATGCCTCCAAAAGATGGTTTTTTTCAAGCAAGTGGTCAAGAAGGGAAAAAAAAATGCACCATCCTTAAGTTCTGAATCCACTGAGTCATTGAGTAGTAGTGGTGAGGTAGTTGAATTCCAATTGAAGGGATAGGCTAAAGCAAGGGTAAAAAGACCTACTCGGGAAAATAAATTAGAAACCCAAGAGAAAACACCTCTATGGGGACCAAGGAGAAAGAACCTGAGTACCTTTTGTCCACACTCACCTCCATATTTGAAGGCAAAAGATGTTGAATCCAGCTCTAAAGAAGAGAGTTTAAAAAATACTAATGTTGAGGAAGCTATTGATTTACGACTGATTGATGTGCAACACCTTTTTCTATCTCTTACATCTATGTTGGTGCCCACCGTTGAATATTGGGGGTAACCCAGTATGCAGACTACCTATAATAATGTTTTGAGCAGACTCAGGAATAGAAAAATCAAAAGAGACCTATACCTTGAGAGACGTATGGTTACTAATGGGGTGACAGAGTTGCCCAGGTTCAAGGAGTAGTTCAAACAGTATGATTTTGAGTGGATGACCAGAGCACCTGGTAGATACAGTCCTACACTATTTCAGGAGTTTTATGCAGTGTAAAAGGGAGAGTGCAGTAACAGTATCTAAAGGGCTAGCCATTGAGAGGTGGTGACCCAATTGCCTCATTATTCATTAGGGGAGTGTGGGTTAACATCTCCCCATATACTATTTCCAAATCTTTGCACAGACCAAATTATTAGCCTCCGGTAAACACTAGTGAAATGGATTACTATCCGGAGAACATGAGAAATATTACTAGGAAACATATGGGGTTGGATGAAAAAATGGGTTACTTCAGGTGGATTACTAGGCATATTGCATTGAATAGTGAGGACGCAGTGTGGGTAGTTGGTGACTAGAGTGTCACTCACAGAAAATAGAGAAAAAACTAACTTAATTTTGAGGCCAAGGCTTGGTAAAAACTGACCTAACACAGGCTATACCCCATTATTGGGAACAACATATGGAGTCCAGCCCAGGTAACTTTGATACCCGAATTCATAGACAGTTATAAGTTTGATATAGGAGAGTTTTTAGCTTGGGAGATGAGGGACCAAGAGGTACATTGTGAGAAGTCATTATTGGTATACCCATGCATGGTTATGTAGATATGTTTAGCTATAGGGGTGTAAGAACTCTTGGGTATTTATGAGATAATAGAGGCCACGAACATCAAAGATTTAAGTCTGATCAGGGATACAACCAACCCATTGGACAAGAAGGAGAGGCAAGGAGCAATATGCTTTCGAAGATATTCCTCCATAATTAGCTGGCTGAGACTACTGTTGTTGTTGAAGCAGGTGGACAGACTGTAAGGTAGGTGGATAGTCTGAGAATGCATAGAGTTTGGATGCAGTGGTTACATCTAGTGCCCCACCTATGGTGCAGTCTGTCTTACCTACCTGAGAGGTATGCCATCAGGGTTCATTATGATTTTACAGGCCATGTGTAATGAGAAAATAATGATATTAGGCACTTTAGAGGCTAAGATCTGAAACATATAAGCAAGTGTAAAGCCTGGGTTGATACTAAGTTGGAAAACTAGGATAGATACGTGAAGCTGAGATTGGATGAGTTTGAGCTAAAGATGACCTGGCAATTGGGTAGCAGCTAAACCCTAGATATTACAAAGGTAAAATCCAAAGTGGCTGAGATAAACAGGATGGTGGATGAGTTATATGCTAGACTCGTTGTCCCGGAGCCTATGATCATGATTGTCATACCCGAGGTCCATGTTTATAATATTTGGGCTATTTCAAACTCGGTAAAAGAGCCCAGAGATTAAATAAAAAAAAGAAAAAAAAGAAAGATTGAGGAGAAAGATGCTACGAAGAAGGTTAAGGCAGATAGCCTATAGGATGAGCAAGACAGGTGAGTAAGGGTTTGTGAGATGTATACTGGGGCCGATGGTTCAACACCAACAGTTATTAATATTGAGGGAGACAGTAATGTAAACCCATCAAGTAATAGAACATTGAGCGCACTATCCACCACTGGTGTCACTATTGATAACTCAATCCCAGCAGTTGATTGGACTCATAATGCTGTTGATGGGACCTGACTTGAGGGCCCACATAATTATGTTGTATAATTTGGCACCTTGATCACCCAAGTATATTCCCAATCCATTGTACTTTAATTTCATAGATATACTGGGACAGTGCATAGACTTTAAGTTGGGGTGGGGGTGTACCAAGTCGTCACGTGCTATACTACCATGTTTCGAAGCCCCTGGCCAAAATCTGAAAAATTTGAGGAACTGGCATGTTTTGTGTTTTTGTTTTGGGTTGTTTTTCTTTTTTTTTTTTAGTATGTGCTGTAAATAGCTTAAATAGAAGGAGAATTAGTATCTATAGCTGTTGAGTGTTTTGAATAATTATTCTTGAAATGGCCTAATTTAAAATTTTTTGTGCTGAAAAATTGTTACCCCTCCTAAAGTTTTGTGTTAGAGTGATCTATTTGTGGGTGAGATGGTTTCAACTCTGATAATGGCATTAGGATTAGGAATAGAACAACTAGGGTAAAAATTTTCATAGCTAGATACGTAGTACTTAGCCATGTAACCTGTGCGAGAGTGTGTGTGGCTCTACTAAGTTCCTAGTGTATTGGAATCTAGAACTTTCCCGGTTTCTTTTACCAAGGTCTAGGATAGTCGAGTAGGCGATGATCATAGGTCGTTTTAGTTTTAATTACACTTGAGCGTAAATGCCAACAAAATAAATCATAAATCCCTTTGGTCCAAATATTTAAGCCTCAACTGACAGATTTTTTTTTTGTTTATACCGATATCACCTTCCCATTACTGCAATGATTTTGTGTTGGCCCTAGTATTCCTTAGACACTGTGCACCTCAACTCAGGTAAATTGCCTAAGTTGAGGGTGGTTATTATATGGGTGCATAGAAAAAATGAGTGTAAAGAAAGACGTGTGAAAGTAACAATGAATAGAAAAAGGACAGGTGTGGCACAAATAAAAAAATAAAATAAAAAAAATTACAAGAAAAGAAAAAAAAAGAAAATAACTGAGAAAAAGCAAAGCGCACCTGGTTCAATATGAAATGTTCTTGAAATAAAAAGGGAGACATAAGGGCTGAAATAAAACAGGAGAAAGATGGAAAATGAGTGGACCTCGAATAAAGCATAGTGTCAAGGGGACGTAGTCACTAAATAAATCCTAAAAGGATACCATACCAGCCCCTAACCTACGTTACAAGATGAATAAAGCCCTCTAGTTATCCTACCTTGACTGTTAAAAATTTTAGGAAAAGAGCATATAGGCAAGCCAATGGTATTATGTATACACCAGTGGTACTTTTTAAGAGAGAGTTGCTATATCCCTGAAAAATTAATTGGTCCATATTGAGTGAAATACGGATTTCATTGATTGTGAGCACACATGGGGTATGTTGTTAGGATGCTAGACTGTTTGGCGAATGTTATTTGTATATACCTAGTTGTCTGTTACTAATGTAATGCCACCATTGGATTCCTTTTTGTCATTCCATGTACCGAATTGTGTACACAGTTGTTTCTGGAAAAGTTAAAATTAGGAGGGGCAATAAAAGTTTTGAAAATTTAATTAAAAGTTCACTGCCATAGGTATCTTAGGATCTTCCTATTAAAGCATTATTGTTTTGTGATAGTTTTTAGTTTTTATTTTGCCTGAGGACACGCAGACTTCTAAGTTGAGGGTGTTGATGTGTCATGGAAACACGAAACTTTTGATGCTTCAAACCATGAAATTACGCTTGAACTTAGGTTATTTTAGTAGATATGATGTGCTTTTGTGGTTATTGCAGGTAAAATAGGTCAATACAAGTTTTGGACTAAAACTGGAAGAAAAAGACCTAAAATATTAAGTTGCAGAAGGTATAAGTTTTCTCACAAGTCGTCAAAACCTTACACAACTCAGAGGCTGACTCGTACATATAATAGAAACCAAGGCCAGGAAGAAAAACCAAGTGTAGAAAACATACGATTGAGAGTACGAGTCATAAGTTGAGGGTACGATCCATATCATAAAGTTGTACACAGAGCAGAACCTAAGGAAGAAAATATGAGTTGAAGTGTCAAGAGAATACGAGTCAAAATTTTGAGTACAACTCGTATGGACATGACGTAAGCAGACCAGTGTCCAAAGAGTAAAAATAAGAAGTCCCAGGTGGATATAAGTGAAGGCCATGAGTCGTATGATCAATGTATAATTCATGAGCAGGAGTCCTGAGAAGAACAAAAAGTTAAAACCTTGAAGATCAGACACTTGAGTGGATACGATAGGTACAGTGCAACTCATAAGAAGACAGTACAAGTGCATGAGCGAGTCGTACCTTGTGTCAACATAACTCTTCCTTTTCCATTTTATTAGGATTTCTATGTATTTTTGAGATACTATAAATACCTAGGGTTTATCTTTTATGAGGTTACTTACTTTGACGTACTTTTAAATTATTCTTACTACTTTTACCTTACTCTTAAGATTTTGGTTTTTTATCAATTGAAGACTTGGGATTTTATTCATCTTATTCTTGTGCAATTAATTATATGTTTTTTTCACTGATAATCATGGATTCTTGCATAAACATGAGTGGTTAATTTCCCTGACTAGGGTTGTGGGAACCCTGGCGGATTAACTACATAAAGAAAGTAGGAGATTCATCTATTCTAGGGTTTATGCATGTATCTTAATCTTCTTCAAAATAGTTGACCTCAAAGCTTCAGCAGAAGCTTGAGGATAGCCTATATTTGCGAACGTCCTCACAAGGGAGTTTGTGATTAGGAAAAGAGGATTAAGATAGTAATTTGAGATTCACTTCCATCTTACTATTATTCTATCATCTTGTCTAATCACTTGAGACTCAAAAGATAAAAATGAATTGGAGTCATAGGCAAGAAGAAATAAGGCAATGCCTTGAGACTCACAAGGTGAAGGGTGAGATTTATCAACACGTTCACAAGATGGTTGATAATACATATCTTGTCATCTTTACATGCAGAGCTGTACAATAGGTGGATTGAACATAAGAATTTTAGGGAATTGAGAAGACAGAGGGAACACAAGCCTAGTGTTCATCTTCTATTGTTTACAATTCAAAGCATTCAAGATTCGATTACTAGTCACTGATAAATCCAAATCTCCCCATTTACTTTCCACGCTGCTCGTGAATTATATCAAGTTAAGCAGCTGTTCAATGTTTTCCCTATAGGATCGACCCCAACCTAGTTGGGTTACTATATTTGGCATCAACAGCAACATACTTTTTTGGAGGTTAGTTTTGAGAGACATCACTAACCATATCAACAATCATATCAACAAACTAACTAAAGATTATACAAATAAACTATAACTCTGGATCGTCCCTTTTACTCATACCTATACGATGGACCAAGAATCACAACCATAGATCATATCAGTACCCGTACCCATAAACTCTACCAATACGAATTCTATTAAGTCATGTTAATAATCGTGCCCATAGGACATATCAATAGTCATATCGATAAGTTATATAGATAATCAAATATGTAAGCCATAAATCATGTGTCACATACATATTATATCATTGAATACGTTGATGGACCATATCATTAGTCATATCCAAAAGGCATATCATTAATTATATGTATATAAGTTGTATCATAGGTCACATTTAGAAGTTATATCATTAATCATATATGAAATCTATTTCAATAATAATATATGTATAAGCAATATCATTAGTCATATAAAAAATTAGCGCCAATCTTCCAGTATTCACAAACATATTCATTAAATATATTTAACCTCCTCAAATCTCACACAAGACATTTATAAGGGTATATATTCCTTAGATAAGTCTACAAGGTTAACATAAATCTTAGCCTAAGATGGGACAAAGGGGCCCACTCTAATCCCAAAACCTATTTTAGGCAGCTTCTATTCAGGACTAGGCTAAGTTATCTAAGTTCATTTCTAGGTGTCAAGTAAGCCATAAATAGCCCTAAGATCGTAATTCTTCCCAAACATGAACAAATAAGTTCATCCCACCTAAAATAATAGCAACTAAGGCAATTTCCCTTAACTTAAGCAACTAACGCTATTTCCACCCTAAACATGAATTACTAAGGCAATTTCACCTAGCTTGAGTAACTAAGGCATTTTCATTCTAAGCATGATCTATCAAGCCAAATTCCCATAAGACATAAGAAGTCAAGTTAGTTTAACCCTAAGATATGATTACAAGATAGCCTAGATGGTCTAACTAGTCCAAATATCCTTGTTCATTCATCCAACACCTAAATCCCATCCCATATCTATCATCTTATCATAATCATACTATGAAATAACGTAATCTATGAAAAAGGTAAACCTAGACTACCTAGACACCAAAGAAAAACTCAAAGAATCTGCTAAATCATCAATTTTCCTTTTTGAAAAGCTTCTGCAAGGTGCCATGCTATCAAAATCACAATTCACTCATAAATATAAGGACAATGATACCCATATTGCAGCAGTGTGCTTTGGATCCAAAGTTACTTAAACATATCATGGATGGATCATTTTAAAAATCGTACTTTCAAAAATGACACAATGTACCTCTATGATCAAGGAATGTTTACCTTAAAATGGGTGACTTCCAAGCTTTAATAATGCTATAATAAAGTCACCAAGATTATAGGGATTTTAGAAAAACATAAAGGATTTAATCCTAAAATAGATTGAAGATTACCATAAATTCAAAGAAGAAACTTATAAATAAACTATACTAAAGCTCTAAATTCACCCACAAATATTTCTCCTAAGTTTCCACACTATTTAGAGTTTTACTCTCTCGAGAATGGGTGAATAATAAAGAAAATCAGGCTAAGTGGGGTATTTACACCCCTCCCAAGTACAGAGATGCTGCTAAAGTGGACACTAGGCCACTTTAGCGGTCGACACTAAACCGCAAAACTAATTACAAAAGCGGTCCCCCGCTGACTTGGAAGGCCAAAACAAACTTGGGCCACTGTAATACTAGACTCTAAAGTGGTGCCTGTCGGCTGAGCTAGGGTTGCTAAAGTGCTTAATGGGCCACTAAAGCACCCAATGGTTGCTAAAGTGCCCTCCACTAAAGTACCCAGAGGGTCGCTTTAGCAGTCACACTAGATATCATGCACCAGCTAAAGACTTGGAATATTTTCGAGTCTCCAAAAACCCCTCAAGACTCATTTCGAATACCATTATGCAAAAAAAATACTACAATATCAAATTGACATGCATGACCTAATGATGCAATCTAATTTTCATTCGAGATTATTTTGATGAAAAGTGGGTCCCACACCCTCTTGCCATTTTTCTTAACTTCTAGTCAATAGCCTCAAATGAGTCCAAGAGCCTCACGACCCAAACCAAGGGTTCACTAAGCCTAAAATCAGTGTTCCAGAGTCGTTGACACAATCAAAATTTACATACAAGGTCATTTAACTGATGTTTATGCTCGGTAGCCAATTTGAACTAGCAAAGGCTTTAAAATAATGAATTGGCTCTAAAAACAAATAAACTGCCCGATAACTAAACTGTCAATTCTAAAAAGTCATAAATAACATGAGGAAACTGTAGGAAATCTCTAAATGGTGAAAATAAGTAAACATTCAAAAAATGATCTAGAGGGTCAATACAGTAATGGTGGTTAGTCTTAGGGTATTTAGGAGATAATAAATTTATATTTTGTCTATTTCGTTTCCCAATTATCACTTTAGAAATAGTGATCATCATATCCTATATCATATTTCTCATCTTCATCCTCACATTATTTACGATCATAGTCAATATCCCATGGATAGTGCCCTATAAGAGGAAATTTACACTAGTGTACATAACATCCATTATGATCAAATTATTGTATCCAATCATGATCTTTCATGCAATTTCAAGTAAGTAAGAGATATCGATTGGATTTAGATCCTCTTCCTTCGGGAAATCACTATCAAGGGTGTACATATTGACAGAGAAGGATATTTTATTAGGCTTTTTAGTTAATATAGGCTTTGTAGACTGGAGAGTTTGAGGATAGACTCTCAATTAGTCATAGATTGTGACCCAAGATTTTATAATTTTTTTGATAAGTTCTTCCCTGAATATATTCCTTTAGATTTTGATACACTATGTCCTTTCATTACTAGCATATATTCTTAGGAACAAAAATTATAGTTGCCTAGAAGAGATTGGCTGGTAGCATGGTTCTAAACTTGTCAAACCATTTGGTAGTGTAGATGTTATGACCAATTTGGACATGAGTGGCGCCCACCCTATTATACAGAGGGAGAACCAAGAACCCCCAAAGTATTAACCAAAACTTAGAGAAAAAAAAGAAAACTATCCCATTAATATTTGTAATATCATTAAGTTTAACAGCTTATGGAAAATTAAAAACAATTACTAAAATTAAAATGCCCTTATAATTTGAAATTTGATGTACCAAAGTATACTAAGAATGTCACGAAGGGTATGCAACCCCAAGAACCAAAGGAAAGTTCATAATGTCCAAACAATGGACCATAACATAAAGGAATAATTACAAGGTAACCTAAATAAGCTGTTCACCTTTGAAATCTTACTCTCTCGCAAAAATCATAATTGAGATCATGCAAGAGCTGCTAGAATATATGATGGACTCAACAAAAGTAAGAGTAGGTGTGGTATTAGCACACAAGAATGCTTTCCCTTTCAATTCAACATTAGATCATCAAGAGTTCTTTATTTCTAGTTCAACTTGAGATCATCAAGAAAATATGATTATCTCAAGCACATAAGAATCTTTTCCCTTCAAGTAAGAGTAGGTATAGTATAAAAGTGATGGACTTATATGAGCCTTAGAGCTCTAAATCATAACCTTACAATATGACATATGTCCATCAAACATCTAACCATCCCACTTCTAAGATTAGAAATAAATAGTAATGGCTTCCCTGAAAGAACAGATCCAACACCTAAAATATGCTAGCTTCTAACGATAGAGAATCCACAACTCACTACAAAAATGTAACGCCCCAAAAATGGGTCCCAAGACATCACACGGTGCTTGAGACTATGAGTAGCCTCAAGCTAATCCTATAAGCGTTTTACTAAATCTGAAGCTCATAATAAAGCAAAGGTAGATATGTAGTCAAAGCTAAAATATGAAATTCTGTATGGGCTAAGCTGAAACTGTCTAAATATATGATATCTAAAAATACTAAACTCAAGAGTCTGGTCAATCAATAATGGAACTCTGAATTATATCTAGCAGTCTAACAAGTTTCTACTACTAATAACTAGAGAGTCACTGGGAAAAACCCCCAAACTAACTTAAACTGTCTGAAAATACTGAATCATCTATACTAATAAGCTAAAAAAACTGAACGATAGGGTCCCCAAACTATGAAGACGCACCAACTATCGGGATATAGACAAAGATGCTCAAGATTACTCATGATATTGAAACTGAGCACCTGAATCGACATTATGATACAATGTAGCACATTGACGTATATGTGGATCATTACTTATAGATTGTACTGAGTATATGGTGTGAATGCATAAGTTAAGCAATATCTCAACTTTATTGTAAACTTGCAAAAGAATGCATGTTAAGTGTAGATGATTCATAATAACGTGAATAACTGAAAACTGAGATTCATGATCATGAGTGATAAAACATCCTATTTAAATCTAGTGAGTCATAGCACTTAGTTGTAAAAGCTGTACTTGTATTCTATCTTGAAATCATACTGTCTAAGTTTAGAAAGGACTCACTTTTATATTTGTAAGCTGAAAGCTAAAATCTAGTAGCTAATGACTTATATAAAAAATATCTGAATAAAATTGTGAGCCTTTACACTTAGTTTCTAAAACTTTTCAACTATTCTTTACTCTTTTCTATAAGTTATAGGGAGATTCTTCTAATCGACATTAATTATGTGAGCTAATATGGAGTCCAACATCTAGTTCCCTTATGGGAAAATATCACGTTGCGAAAAGGTGTCATACTCTTGCCAAGGAGTATAACCTAATCTGAGTGATCATATCTTTAACAGTCATCCATTTAGAAATAAGAATAATCTGATAATCTGTACCTATGTTGGCTCATAGTTCTGGGGCATGAGAACATACCCAACTCAGTGCTAAATACTACTTCCTTTAATTTGTGTGCTCATTTTGTTGGAAAACCACTTTTAAAAAAGTATAAAGGTTTATAATGAAAACCAATTATGTATCTATCTTTACAAACTGTAAACAACGGTAAATCTATTTTTTGTAAACTAATAAAATTGTAAAGTGTATTCCATATCTTAACTAAGGATGGAAAGATCAAATCTTTATTAAAATTTGAAAATAACTATTCATAGGATGCTTATAGTATAGTCATTCTTGAAATGTCAACATTCAAACTAGGGCTTACTAACCCATGCATCAAATTCATGTCAAATCACAATAAAGCTCATGCTTAATAATGAAATCATTGAAATTCAATTCTAAATCTGGAAATTTATATTATACACATGAAAATATGAAAATAGCCATGCAATTCATCATCTAAATCACTTTAACTCTCATAATCTTCAAATAACAATATTTTGGTATGAACCCTAAATTGAAATTCAAGGGTAATCATACAAAATAATGTAACTTTGTAATTTAAAACTAGTTTTGGGCACAAGAATGAAAGAAATATCCTTGTTGAAACCCCACATACCTTAATTGATGAATAATTAAAGAAGCTTGAACTTTGAGTTCCTAGTTGTGCTCTTGAAGATAGATTCTTGAATATCTTGAATTGGGAATCTCGAATTTTGAGTTACCTTGGAAAAAGAATGGTGGAATTTGGATTTCTTGGGGATTAAGATGTGAGTTCTAGGGTTTCCTTTGAGAGTTATTTTTATGAAAATATGAATAAAATGGTTAGAATAGGATTAATTATCTGTTTTTCACGGATTGGAGCTTGTGTAAATGATGAAATTGCTCTTTAAAAATTTAACTCAAAACTGGAAGTCCCAATTTTGAGCCTCACCGCGATGTGGTACAATCGCGTTGGCTCACTAAAAAAAAAAGAACGCCATCTTGGGTTCTGGCACGATGCGGCATAATCGGGTTGTATCACTAGAAAATGATGGGCGCCAATTTGCACTCCACCACGATGCGGTGACTGTCCAATTTGGAATTTTGATGTGATACAGGCAAATTATGGTGAGCTACTACAAAAGGACGAACAGGAACTAGGACTTCTCCGCGACGTGGGATAATCGTGGTGCTCCACTAGAAATCGAACAATTTTGAATTTGTCCTTCTTTGGGACGCGGTGCTTATTGTGATGCCCTACTATTTTCACTAAAATCATCATAACTTCTCAACCGAGTATCGAATTAAGGCAAAATTGGCATCGTTGGAAAGCTGATTCAATTATCTACACATTTGTAGGTCTAGAGCTGGAAAATTTTATACCCATCAAGAGTTGTATACTTTTGAAGTCAACTCTTAACACACTAAGAGTTAAATTGAGCTAAGAAAAGTATGGGGTACTACAATATCTCTCCCTTGGGAACATTCCTCCTCGACTGAGACTAACTAAACAGAATATTCTAGAGGACTAAGGCTATATGCTAGCATGCATAACTGAGACAAAACTGCATGAATGAATCTAACTCATACTGAGCGACTCAATTAATTAGTGAATGCATGAATTCACATGAAGATAACTATATAGCTGAATTTGAGACTGGAAAAGAACTCAATTAAAGAGGATTATTACCTTTGACTGAATCTGATTTTGCGGAGTGGAGGTGGGGATACTTAGTATGCATGTCTACTTTTTCTTCAAAGTAACACCCTCAACAGACTGATTTTACCACAGAACTTTGACCAAGGGAACTTCTTTATTCCTTATTCTACTTATCTGATAATCAAGAATCTCTACTTGAAGTTCTTCGTATGAAAGGCTATTCTGAATATCGGTGCTTTCTAGAGGGACTACAATAGTTGAATCATCCATGCACTTCTTCAATAAGGACACATGGAACACTAGGTAAACTAATGATAAGTCTGCAGGTAGCTCAAGCTCATACGCTACCTTTCCCACATGACTCAAAATCCTGTAGGGGCCTACATATAGGGACTAAGCTTCCGCTTTTTGCCAAACCTCTTCACCCCCTTCATGGGTGAAACCTTCAAATACACAAGATTATCTACTTCAAACTCAAGATCTCTCCTGCTTACATCTTTTTGAGATTTCTGAAAACTCTGAGATGCTTTTAATATCTCTCAAATCAACTGAACTTTCTCTATGACTGCAAATACAATATTTTCCCAATCAAAGAGGCCTCACCCACTTCAAACCAATTGACTGGTGATCTATATCTTCACCTATAAAAAACCTCAAATGGGGCTATCTGAATACTAGAATGGTAACTATTATTATATGTAAACACAATCAATGGCAAGTGGTGATCCCAACCGCCTTTGAAATCAAGAACACATGACCTCAACATATCCTCTAAGGTCTAAATGGTCCTCTCTACCTGATCATCTGTTTATGAATGAAAAGTTAAACTGAGATAAACTTGGGTACCAAGACCCTTCTGAAAAGCTTTCCCAAATTGAGAGGTAAACTGAGTACCCCTATCTAAGATAATGGATAAGGAAACTCCATACAATCTAACCAACTCTCTGATATACAGCTTAGCATAATCTTCAGCTATGTAGGAAATGTGAATTGGCAAGAAAAGGGCTGATTTGGTCAATCTATCTACAATCACCCATATTGAATTATACCGATGATGCACATAAGGTAATCCTATCACAAAGTGGATATTGACCTCTTACCATCTCCAAGTGGGAATACCAAACTCCTGCAAAGTACCACTAGGTCTTTGGTGCTCTTTCTTAACCTGTTGACATGTTGCACACTTGGCTTTAAATTCTGCGATGTCTCTCTTCATACCACTCCACCAATAGACTTCCCACAGATCACGGTACATCTTGGTGGCTCCCAGATAAATAGAATAATGCGCACAATGAGCTTCTGCCATAATCAGTTGCCTCAAATTGTCAACACATGGCATACAAAATCTACTCTAGTATCTCAACACACCATATCCCTATTAGGAGGAAACCTCTACCTTTTGGTCTTTAACTGAACCCTTCAGTTTGGCCAAACTAGGATCCATATCCTATTTCTCTTTTACTATAGAAACTAGAAAAAATTCTAAACTACTCTGAACCCAAATATTTCTGTCAATTGAGTCAACCAACCTCACATGCAATCTAGCTAACCAGTGAACTTCCTAAACTAACTCTCTTATCATTTTCCATATGAGAAATACTGCCCATAGACAACCTACTAAGGGTGTCAGCCACTATATTAGCCTTGTCTGGATGCTACAACACACATATATCATAATATTTTAACAATTCTAACTACCTTCTCTAATGAAGATTCAACTTTCTCTGAGTAAATACATACTGCAAACTTTCATGATCCATAAACACATTAGCATGCACCCCATAAAGATAGTGCCTCTACATTTTCAATGCAAACACTACAACAGCTTGCTCAAGGTCATGGGTAGGGTAGTTATTTTTGTGAGACTTAAGGTATCTAGAGCTATAGGCTACAACCTTACCTCTATGCATCAAAACACAACCCAAACTAATTCTAGAGGTATAATAATAGATGACGAACCCAATGTACCATCAGGTAGCACTAAAATTTGGGCTGAAGTAAGTCGAGTCTTCAACTCCTGAAAAATCTTCTCGTAGGAATCTGACCACTGAAACTTAACTTTCTTCTAAGTTAATTTAGACACAAAGGATGAAATAAAAGAAATATCTTTAACAAAACATCTATAATATCCAGCTAAAGCCAAGAAACTTTGAATGTCTAATAGAGAGATAGGTCTAGGCTAGTTTTTTACTGCTTTGGTTTTTTGGCGAAACGCTAATGCCATCACTGGAAATAATATGACCAAGGAAAGCTACTAATGTTATCCAAAATTTAAATTTGTTGAATTTAGAAAACAACTGGTGATCCTTAAGAGTTTGCAACACAATTCTAAGGTGGTCTGTATGATTATCCTTACTATGAGAATAGACAAGAATACCATTGATAAATACTATGAAAAACATTTCCAAATACTATTAGAATTCTCTGTTCATCAAGTCCATGAAGGCTAATGGGGCATTGGTAAGACCAAATGACATGACTAGACACTCAAAATGACTATAATGGGTTTCGAAAGATGTCTTTGAAATATCACATTCCTTTACTCTAAGCTAATGATAGTTGGATCTAAGGTCTATCTTGGAGAAATAATTTGCACCTTGGAGTTGGTCGAATAATCCATCAATCCTAGGAAGAGGATATTTGTTTTTGACTATGGCTTTATTCAGTTGATGATAGTCAATGCACATTCACGAAGAACCATCTTTGTTTTGCATGAATAGGATGGGAGAGCCCCATAGAGAGACACTGGGTCTTATGAAACCTTTATCTAAGAGGTCTTTAAGCTGCTCTTTTAAGCTGAGTATCTGGAAAAAGGTCGATACCAAATTCTTTTTCCCTATCAGGAGGTATCCTTGGCAAATATTCGGGATAAAATCAGGATATGAAATGAATCTTGGGAGACACCGAATTACCTTCCCACTCAAAGACTAGCTTATCTAGAAACTAAAATTTCACCACTAGGGTGTGACAATTTATGGATGCATAATAGGAATGGAGCAATCCATACTAAGAATAAGGTCAAAGTTGACCATATCTAACTCTATTAAATCTTCTAACATCATCTTATGAAGGATAATGATTGGACACTTTCTATAGATCTGCTTGCAAACAACTGACTCACCCACTGGGGTAGAAACTAAGAAGGGCTCAGGATCTTTTCAGGACCTATTTCAAAATTTACTGCAACTAGTGGGGTCACATAAGAGAAATTTGACCCAGGGTCTAACAGCATATGAACATCTAGATGAAAGACATAAACTAGTAACAATATCTGGTGAACTCTCCTGCTCCTGATGGGATGGTAAAGCATAAAATAAATTCTAGCACTGACCACTATCGATACTGGATGATGCAGACTGAGAAGGGATAGGGCGACCTAGAGAAGCTGGTGCGCTAGTAGCCTGAGTTTGGGAAAAAATATCCCTGTTTCTTTTCCTAGAACAAGGACTATCTTTGATTCCATAACCCAACTTACCATAACCATAACAACCTTTCTATCCTAATAAGCACTCACCAAGATGATTCTTACCATACTTAGCACTTAGAAGATAACTGGGTTTTTCAATCATACTATTCTAAGATCTGGACTTAGAAGTCTTACCTCATTGCTCCTGCCTAGATCTAAGGGTGGGAGCACTGGTTGAAGATTACATTGGCATAAATGAACTATTCTAAAACTGTGAACAGTTTTCCCCTCCATACTTTGTCTAGCCATAATCAAACTGTCCAATTCTATCCTTTTTATTTCCTGTCCCTCTTTCCTTCAACTTTTATTTCTTAATATATTGAGCATGAATCATCAACCAAGAAAGATCCATGTCCCCAATAAGCATGGCAGTCCTACAATTATTTACTACCAAACTAAATACTCTAATAACAAACCTACTTATACTCTCTCTAAGGTTAGCCATCATATCAGGGGTAGACTTAGATAACTGGTTAAACTTAAGGTAGTACTCTTTCACTGTCAATAAGCCCTTTTTCAGTTTCACAAACTCCTTTACCTTATATTCTCTTATTTTAAGCAAAAAGAACATATCTAAAAATGCATCCTGAAATACCTGCAAACTTATATGAGTTGCATTCTTGCCTTTACCATTTTCCACATAACCACCCAATCATAGGCCACATCTTCAGCCTATACGATGCCAACTCTACACTTTCTTCATCAGTAACATGCATAATCTGAGTGATCTTTCTTATCTCTTCAAAGTAAAGTTATGGATCCTCACCTACTTTTAACTCAAAGAACTCGGGCGAATTTATCCTTAGGAAATCTCAAATTCTTGATATGCTAAATCCCTAATTTGCTGAAATGGGACTACTGCCTGTTGGTTGCCCTAAACATTGGCAGTCATAGTCTTGGCTAACGCCTAAAAGGCAGCCTAAAATTCAGCATGGGATACATTCTCATTCAGAAGGTCAGTGGGCTGGGATGGATGGTTATCATTTCTATGTGCATTAGCTCGGTGAGGAGGCATATTCAACTATCACATAAGAGTAGGAGTTAAAAGTAGATAGAGACATTGTAAGCATAATAGATTATTAAATAAAGAGATGATTTCCTAAAAATATCCCATATCCTCTTGCTCATAAATATGGTGTGCTTTATATCCATGATCAAGATTCTATGTAACGTGGCTTATCTGAATACCTAGGACTCTTATAACCTTAGGCTCTGATACCAAGTTTGTAACGGCCCAAAAATAGGTACTGAGATATCACATGGTGCTCAAGACTATGAGTATCCTCAAGCTAATCTTTTAAGCCTTTCATTAAATCTGAAACTCATAATAAAGCAAATGTAGGTATATAGTCAAAGATAAAATGCAGAATTCTATATGAGCTAAGCTAAAATTGCCTGAATATATAATATCTAAAAATACTAAACTCAAGTGTCTGATCAATTAATATTGAAAATTTGAATCATATCTAGCAGTCTGACAAACCTCTATTACAAATAACTAGAGAGTCACTTGAACAAACCCCCAATTGTCTCAAACAGTCTAAAAATACTGAATCATCTATTCTAATATGCTAAAAAACTTAATGACTGGGTCCCCAAACTATGAGGACTCACCAACTATCGAGATACAGACAAAGATGCTCGAAATCACTCACACTACTAAAACTGAGCACCTAAACCTACATTATGAGACAATGTATCATACAGACGTATATGTGGATCAGTACTTCTGGATTATAATGAGCATATGGGGTGAATGCATAAGTAAATCAATATCTCAACATTAGTGTAAATTTGTAAAAAAATTCATGCAGTATAGATGTCTCTCAATAGCTTGAATAACTAAAAACAGAGAATTATGATCATGAATAATAAAACATGCTACATAAATCTAGTGAGTCATAACACTTAGTTCTAAAAGTTGTACTTGTATTCTATCTTAAAATCATACTGTCTAAGTGTAGAAAGGAATCACTTTTATATCTGTAAACTGAAAGCTGAAACCTAGTAGCTAATGACTTACATAAAATAATATCTGAATAAGATTTTGATCCTTTACACTTAGTTTCTAAAACTTTTCTATCATTCTTTACTCCTTTCTGTAAGCTATAGGGAGGTTCTTCTAACCGATATAAACAATATGAGCTAACATAGAGTCCAACAGCTAGTTCCCCTATGGGAAAACCTCACATTGCGGAGAGGTGTCATACTCTTGCCAAGGAGTATAACCTAATCTAAGTGATCACATCTGTAACTATCATCCATATAGAAATAGGAATAATCTAATAATTTGTGCCTATGTTTGCTCGTAGTTCTGGAGCATGAGAATATACCCAACTTGGTGCTAAATACTACTCCCTTTAATCTCTGTGCTCAATAAATTGGAAATCCACTTTTAAAACTAGCATAAGGGTGAATATACCCAACTTGGTGCTAAATACTCCTCTATTTAATCTATGTGCTCATTAAATTGGAAATCCACTTTTAAAACTAGCATAAGAGTTTATAATGAAAACCAATTGTGCATCTATCTATTTCAAACTGTAAGCAAAGCTAAATTTGTTTTTTATAAACTATAATAAAATTGTAAAGTAGATTCCATATCGTAACTGAGGATCGAAAGATCAAATCTTTATTAAAATATGAAAACAACTATTCAGGGGATGCTTAGAACATAGTCATTCTTGAAATATCAACATTCAAACTAGGGATTGGTAACCCATACATCAAATTCATGTCAAATTATAATAAAGTTCATGTTTAACATTGAAAGCATTTAAATTCAATTCTAAATCTAGAAGTTTTTATCATACGCATAAAAATAAGAAAATAGCCATGCAATTCATCATCTAATCTACTTGAATCTTATAATCTTCAAATAGAAATATTTGAGTATGAATCCTAAATTTAAATTCATGGGTAATCATACAAAATCATGTACTATGTAATTTAAAACTAGTTTTGGGTAAAGGGATGAAAGAATTATCCTTGTTGAAACTCCATATACCTTAATTGATGAATGATTAAAGAAGCTTGAACTTTGAGTTCCTATTTGTGCTCTTGAAGATAGATTCTTGAATATCTTGAATTGGGAATCTTGAATTTTGGGTTGCCTTGGAAGAAGAATGGTGGAATTCTGATTTCTTAGGGATTAAGATTTGAGTTCTAGGATTTCCTTCAAGAGTAATTTTGATGAAAATATGCATATAATGGTCTGAATATGATTAATTATCTGTTTTACACATATTGGGGCTAGGGTAAATGATGAAATTGCCATTTAAATGTTTAACTCAGAACTGAAAGTCCCTATTTTGAGCCCCACAGCGATGCGGTACAATTGCGGTAGGTCACTAGAAAAGGACAAATGCCATTTTAGGCTCTGGCATGATATGGCATAATCGCATTGCGTCACTAGAAAAGGATGAGTGCTAATTTGCACTCCACCGTGATGTGGTGTCTGTCCAATAAGGGATATTGATGTGATACATGTAAATCATGTTGAGCTACTAGAAAGGAATGAACAGGAGCTGGAACTTCTTCGCGAAGCAGGCTAATGGCGTTGCTCCATTTGAAATCGGACAATTGCAAATTTTTCCTTCTTTGCGATGCGGTGCTTATCGTGATGCCCTATATTTTTTACTAAAATTGTCATAACTTCTCAAGCGAGTATTGAATTAAGGCAAAATTGTATCTTTGGAAAGTTGATTCAATTATTTACATATTTATGGGTCTAGTGCTGGAAAATTCTATACGCATCAAGAGTTATAGGCTTTTGAAGTTAACCCTTGACACACTAGGAGGTAAACTGAGCTAAGAAAAGTATAGGGTATTATAAAAAATCAACTTTATTCCACATTCTTCCACGAACATACTCACCACGAAAACTGGGCCACATCTATATCGCTTTCCTTTCTAGTTCAACAAAGACTACATCTTTCTTTTAAGCACCTACTAATGAATAATATTTTGGAATTGCCAAGCTAGAATGGGTAAGAAAATATGATACAACAACTCAAAAGAAGGCTAACATAGACCATAAACTATCTAAAAGTAAAATAGAATTTGGCAAGAAGGATACATACTAAGAAACCATGTTGATCTCATGTCAAGACATCACCTTCCTAAATGATTACTTCATACTTCAAGAACCAAAAGTTCCCAAAGAAGACAATGAATGGATCACCCTCCTAAAAGATGGGCTTTTCAAGGATAACTAGCTCACTTCAAATCATGGATTCCTAAACCCATTTGACGACTTGATTCTTTTTTATCAAGTTTTTCAAAACTTCTATTACCTGGAGATTAATGATATCCAAGAATTTGATCCTCAGGATACATGAGATCCCAATTTTATAGATGAATAGTTGAAATACAACAAAGACATTCGATAAAGTGATATCATTAATCTCTATATAGAGCAATAAGAATACTTATTTGATAGTGACTCGATAAATGAAATTTAGAAACTAATTGTAATACCCCGTATTTCCCTAGCCTAGATTAACCCTCAGTACATAGGTTATCCTCAATAAAAATTTTGAAATACTGATTAATTTTCAGATTTAAGCCTACCATTGTGTAGGAAATTCAATTAGCTTTCCAATGATATAAAATTTGCCTAGTTCTGACAATTGGGTAAGAAGTTATTGCGATTTTAAGTTTTAGTCATTAAACATCGCCATTCAGGCCAGTAGCGCATCGTGGAGTGTGTTAAAATTACAATTGTCGATTTCCAGTGTTTCTTCGTGATATTGGCGCATTGCGCCATAGATTGAGTTCATAATTGTCAATTTTTAGTGTACCAAAGTGATTCCACCACATCGCGGTACACTTCCAATTCTCAAACAAAGTGGCAACGCGATACCACCGCGTCACACCACCATGCAATTTCCCAGTCAGCATTTTCCGGTGGCCCAGCGCAATGGTGGTGCATCGCGCCAGGCATCCAGATTGGGAAAATTTCTTTAAAAATTAAAGTTGTGCCCAGGGTTAAAACAGTCTTTCCCAATGATTTTATTCTACCCAGATGTGGGATTTAGGCCCTAAAAACGTGTAAAACCCTTCGTTATTCACTTTTCCCAAAAAATAAAAGATAGTTCTCTCTCAAGAAAGCAAACCCTAGCTTTCAAAAATCAAACACAATCCCAAGAATTTCTCCAAGAACTCATCAAATTAAGGTATGTTAGATGTTCATCCATGGAGCTCAAGAATCCTTTTTAAAAATACAAAATTTATTATTTATGATTTCCATGTTTGAATTAGATTGAATTCATTTTCATGATATTGTTTGAGTTTTAATCCATGATTTAGATTATGACTTCCGAGAATTGATTCTAGTATGTGTTGGATTACATGGTATTCATGATAAACCCTTTAATTTGCAAGTTGACTGTTGTAACCATGCTAACCATAAGTATTTATGATTTAATGAACCTAGTATGCTTCTTATGTGTTTGATAAATTATCTATGAGAATGAAATAATGTCATTATAGCATGCTAACATGTAATCCCCATTCATGTACAAGTTTATGCATTACAAGTGTTTGATGGAATGTCTCTATGAACTAATTATGACCAAGTGAACATTGTTATGTTATTCAAGTTTATGCTTTTCTTTACTTTTCATGCTATCGAGTTCTAGGGGTATTTAATACCCAATAATTTAGCTGTTTACCTAGAGCTAGTGTCAGTTACAAAATATTCTCAGTCATGTCACGATCAGTAGTACTCTCAGTCCGTTATAGAACTCAGTAGAATTCAGTCAGTTACAGAACTTAGGAAAAAATTAGTAATCTCAATGAATTCAGTCCAGTTCAGTCCTGTATAATAGTTCAGTATCTTTCAATTATGAGTAGGATTCAGCATCGAGTGAACCCAAGGATGGGGGCTCACCTGCCAACACAGGGTGTGATCCTTAGAAGTAATCCTTGCATTCCAAAACTACATGGAGAGCGTAGGTGGAGATATCATACCTTCCAATTGAGGTTTGATGAGGTGCTCTACCTTCCAGAAAAGGGTACCATCGTTCTCGTTTAGGGAACCGACCAATAGAGGGTTACTCTTCAGCTTATCTTTACCAATGGCACGATACTAAAATCCTTCTAATTAGGGTTACAGATTAGACCTCAGCTCAATTATCTTATCTTATTTGCGGCATATCAGTTAGTTGATTACCTCCTACAGTTTCAGTTTTGATATCAGTCTTCAGAATAGAACTTAATTTAGTTCTACAGAAGCAGGATTGTTAGATACAATCACTCAGTTAATAGTAATTTAGATTTTTAGTGATCCCAGATTATCAGTATATTTAGTTATCAGTTATCAGATTCAGTTCCAGTATACTCAGTGATACTAGGCATATTATGTTCAGTAGTTACAGATCCTCCATGTATGCTAATCTGGCTCTTGCATATCATTTAGTTAGTTATTGATCATTCATATAAACCCATGCATTCAGTTTTACCTCATTTAGCATACTAGTACATTCCCACGTACTGATCGCATACCCATTTCTTATGCTATGATATTTTATATCATAGGTTTAGATGCACAGGTTCCTGACCGCACTTAACCAGATTCATCCAGTAGTAGCAGATTTAGTAGTGAGTTCTCATATATCGGGGATACACTTTTATTTCAGTACTTTAGCTTAGCAGTATTTTAGTAGATGGATTTAGTTGGGGAATTGACCCATCAAATCTACTTTCAGAAAAATTCAGTAAAAGGCTTTTTCAGACTAGATTTTCAGAAAGCATTTAGTTTTGTAGATGTTATATTTTTTATCAGTATTTTAGACGTTTTGAACCTTATAGAATTTCAGCCTATTATTCTACATTTATTTAAGTATTATTATTCTGTGCTCACAGTAGATATCATTCATAGGTTAGCTTGTATTCCTTCGGGGTCGTAAACACTGTGTGATGACTAGGGGGTAGTCTCAAGTCGTTACACTAATGACAACTTTCTAACTAATGGAAATATCAAATCATTGTGAAATCCTCAGGTGCTTCTTGAGAAGATTTTAAGGAAACTCCAGAATCCTCAATCTAATCTCCTAAATAAGAATATCCACCCATGTTCATGAACTAATCTAAGGAACCAGAAGTCTCTAAAGTAGTCGATGGTCAAGATGGCATGACAAATGATACGATCCTAGAAAGAAGGCTAAAACTAACAAAACAATGATAAAGGAAACCATTGGAACTCAATTCCATACCTTAACTCTCAGCTATATTAAAGTTTCAGTCTGGCCTCATAGGATCTAAGGTCTCTTCACTTGGATGACAATGAAGAATTTTCCTGGATAAGAAAAATATATGATACTATCAAAATCAACTACAAGGTTCTTCGAAATTCTTTGAGACTACAGAATACACCAGGGATTTTTGATAGGAATATTTATATCATGTCATGAGACTTTTTTTATCAACATTAGAGTCTTACACGAGGTCTTCAATACAGATAGAGGCCAAAGGGTGGAGAAGCTGGGTAGGTAGCCTTTTGAGATAAAGCGTATATATTTTGATTGAGAAGTCACAGATATCCACCTTTAGAAGATGGCAAAGATCTACTTTAAGCTAGACAGATATCTCATCCTAGAGTAAGATTTAGTTTCAACACTACCAAAGATATGAGCAGGTCATATGATAATGATTGTGGATGAATATTTCAAGTAAATCACAGTCCCATAACTAGGCTACATCAGGAAGACCATCTTTCAAGCCCTATATATCACCTACACAAAGAGATCAGTGTTGAAGTAGGTTTTCCAAAATAATCCTAATCTTGATAGAACATGCAGTATGAACAATTATGTCACTAAATCCAACTGCCCTTGACCAAGATGCTAGGTAAAATCCAGGATACAATGGTAGTTTAGAAGGTTCAAATTACCTCAACCTCTATAAATAAGTCCAATACAACAAGGCACACTAGGTACTTTAGAAAAAAGAGTTTGATGGACTATAAGAAGAACAATAAATGATCAGTCCGCAAAAATCCTAGACACTTTACAAGAAAGTATCCTCAGATCATTAAATCAAAGAACATAGTCTAACTCTTTGAGGAGATAGCGGATCACCTTGGCATCTATCTCAGCAAGGACGATGACCTTTAACCAGTTTGGCCGCTGAAGGATGAACTAATAGAGAACACACTCTTCTTCTTGGACGTATATAAAAAATCAAGTGATATGTATACAGAAGATCTCTACATGATATCAAGTATAGGAGAGGACAATGTATACATGCCCATAGAAAAGCTATCTAGTCAGATTCTTATGTTCTACATATCAGGGATACTTTCATCTAGAATGGAAGACTATCCCTAGAGTTTTCACGCAATGCATGGACTCTTGAAATCTACCCGTCCTCATGGAAAGTCAAACTTTCTACGAGCTGCAAGTCTAAAAAAATATAGAGGATCCATCTTAAATCCATTTAGACTGCATCCATTATTTCCTTTCTACCATGTGTTCATAGCATTTGCCAATGACATTCCACAAGTGCTTCTATGGTTATTCTAGTATTTGGAGTTCATATGCGATCAAGCACTTTGATTGAATCAACTCATCTCCCAGAAGGTTTATGTGGTGGTTTAAGTAATGATACTATTGTCTTTGATATTTTAAACATTCTTATGATGCAAAGGTATTCATGCTATAATGTTTGGTAGGAATCACAGCTCATAAGGTCCAAACCCAGCCAAAAAATTAACTATGCATGAAATTTTCTTAATTGATCCTATCATTTTAAAATAAATACTATGAATTGCAGTGATTTATATTTTAGCAAAACAGGTACATTCTAAAAGAAATATGTCCAAAAAAATGAGGAATATGGAACTACACCGACAACCATCCCTATTGGAATGAGGTCCAATGAGCAATAAAGAAATATCAACCTCTCATTTAATCATGAGGGATGAAGTAACCAATGCCATCGAAAGAATATAGTTAAATGTTTCTCTCCAAGAATGGGAATGCAAATATAACGCCTTGAGACTGTCCCCTGGACATAATACAATTCTTAGAACCATAGGTGATCCCCAGCTAATCTATGGTACTAGCATAATTTATGAGCAACTGAATAAAATGCATGAAACTAGAAACACTAAGTGAAACCAATATGATTAGCTAAACTTGTTCAATATAACATTGATTAAAACAATAACAATACTGGATTATATGAAAGGAAACTGGAATTAAATAAACCAATTCTGAATGATTGTTATGAATTGTCTACTATTAAGGACTATAGGTAGCTGGGACATGACCCTCAATTATCCCTATTCAATACAAATGAACTAAAATAATATACTAGAACTATAATTGACTTGAATCCTCTAATAAATAGAACTCATCACCTACTTGTTGTAAGCTGTAAACTACTTGATCATGATTTTGTGAGCTAGAACTGATACATATATTATAAAATAATGTAGCCACACAGACATATATATGGTCGATACAATAGAATATGCTGAGAACGGGGAATGCACATGTGATGCAAAAGTAAAATAAAATTAATAAATCATGCATGAAGTTGAAAACATATTCACAAGTATAAATGGTTCATAATTTTACATGAAGTATTGAAATATAGTAAGAGTTGACATAATAAGGAAATATGAATACCTGTGTAGTGAACCAATTATACCATTTTAGAAATTATGCATAAAACTTAGGCATGATACTGAATATAAATGACTCACATTAAATGTGAAGTAAACTAGAAAAAATAATGAGAACTAGCATGATATTGAAACATAAAAGTCATACTGCAATGAGTCATTCTATACATAGTTAAAATCTTGTAATTTTATGGGAGATTCTTTTAACCGGCATAAAATATGTCATCAACTTAGAGTCCAACGTATGCCTAGTTAGAGGGACACAATATACCTTGCATGGGATATAAAACCATGACTAGTGTGATCACTAAATTAAGCACATTTGGAAAAATATAATACCTAAGATGGTACGTAGTTATGAGACTTGGGTACCTAAAACCGTTTCCAATCAGTGATAAATATTATTCCCAAAGCCATACTATTTTCTCATAATACATAAAATTCATCATTAAAAGAAGCATGAAGTAAATTTAAAGTAAAGTGATGATCGTAGACCTAATATGTTGTAAACTAGTCATGCTTCTTTACTGTTTAATAGATCATTAATGGCATACCCAACTGTCATACTAATCAGGCATCATATACTTAAAACTATGGGTCCATGATAATATAAGACCATAAGGTCAAATTATGTCAAACTTATGTAATTCATGCTAATCTTGAAATACATATCACCTTGTGTAGTTTATGTTGATTTTTGTGGTAAAACCCCCAAGTCTTGCAATTTATACAAAAATATAGAAATTTTATGTAAACTAGGCTTATATCATATACATGCTAGTTCATGATAAATCATTCTCTAAATCATGTTATGTTATGCTAAATCATATTAAGAGTATGAAAATATTTATATATTCATATTCATGTTATGCACTTTCTTGAGATTAAGGCTAAATCATGTCAAAGGAAATAATTTATTTTTAATTTATACTTGAAATCTTAAAATCACACTAAGGATATGTAATTATTTCCAATTCCAAATGCTCAATACCAATTTATAGATATTTCATGAACATTTCATCAAACTTTAAATAGTTGTTTGGCAACATGTATAGAATAATGCAACTAAACTATGGGAGTTCATGAATATTATCAAGTATGTAGGAAAACTCATAAATAGAATATGAGAATTTGAATTCAAATCTTAGGGCTAAACCCTGACACTAGAATATATATTTATGAAATTTAAAAACTTGAGTTTGACCACAAAGATGAAAGGATTATCCTTGTTGAATCCCCACACATCTGAACTTGAGGGAACCCTGAGAAGATTCTTGAATTTGACCTTTTTAAGGTTGAGTTTTGGAAACCATTCTAGTTATTTTGTGAAACATTAGGAAAATGAGAGATTCTGAACTGTTAGTAAGTGTTTGGGATGAATTTTGGGTAAAAAAAGGTTTGGGGTGGTTACCTCCACCCCGTACTTAAATCCTTCTTCATCCTCAAACAACTCTTAACTCTAGGAATCATAAGTTGAGGAGACTCTACACTTCTACTACATGAAAGACACTCAAGCTAGTACTACAATGACTATATTGAATGCAAGTTTCTACACAAAGCACATTATTTACACAATTGATAGCTCATGAACACTACTCCAAAACATACTATCCTCAAGAATTGAGTCACTTAAGTGGCGAACTTATGCTTATCATTCAATCAAGTACATCATACAAATCACCCATATCCATCAAACATGCGCCCTCATAACAAGAGAGTTACCCATAATCATTCACAATAATGCAATTTATCACAATGGGTACAAGAGTCAAATTACACTCACTCTCACAAGGAATTCACAAGTTACACACAATGAACCATAAGCTTTCCCTTAGTGTAGTGCTCTACTAATATCAGAATGATGAACTTAAGATCAAATAGGTCTTTTCTGGGTTGTAATATAGGCTAATGAACGGGTAAAAACTATTTAGGAATAGTGACTAACCTTCTCTAAGCACTTTAATAAACTACATTATACATTTAAAACAAATCTCCAACAACTAAATTACACTTTTCTATCCACCCATCACCTTTATTTTGCCCCATCTCTTTGAAGCATTTTCACAAACACTTGGTGGACGTGTTATTTATTACCACATAAACTATTTTTTTCCTTTTTCACAATCATCGTAATTTTTCTAGAATAATGTTGATCACACGCATCCACCACAATCAATTATCAAATACAATAACTATTACCTTGTGCATTAAATTCACCTTTTTTCTTCTTATTTCTCAAACTCCTTAATTAATTTTTTATTAAGCACTTAGGAGCTTTTTAGATAAAATTATGGTCTATCAAAGAAGGGATTAGGATACATATGAGGTTGCCAAAGAAAAAGCTAAAGGCTCAACAGGGCTGACTAAGATTAAACACAAATGATAGGTCAAAAAGAAGGTATAAAACAAGGATATCAAAGAAATACATAAATCATCTCCTAAATCCCCATTCTTTACTTTGCTTTGTACACACACCGGGCATATTCTATTCATCACATGCAACAAGGAATTTACAACACCTCACATACACATGGTACATGCTCAAATCACATAGGATCATCATAGACTCCCAACCACATAATAACATGAATTTATATTTAAGCCAAAAAGTATAAGAGTCATAAACTTGAGCCTAAGAGTCATAAAAGTAATAATTTGCACAATTCCACATGCTTATACAGCTAAAACACTTGCATCATGTAATCAAAAATAGCACCAACATGAATATCTTACACAAAAAAAAAAATTAAATTGAGCCAAAAATTGAGAATTTCTCCACCCCACACTTAAAAATCTAGGCCTAGCTAGTAGCATCTTTACACATAAAGAAAGCCTGTGGGACCCCACACTCAGTCTTTTTCATGCTTCTTAGCTCAGGTTTCTGGTACTCAGACTTCCCATAAACATGTGACTCAACAAAAATAAAAAATATGTGAAGCAAAAACTTAAAACTAAAATCTGAAAAATAAAACATACCTACTTAACTTGGGTTACCTCCCAAGCAACACCTAATGTAGTGTCGCGGCATGACTCAACTCAACTTTTTCCTCCAACTTAAGGATAAGAATTTCACCCCCAACTTTGCATCCATCTTTTTGCCTCTCTTATAGGATGGTGGCACAAAGATTAATGAATGGAGTAATGGATGATGCATGGTAAACCACTCAGCCTTAAAGTGAGGTATATTTTTTTGTTGCTTGTCTCGTATAAAATTATCAATATAGGATTCTTGTTACTCGTCTTCACACCCTTCCACTATTTTAAATGATTCCACAGACAAGGCACCATCTAAAAATAATGTAGAAAAGTGTTTTGAGTGAGGCCAAACCAATCCCACTACAAAATTTACACTATCCATAACACCTTCACTTATATTCACCTTCTCAATTCCAATCTCAAAAGAAAAAGGACAATCAAGTGGTTGCGATTCTTGTGTTTGTGCCACCGATTGGCTTGTATCCTCCTCATATTTTTCTTTTCTTAGCATCTGTGGACATGGTAGTGGTGGTATCTCCTTAACCTGTTCAAAAGCATTAGTTTCTAAGTACTCTAACTTTCTTAAATTATCAGCAACTTTGTCTGCAGTCGGTTGGGGAGTCAACTCTGCATCTACCTCCAGCTGATTATACACTTACTTTTCATCCTACCGATGGCTCTTTATGTCTTCCAAAAACTGTACTTAAGATGCTAAAAGTTGTTTCAGCATTTACTCTAATTTTCTAATTTGAGTTGTGGCCTACATATTTGGTTGTTACTGCTAAAATTGTTGTTGGTTGTTCCATGATTAAATTTGTGGCTAATTCTAAATAGTTTAATTGTAGTTGTTTATATAATTTTGCCTTTCAGCATAGCCCACAAATAATTTTGAATCAGGATTGACAGCACACATTGCTGCAGCATGACCACTTTGACCGCAAACCGAACACCAAGTTGCAGTCTACTCCACAAATAGAATAGCATCCATATCATATTGTGAAGGTCCCATCCATGCACTTCCATCAAATTCTGGATAATAAGCCTCATGATGTGGTACCCTACAAAAACAACAAGAGTCATCGTCACTTAAAAACCATCTATCCCAGGCTGACATATCAAGAAGTGAATTAAAAAGAGAAATAACAGAAACAAAAAAAAAAACTAAAAAACTAAACTATTTACAACTCAATGTAGATAAACTAAAAATAAGATAGTTGCCACTCTACAAGTCCCTGGCAACGGCGCCAAAAACTTGACATCACCCAAGTGCACATGTAAGTGTACATGGTCTACCAAGTAATATAGTGTCCTTCAAGAAAGCCAAATATCAATCCCACAAGGACTTGTGTCGACGACTATCCAATTCTAGTTTAACAATTAAGATAAAGTAACAAAAAGAGAGTTTGTAATTTGTAAACTAAAGAAAAGTAAATAATGCATAAAGTAAAATCTTGGAACAATCAATGGAGTAAAGCCCAGGGTTAAAGCACTTTGAAAAATCATACTATGTTATTGAACTTCATTCGTTAACTTGCTTATCTTTGTTGTTGATTCTAGGGTTAATTGCATGATCTTGATCTCCCGTCCTCTAACCATTTACCTAATTTGGATATTACAACTACATCATTGAGCGGGGATATAACAATCCAATTAAGTTATTTAAGCTATTATCTTACATGTGAATTAAGTAAGGCTCCTAAATACATCCCTGTCCTAGGTGCTAAGTCAAATTCTTTATTTTATAAAAGAATAAACACCCAAACTTTGTTTATTTCTATATTTAATCTCCCTATTCCCTCTCTTGAGATCATAAGATTGACAATATATGTATTCTAAGAGTGACCAATCCTAAAAATAATTAATTCAAGAATAAACAAACAACCTATAATGATAAGCAAAATTAAACGAAGTTAATTCAAAACAAAAGTATTCATGATCTTGGCCTTAACCTCAGAAAGAGGTATTTAGCAGATAATATTCATAATCATGATCCAAACAATTGAATACATGATATGAATAATTTAAAAGCTAAATAACTCATTAAAAACCTAATAAAGAAGTGCAGTAGCCTCTTTTTCACAAAATAGGTCCAAGCACCGTCTTCACCGGTTTAATATGTCCATAAATTGCCCAAGTGTCATTTCCTCACAAATATGCATATATATAATAGAATATATACTAATCCCAATCCTTGTGGGATTAAGAAATGGTTACACATTTTCCAAGTAATTCCCCACCAGCCAACGTAATAATGTGTGCATATAATATATTAATAACAATATACATTACAGGCCGTGTGTAGTTAGAATTTGCCATAAATTGGAAATCTGGAATAATGCATATGTCACATGCAGTAGTGCACCGAAATAGAGGGTGTGATGCACGCTCATCGCGTGCACCTATTGGAATTGCATCTTATTTAATTTTCTAAGGTAGTGGAGCACTTTAATGGAGCATGTGTCACACGCTCATTGCACGCACACACTGGAAGTTGCGTTTAAAATTTTGGTTAAGTCTTTATCATCCAATCTTTCATCCCTTGTACCGTGGTGTATTTCATGGATTTCCATCCTTAAAACATCAATATATCACTGTATTCAACTCAAAATGCTTCTATAATCACACACCACGAATTAGAGATTATAACAATACAATATCCATGATGATGAATCAAAACATAAGCTATGACTAGGCTAATTTGCAATGATCTTCAACTTTATGTTTCGACTTTTGACTTACTCAAATTAAAATTTTTATCTTTCAAACAAGTTATTCCACTCATAATTACACATTTAAACCATTTTAAATAAATTAAACACATTAGAATGAAATGAAACTAAATAGACACGCAACTTGGTCAAGCTAGTAAAACTAGTTTTCTCAATTAAACTCTAAATGACTCAATTAAGTATAAACTTGTTTGGAAAATACTTTGAACATTGTAATCATGTCTTGAAGATTGTAATCATATAATTGGAAATTTATATGCTTATTTATATCAATATTAACACGTTAAGCACATAAATTATCCTCAAAAGAAGGCTAAAGAAGCTAGAATGGTAACACTAAAGTGCATAAATACACCCAACATCATTACCTGTGGGTATAAGGATGAAATTTTCCTTGATTTTTAAAAAAGAATCAGAAACTTTTATGCCTAGAAGAGAGTGTGCATCACATGGACAATCACATGGCACCTATCATGCCTCACACAGCCAATCTCGTGACACCTAATTGTGCCTTGCATAGCCATCACAAATCTTGGATAGTGTCTGGCTAAAATACCCATAAATTTATACTCTAGTATCAAAAATTATATGCGTTGGAAAAAGACTCAAAGAAATTTCATTTGGTGGGTCTTGAGCTTAAGAACTCTTTAAAACCTAGGAGTTATACTCATTTTAATTTGACTCTAGATAGATTCTATACAAGAATTCAATTGTTAAGAAAGCTTAAAACTTGTTTAGGATCTATTAGTTACTTGTGACATTAATTCATGTCTAAGTTTCTTCATATACTAAGAAATTAATATTAACATCTTTGTACAACTAGGAATTATTAGATTTAGATCTACACACATTCGATTGATGGGTCATTTATTAACTTAGAAAATTCTTAGTATTTTAATATGTAATACCTAACATAGGACAATGAGTCCTACATTGAAAATATATAGGAGAGATGTTGGGTATATAAGTAAATGGGACTTTTGCTTTACTGATGAATTTTAAAGTTACAAGGGTCTAAGCCCAGAACAAATAACATCACTAGAAGGATGGGTCATTAAAAATGGTATCAAAGACACTCTTGTATCACCCTTGTTGATGTGGTCCATAGGTCAAAAAGGTAAAGATTGAGGTGATTGAAAAATGGCCTCCTCCAATTTATATGGAAGGTATTCGAAACTTTTTGGGAAATGTTGGGTTATACCATAGAGTCATCAAGGATATCTCTAAAATTGCACATCCCTTATTTATGTTGTTGGAGAATAAGGTGAAGTTCATTTCTAAAGATGTATGTCAGAAGGCGTTTGAGTGTCTAAAAAAGAAGTTGATTTTAGTCCCTATTATTATGTCACCTAATTGGCCCATGCCATTTGAGTTGATGTGATATGCCAATGGCGTCGTACTAGGAACAGTCCTAGGCCAAATGGTGAGAGAAGATCCTACATCTGATCTATTATGCTATCAAATCAATTAATCCTTCATTGGAAAAAAATACTGTGACTAAACAAGAGTTGTTTGTTATGGCTTTTACTTTCGAGAAATATCAATCTTATTTGTTTGTCATGAAAATGATTTTGCATACTGACCACGCATCTCTTAGGTATCTTATGGTGAATAAGGATGCTAAGCCAAGGTTGATTTATTAGGTACTTCTGTTATAGGAATTTCACTTTATGGTAAAGGTTCAAAAGGGGACTGAAAATTAAGTAGATAACCACTTATCATGCCTTAGTAAAGAGTCAATGCTGCAATTGAAGGATGAGATTCAAATTAATGATACTTTTCCAGACAAGAAGGTATTATCTGCATCCCAAGACTTGATTTTGTAGTTAACATATTTTACAAATTACTTGGTAAGTGATATGGCACCTGTGAAGATACTATTTCAATAGCGAAAGAAGTTTATGCTTGATGTGAGAAAATTTCTTTTGAATGATTCATACTTTTTCCTAATTTACACAGACTGATGAATTTGTTGATGTGTTCCTGAGATAGAGAAGATGAGTATTCCAGAGATATGTCATTTTTTACAAGTTGGAGGCCACCATAGTAGTGCGCCGACTACTCATAAAATCATGAAATGTGGGAACTATTTCCCTACTATTTATAAAGATGTACATAACCGCAATATTGTGTGACCAATTCCAAATACAAGGAAACATCTCATGAAAGAAAAAGTTCTTACTTACCCCAATTCTAGAGCTTGAGCTATTTAATTAACGGGGCATTGATTTCATGGGTCCATTAGAGATCTCATTTGTTATAAAGTATATATTGGTCGTTGTTGACTATGTTTCAAAGTGGGTGGAGGCATTTGCACTTCCAAATAATTAATGGAAGAGTGTGACAACTTTTTTAAAGGAGAACATATTTTTTGGGTTTGGTATGCTAAGGGCAATCATTAGTGATACAGGCTAGAACTTTTTCAATCATCTGATAAAAACTTTTTTGAGAAGTATGGTTTAAAGAACAAGAAGGCAACAACCTAAAATCCATAATTAAGTAGGAAAGTTAAGGTCTCAAATTGTTGAGAGATTAAGTCTATTCTAGCAAAAACTATGAATGCCAATAGAATAGACTGTGCTAGAAAGTAAGATAGTGACTTATGGGCCTACTAGATAGCGTTTAAGACCCTCATTTAGGATTTCCCATATTAGATTTTTTTTTGGAAAATTTTTTCTTTCGTCTGTCAAACATAAGCAAAAAGCATTGTGGGAACTAAAGCGGCTAAATCTAAAATGAAGTGATGCAGCAAAGTTGATAATAGAGAAGTTTCATGAGATGGATGAATTCCATCTCAATGCTTATGAATGTTTAGTATTGTACAAAGAGAAAATAAAATTGTACCATGATCGTAAGCTTGAGAAAAAAGAGTTCAGCTCTTGCATAGTACTATTATTTGATTCTAAGCAAAATTTATTTCATAGAAAGTAGAGGTCAAGATGGAGAGGACTCTCTAGTGTTGACAATGTATCCTTATGGTGCTATTGAGCTTGAGAATGATAAGGTCTTAAAATTTGAGGGGAATCTTCATAGGGTAAAGCATACCTCGATGATATAGATGAGGTATAGATGATATGTGATATAGCTCTTGGGGAAGTCTAACTAACCAAGAGCATCTGATTCATGTCGCGGTGCTAAATCAAGCATTCCATGGGAAGAAACCAATGGGTTAGTTTAGTGAAGTTTGAGAGGCCAAATTAGTCACGTCAATGATAATACTCAACTTACACGTCAATATAGTACAAGGAGCTCATCATCAATATATTTACCGAACTTTAGAGTCAGGGTCGAATCCACAGGGAACAATGTGAGTGACGATTAAACTAGTTTGAAACTAAAGCTACAAGTTAAATTCAAACAAATGATACAAAAAGATTAAATGGGGGTTTTCAATGATCAAATAAATGTTAAAGTTTTAATTTGCTTCAGAGCTCAAAACTAAAATTTCATTGGTTCAAATCAATAATAGAGAGGAACTAGGGTTGTGATCACTATGATTAGTAATCTTCCATTGAATAATAGTTGTAGTATTGGATTCTCGTGACTTATGGGAAACACGAAATTATCAGTTTCGACAGTCCATCTAAGTGTTTCTCAACCTACCTAGATGTTGAACTCCCTAATTCTCTCGAACTTAGGAAAGCATTCTATTCATACTGATTTTATGTCAAGTTGATCAATCTTGTTACAGCATTAATCATTAAATGAGAACTTAACCTTCCCAAATCCTCGTTGATAATTTTCTACCTTTAGTTTATTTCTCAGTTCGAGCAAATCAACATAAGACGGGATCTATTGTTTGCAATCAATAAATAACAATCATAACAAAGAAATTATCAAGATGTCCCCACAATCACTCTAATCCTAACCAACTATTAAATCCATGGAGGAATAATCATAGATCCTACAACCCTAGTTATGGGTTTTAGTTCCACATGAAAGAGAAAGCGTTAACAATAACTAAATTCATAAATCAATGTGATTAAACTTACAAAAGATATAGTCAGAAATTGATTCTCTTCTCTTCCCAAATTCAAGAAGAATATCCCACAACTAAACCAAAGAATTAAAATTGAATTCTAAGTTAAGAAACCAAAAAAAGGTAAACTGGACTTTGGAATGATTTCCAGCCTGTTCAATATGTCCAAGATGATGCCCCCCTCAATGAACCCTAAAAGCTATTATTTATATCTGTGACTTAAGAAAAATCCAATTAAGAATTCATATTTTTGTTTTTAGGTGATGACATGTCTGATAACTTATCACAAATCTGATAAGTTATCAGAGAATGTCGTCAGGCTTCATTTGTCTGACGACCTGTGTAATGACTTATCACAAGTCTGGTAAGTTATCAAACTTATCGTCATACCTTGCTTCCAATTTCTGCCTTCTATTTCTGAGTGATGACATGCCTGACAGCTTATCAGAGATCTAATAGCTTATCAGGATATGTCATCAGAAAATCTTCAATTTTTCTTATTCTCTGCCCATGTGTGACGACATGGTCTGATAGCTTATCATAGATCTAATAGCTTATCAGACCAAGTTGTCAGAAGAAATCTTCAGAACTTAATTTCTTGTATCTTTCACCAAAAATCATCCTTCATGATAGAGCATTCATGTATTTTCATGCATCTTGAAATTTACTGCAATATCAAAGAGAAAACGATTAAAAACAACAAAAATTGCTTAGGACTTTGCAATTAGTCTCAGTTAAAAGCCTCAAATATGTTAGCATCTGCTCATACATCAAAACCCTCAACTTAAAACAATTGCTTGTCCTTAAGAAACTAAAACACAACCAAGAGGATACAATGTACATTTGGCAGTCAACCATCCATATTATCTCAAAATATCTTCACCATCTCCAAGGTCAATTAATTTAAAAACAACTGTGTATATTATTGAAGAACAACACTGCGACATATAAGAATCAAAATATGGCATCAATTTAGCAACAACAACCATGCATGTACCAAGATTACACTATCCAAATAAGTTAGCAACTAGCAACGTAACCAATGTGCCCTCACTACAAAGTATTCCCACTTCTCTTTTATCAAACATCACATATGTAACCATGGGGACAATCAAAAGACGCTCACTCTCAGAATGAAGTTCTAATCAATATATGTCAAATACCATAGGTTTTCCCTTATTTTCATTACCAAGATTTTCAGACAACTCAGCTAGGATCACTATAGGTCTTCTCTTTCTCTTGTAATGTGGGCTAGGGGATAGTATGATACTCAATGATATTTAAAGTGACTAAGCCTCCTTGACACTACACTATCTTCTGGGGTCTCACTTATTAACATTTTTCTATTCTTCTCTTTTCTTGATCACACATATTCAGGATGGGTGTGGTCTTTTTGACAATTATTTCTTTTTTTTCACAACTTTTCTTTTATTATTCTTTTTCCACCTCACCCAGCTTTTTATTCTTTTATTTTATTCTATTTTTCTTCATACTCATTTTACATCACGCACCCCTATGGTAGCCACCCTCAACTTAGGCTATTCTCTTAAGTCAAAGTGCGCAATGTCCAAGGAGAACCAGGGCCAAAACAGGTTCATTGTGATACAAATGGGATGGTGATAGGTATAATAAAAAAATAGGCATTCAGGCTCAAAATCAGGATCAAGGTATATTATTTAAACATGGAAGGTCATTTAGGCTAAAAGTGGACAAATATCAACAACGACCTATGATCCTTTCCTAACCGTTATCTTACAACCAAGGCAAAACCAACCAGCCAAGTTCTGAATTTAACACACAACTAGAACTAGGTAGTATCTCACACACACATGTCACAAAAGTACATCACAAGCTACTAACCATTCGGTTCATGCAATTGTTTAGCATTGGTTATCATGTCACTAGTACTAATACCATAACAAGATGCACAGTGGTCACACATAAATACATATCACACAGCTATAAAATAAACCTTGGAGAGGTGTTCAAAAATCAACAAAAACATGTTAACTACCTAAGGTACTTGTATTTATCCTAGTCAATTGCAACATTTTACAACAAATCACAATACGCCTAAACATGCTGGCTCTACTAGGAACAAGGCTCCGGGGAAAACAGACACGGCAACAAAAACCCCAAGAGGACATCAACACCCACAAGTAGCCCCACCCTCAACTTAAAATCATACAATGTCCCCAGTGAATCATACCAAAACAAGAGAGTTAGAACATACCTGTGGCACCATAGGTGCGAAGATCTGATGCCAATTATATAATATGAATACAAACAATAAAATACCTTGGGTTGCCTCCCAAGCAGCACCTGATTTAATATCGCGGCATGATCCAACTTAATTTTTTCCTCCACCTTGAGGATATGAATTTCACCCCCAACTTAGAGTCCATCTTCTTGCCTCGATCATGGGGGTGGTACAAAAATTAAGAAGTCAAGTAATGGATTGAGCATGGCAAACCACTCGGCCTTAAAGTGAGGTGTGTTTTTATGTTGCTTATCAAGTGTAAAATAAAGAATATAGGATTCTTGTTCCTCATCTTCACACTCTTCTACTATTTTAGATGATTCCACTGACAAGATATCATCTAAACATAATGTGGAAAAATGCTTTGACTGAGGCCCAACTAATTCTACTTCAAAATTTACACAAACTACTACACACTCACTTTTATTCACCTTCTCAATGTCAGTCTCAAGATCAAGATGACAATTGAGTGGTTGTGATTCTTGAGTTTTCTCCTCAAATTGGCAAACTTCTTTAACTCTGCCCATAGCTGTTCTTGATTCTTTAAAATTCGTTTCATCAATTTATTCGCTTCAATCATGACAACACACATATCTTCAGTATGATCACTTTGACCACAAGCCTAACACCAAGTTACAGTAAGTAGGACAGTATCTGTATCATATTATGAAGGTCCAGTCCATGCACTTCTAGGCAAATCTGGACAGCAAGCATCAAAATATGGTCCCACATAATAATAACAAGAATCGTCATTACTCAAAAAACCATCTATCAAGGTTGACATAAAAAAAAGGTGAGATAAATAAAACTAAACAAATATTTACAAGTTTGAATTCAAGAAAGTAAACTAAAATTCCAAACCTACTCAATATGCCAAATTGTTCCCCGGCAACGACGTCATTATTGATAACGCTCAACTTACACATCAATTTAGTGCAAGGTGGTCATTGTCAATATATTTACCCAACTTTGGAGTCAGGGTCGAATCCACAGGAAACAATGTGAGAGGCGATTAAACTAGTTTGAAACTAAAGCTACAAGTTAAATTCAAACAAATAATATGAAAATATAAAATGGGGGTTTTCAATGATCAAACAAATGTTAAAGTTTTAATTTGCTTCAGAGCTTAAAACTAAAATTTTAATGGTTCAAATTAATGATAGAGAGAAACTAGGGTTGTGATCACTATAATTAGTAATCTTCCATTGAATAATAATAGTTGTAGTATTGAATTCTCATGACTTATGGGAAACACCAAATTATCAGTTTCGACAGTCCATCTAAGTGTTTCTCAACCTACCTAGATATTGAACTCCCTAATTCTCTCGAACTTAGGAAAGCATTCTATTCATACTGATTTTATGTCAAGTTGATCAATCTTGTTACAACATTAATCATTAAATGAGAACTTAACCTTCCCAAATCCTCGTTGATAATTTGCTACCTTTAGTTTATTTCTCAGTTCGAGCAAATCAACATAAGACGGGATCTATTGTTTGCAATCAATAAATAACAATCATAACAAAGAAATTATCAAAATGTCCCCACAATCACTCAAATCCTAGCCAACTATTAAATCCATGGAGGAATAATCATAGATCCCACAATCCTAGTTGTGGGTTTTAGTTCCACATGAAGGAGAAAGCGATAACAATAACTAAATTCATAATTCAAAGTGATTACACTTACAAAATATGTAGTCAGAAATTAATTCTCTTCCTAAATTCAAGAAGAATATTCCATAACTAAATCAAAGAATTGAAAATTGAATTCTAAGTTAAGAGACAAAAAAGAGGTAAATTGACCTTTGGAATAAGTTCCAGCCATTTCAAGATGTCCAAGATGATGCGTCCCTTAATGAACCCTAAAAGCTGCTGTTTTTATCCGTGACTTAAGAAAAATTTGAAATTAAGAATTTAGAATTTTTCTTTTAGGTGACGACATGTTTGATAACTTATCACAAATTTGATAAGTTATTAGAGAATGTCGTCAGGTCTTCTTCATCTATCTGACGAACTGTGTGATGACTTATCACTTATCGTCAGACCTTGCTTCCAATTTTTTCCTTCTACTTCTGAGTGACGGCATGCCTGACAACTTATCAGAGATCTAATAGCTTATCAGGATATGTCATCAGAAAATCTTTAATTTTTCTTGTTCTCTGCCTATGTGTGACGACATGGTCTGATAGCTTATCATAGATCGATAGCTTAGCTGACCAAGTCATCAAAAGAAATCTTCAGAACTTAATTTCTTGCATCTTTCAGCAAAAATCATCCTTCTTGATGGAGCTTTTATGTATTTTCATGCATCTTGACTTTTACTGCAATATCAAAGAGAAAACAATCAAAAACGACAAAAGTTGCTAAAGACTTTGCAATTATTCTTAGTTAAAAGCCTCAAATATGTTAGTATCCACTCACACATCAGTCGTGCTATGAAGTTAAATTAATTGCTGCTTAGGACACAATCTAGGAATTTTGTACACTATTTTAATCTTATTTCTGGTGAGTGATATAGGTGACATATCTAGAAATGTGCAAGGCATCACGGAACTAAAATAGAACCAAAAAAATTTTTCGGTGCCCAATCCCAATGACTTCATAGGACCATCCAACGAATTGTAGGGTAGATTATAACCAAAGGAGGATACCAAGTTAATTTAACTGGTAAACCAATTACTCTTTGAACATGTTATAGCCTTAGGTGATGACTCATTGCCTTGACTCTAGGGACTATCGAAGACCATCAAGTAAATGCTATAACATTTACCATATAGAAGGAGCCAATAACTTGTAACAAGTAGCAACAACTCCTAAGGTTAAGTCATTTCCATTAGGTAAAAAACAATCAAAAATTTAATTGGTATGAATCGACCCAAACCAAAAACACATTTAAACCCTAAATGGAACCAAATTCAATTCTATTTTCTTTTCAAATAATGCATAACTCTTTCCATCTTCCCATAACCATTCCGCTAACACTAATCATCCAACTGTATTACGCAAGGGGATTCTTACTACTCACTTGCAAACACAATCAAATTCTTAAGTGATTGTCTCCAATTTCGTCCATCACTCAAGCCTCATTACCCAAATCAAAGCAAGTTAATTTTATATTTTCTTTGCTTCGATTGTTGGTAGTGAATCAAGTGGGGATATTGAAACCCTAGTTTTAAATACTTGAGAACTTGAATTGGGTAGTGACTTAAACTTAGATCTTTTGTTTATGATTAAAAAATAGTAGTAATGATTGTGTTGGTGATTATGTCCTTATTTTTGTTATTAATTTTAATTTAGGTTGAAGTCTGAGTAACCTCTATAGTTTTGATTAATGTGTGTTCGGGGGGAGTGGATTTTTCATCATTCAATGATCATAATTATGGTTTGAATAACAAAGAAGTTGGGAAATTATGTTTCATAGTATTTATATATAGGAACTACCAATTTAAAGTCTTTATGACTCTCTCAACAATTCATACTCTAGGGTAATGAGTCATCATGAGAGCCATAGTCACTGGTACTTTGGTCTAAAAAAATTAAAACTCTTTGAAACAT
>JAPEIP010000009.1:72938277-72950907 GCA_026120095.1 Capsicum chinense | reverse complement strand
AAAGCCTCAAATATGTTAGTATCCACTCACACATCAGTCGTGCTATGAAGTTAAATTAATTGCTGCTTAGGACACAATCTAGGAATTTTGTACACTATTTTAATCTTATTTCTGGTGAGTGATATAGGTGACATATCTAGAAATGTGCAAGGCATCACGGAACTAAAATAGAACCAAAAAAATTTTTCGGTGCCCAATCCCAATGACTTCATAGGACCATCCAACGAATTGTAGGGTAGATTATAACCAAAGGAGGATACCAAGTTAATTTAACTGGTAAACCAATTACTCTTTGAACATGTTATAGCCTTAGGTGATGACTCATTGCCTTGACTCTAGGGACTATCGAAGACCATCAAGTAAATGCTATAACATTTACCATATAGAAGGAGCCAATAACTTGTAACAAGTAGCAACAACTCCTAAGGTTAAGTCATTTCCATTAGGTAAAAAACAATCAAAAATTTAATTGGTATGAATCGACCCAAACCAAAAACACATTTAAACCCTAAATGGAACCAAATTCAATTCTATTTTCTTTTCAAATAATGCATAACTCTTTCCATCTTCCCATAACCATTCCGCTAACACTAATCATCCAACTGTATTACGCAAGGGGATTCTTACTACTCACTTGCAAACACAATCAAATTCTTAAGTGATTGTCTCCAATTTCGTCCATCACTCAAGCCTCATTACCCAAATCAAAGCAAGTTAATTTTATATTTTCTTTGCTTCGATTGTTGGTAGTGAATCAAGTGGGGATATTGAAACCCTAGTTTTAAATACTTGAGAACTTGAATTGGGTAGTGACTTAAACTTAGATCTTTTGTTTATGATTAAAAAATAGTAGTAATGATTGTGTTGGTGATTATGTCCTTATTTTTGTTATTAATTTTAATTTAGGTTGAAGTCTGAGTAACCTCTATAGTTTTGATTAATGTGTGTTCGGGGGGAGTGGATTTTTCATCATTCAATGATCATAATTATGGTTTGAATAACAAAGAAGTTGGGAAATTATGTTTCATAGTATTTATATATAGGAACTACCAATTTAAAGTCTTTATGACTCTCTCAACAATTCATACTCTAGGGTAATGAGTCATCATGAGAGCCATAGTCACTGGTACTTTGGTCTAAAAAAATTAAAACTCTTTGAAACATGGTATACTTTATCAGAATAAGTCACCCAGTGTCTCATAGGGCAACCCAATGATTCATAGGGTATACTCACACTGAGAACACTACAATACTCTTTATAGGACTTGACCCAATAACTCAACCAATAAGTCATGGGGTAACATAATGACTCATACGGTGGAATCATTAGGATAATAGTAAATAAAGATTTATATATGGCTCAACACTATGATTACCCTACGGCTCATAATCTAAGGCAATGACTCTTTTCCTGACTTGTAGGGACTATTTTATTAAAGGATCCATATGTTCCTTGGAATAAACATAATTTGTACTAACATATACTCCTCATAGGTACTATGGCACAAAAGAATGACACTCTAAAGGGTAACAAAAAGGGTGACTAACCTACACTAAATAAATAGGCTTGTTCTACAAAACAGTTAATAGATGATCCTTTAGAAGATGAATCTAGCGGCTCGATGGAAGAATACCTGTTGTTGAATATTTTTGAGCCACTAGATATCCTAAATCAAATTATTAAATCAAATACCCACATGAAAAATTCTAGGAAATCACCACCACACATACCTACTCATCCATCCTATGTAGAGGAAGAAAAATTTAAGTCTAATAATGAGGGTAAAGAAGAAAGTAACTATGAGAATGGATATGGAGATGTATCTAGTAGTAAATCCAAAGAACAGGATAGATTAGGGTCCATTGCAAATTTGTCTAATATAAAATTGATAATGAGGACTCCATCGAGAGTCCCTTATAGAAATCCATCCTTCTCCTACTTCTCATCTTGGTTTCTATGTTGTGGTGGCCCATTAAGTCAATTATGAGGTATTTGAGGCATGCCAGAACTGTATGATTGGTATAGTGCCATTTTCCTAGGAATGGGTCATCCAAAGAGAGGGTTCTACATAGAGTTGAGGTTGTTAATGATGGGTACTTTTATATGCCAAAATTTGAGAGGTTGTTCAAAAAGTATAAATTTATGTAGATGGTTGTGGGAGAAAGGAGATACAACCTAGCACTTATTCAAGAAATTTAGGCACCTATAAAACATCAAGGAGAGTCTTATCTCCACAGAGCCTATTGTGGAAAATTCATGACCTCCTCCAAATGGTGTTGATTTAGAGAGTCAAAGAATATGTTGACATGGAATATTTCACGTTTCATACATTGTGCTGAGTTTATTCATCTGGATAATATTGCCCAGATTAATTTTTCCATCGACTAGATGAAAAAAGTCAAGTCAAAGTAAATCACCACTTATGATAAATTAGTTTACTATTGCTAGATGGCAAATATTATCATTGCAAAAAAAGAAGAATGCACCATGGGTGTCTAGTAGCTTGCCATCCATTAATAATGAAAGTTTGAATTTTATGGTGAAGTCATGGTGGACTTTAGTTTATCACAAGTTGGGGATCATAGCAGGTGATAATATTTTGAGATAGATAGTACTGCTCTGGTGGCTGGCATTATGAAGAACTTTAATAGTATAAGTGCCCAGGATATATAGGGAAAAGCTGTGAATTTTGAGACCAGTAGCTTATTTCATAGCCTAGTCACAAAGACGTGTTTGGAATGTAGGATTTCAGTTCTTTCATAGGTTGATAATTTCATAATTATTCATTTCACGACTGACTTGGAACTTATCTAAGATCCATCAAACCCAATTTTAAGGACAAAGGCTACAAAAAGGGTTGCATTGCTGCAAAGTAATTTTCTATCACATGTATGTAGATGGATATTAACATCTCTCAAATTTATTGATAATTAGGAGATACAAGTTAACTCCCAAATTAAGACTTTAAGGCTCAAGCCTCAGGCCACATCTGAGGCTACAACTTTTTTTACTTTCCAACTAATGTCAAACCCCATTACACCCACCACCACTTCAAGCTCAACCTTACCTCGCCTATATACAATGGGGTATGTTTTAGTATTGTAGGAGATTTTGAAAAAAAATGTTCAAAAGTTTGACCATAATTAAGAAAAAAGTGGACAACACTAATAAAGGGGATCCACCTTGGATAAAGAAAGAAATCCACATAAAAATAAGCAGGATGCAAATCAATTTTTGGTAATTTTGAGTGAAAAATCACTGATAAGTGTAAAGGTACTCATCCGTTAGATCTATAAGAGATAAAAATATAGTTTTCTACCCTATGAGTTGTAGTTTTGGAGATGGATTCAAGGATGTACCTAAATTTTCTTGACTCCCACTATGGTTATCATTAAAGAGATTGAGAAGGTCAAGCTTTGAGGCACAAAGGGTAATTAAAAGAGTATTAATAAGGTTCTTGATCATGAGAAAAAAGAAGAAATTATAGACGAGACAATAAGGATATGAAAAAGTAACGACGGAGAGCAAGAAACTTCCAAAGATCATTTATTCTAGCTATATGAGATGGGGCGTTGAGATGGAAGCTCCAGAATTTATAAGGCCCTAGCTGATGCTGATACTAATATTTTACTATTTTAGGTAGGGGTATGAAGTTTTCCCCTATTATTTTAATGCCGTTGAGTGCACCGAACACTATTTGTGCCAATACTAACTATAGTACTACAACTATTGTTGAGTCCACTATTACTTAGACTAGGTGACTTTTGAGACCCCAATAGAGAATGCAAGCAGACTCATCATATAGAATACAACATCTATAACCTTACCCCATGTTTTTACCTTTTCTATATACATGTACTGAGTGCACTCTATGTTCTCAAAGTTGGGGTGCGGTTGTACCACCACTTAGGTTTTTTGTTGTCATGTTTCTTTTTTCTTAGGTCTGCTATTATAGTAGAAACCTACTTATGCAATTTCTTATTTTGTTATGTGTTCTTGTTATGATTGATTAAGATAAAAATAGGGGACCCTTAATGCAGTTAAGTTAATGCTTTTATTTCGGAGTGAAGTCTGAGTAACCCGAATAGTTTTTAAAGTTGTTTAAGGATACCCCTTTAAAATAATTTGTTTTTACTATGTGTTTTGTTTGTATTGTGACCATTATGAATCTTGGTATGTTATTAAGATTATTGGTAAAATTACTAGAGCTTAGTAATGCATGAACTAGAAAGTTAGTAAGTTATAGTGTGACCCCATGCTACGTGAGTGAGATGCTTACATAGTTCACTTGTATGTAAGATCTAGAACTTGCCTATTAGTCTTTCCTATGTAGGATAGTTGATTAGGAAAGAATCATAGGATATTCTTGAACAAATTCAAAGTTTATCCTAAAATGTCGGACCAAGTGAAATGTAATATCCCTTGATCCTTAGTTTGATCCTAAATTGGCCTAATTCTTTCATTAGCCAATTCATCTTCCCATTTTAAGTTAAAATGAATCTATTTTTCCATCGGTCCCTCCTTAGACATTGTGTACCTCAACTCAGGATAATAAATTAAGCAGGATTGGGTTCAGTAAGAAAGAAAAATATATATGAATAAAGTATGTAAAAAAATAGAAGTTGATAATGAAAATTTCCATCTAAAATCTTAGTAAAAATAAAGAAGAATAAGGAAAAAAAAGGTTAATAAGTGGATCCCAAAATAGTGTAGTGTCAAGGAGAGTCGAGTCACTAAATCCATATCTATTACACACATCCGGAAGCGTACATTACAAGTTGGGGAAAGTCCTATAGTAATTCTAGTCTAACCATCTAAAAAACTAAGGCATAGAAAATAAGGACAATAATATAGTATCTCATACACATTATTCAAACTTTTTTGAGAGAATGAGTGTTTCTAATTCTGTACCTGGTTATAATTCCATCTTTATATTGTGAGCGCATGAGACCTTTTTGTGGTAAGGGCATATAAATTGTATTATTGGTTGTTAGTTTTTTAGTCAAATGTCATGTGCATATATTGTTTGGTTGTTTTAGTTTATAATTTTCTTCCATCTCTTATCCCTTTATTCTCTAGTAATGGATAATATATATACACATAGTGGTTTTTAAATTAGAGGTTAAATGATGTGGATTGCCTGATATAGGTCCCGTAGGTTTCTTTTAGTTAAGCGTCAACATTTTTATGGTGTTTTGTTTTCTTGAGTAGTTGAAAATATTCTAAATTGAGGGTGTTGATATGGTATTGATTCAAGACACTATTGATTCTTAAAACATTCTAAGTTAGGAGTGTTGATGTGGTGTGGATTCACGACACTTTTAAAACTTAAAAAGGGGAAATATGCAAAGTCAAGGGTGTATTTATGTGGATAAAGTAAGCACGGGAAAAATTATTAATAATTGCACGTGTGAAAAAAGGTTGGCTATTTCTCTTTGGGACACGTAATGAGTCGTAGCCCAAGTAGTTATGATACTAGTGAATTCACCCCTGAAGAGTTGAAATAAGAGTTGGCTAGAAGGGCAAGAAATGAGGTGTAGGGTCAGCTGATGAGTCATCACAAAGACTCATCCTTAGCAACATTCCAAAAGGGATGAAGAAGTAAAATCATTCTGAGTACCAATAAGTGCTCCTATAAGCCATAACAAAAGTCAATGAGTCATTACTAAAAGTTGTTCTGAGTAGATGGACCTAAGTATCTGAGAGTTGGAAAATCGCACCTAGTAGAAATGGGTAACCTAATGAGTTATTGGGTGACTATACAACTCATCACCGAAGACATAAAAAGATCAAGTTACAAGTGCCCAGAGCCATGCAATGAGCCGAAGGTAGACCCTAACACTCATCGCTAGAGTCATCGCCACTATCGACCTTGTAATCTTATATCATTTTTATAGGATTGTTTATATCTATAAATAATCCTAATAGTTTTACTGTATCATTGTACATTCTCTTGACACTTTTGAGGTATACTATTTTTCTTGTGAGTATAAATAGTGATTTTTAGGGTTTTATTCATAACTGAGATTTGTGAATTTTCATCTTATTCTTTGTATGTGCATGATTATACTTTATCTTCATAATTGTTATTGTGTTCTTTTAAACATAAGTAGCTAAATATTACAACTAGGTGAAATATCCTGGGTTTTGACCCTTAGAAAAATTCCTGGAATTTAGTTCTCCGAACCCAATACGACTCATGGGTACGAGCCGTATACTGGGGTACGACTGGTATGGTCCTATCGTATGCTGACCAATATTAGTGGGTGGGATGGTTTTGGTCACTAGAATGGGTACGACTTAGGGGTATAAGTTGTAGGTCTTGGTACAAGTCATATCAAGGACTCATATGGTGGATAGTATTTGATCCTCCTGGTATTTCATTCTGTCAGGGTACGGGGTATGGGTACGGATTGTATGTTGTGGTTACGAATTGGTTGGATGAGTCATTTACTGGACAGTGTTTGATCCAAGGGTTCAGGCTTGGATACGAGTGATGGATACCGTTTGTAAAGAAGGGCACGACTTGTATGGGTCTGTCGTATACATGTGATGGGTTTTTAAGGGATTTAAGTTGCGGTATTCTAGACATTTTCCTACTTACCCTAAATCACTACTAAAAATGCCAAAAAGGGACAGCCAACATCATTTTTTTGGCCAAAAGCGATAGAAAAGCATCGCTTTATTTAGTGTCGCAAAAAGGGTCGTTGTTTTTTGAAAACGACGGTCTGCGTTGCTTTTATTATGATAAACCACGTTGCTTTTAGGGAAAAAAATTTAGCTTTTTTAGAAAAAGCGATGTTGTGCGTCATTTTTTGTTCTTCCTGTGAAAAACACAGGATGAACAAAAAACTTCGGACATCGTCACTTTATTGAAGAAAAAATAAATTTTTTCAGAAAAATTGACATTGTCTGTCGTAATTTGAGAAAAATAAAATAGTTTTTTAGAAAAAGCGGCATTGGTCGTCGCCTTATGTTCTTCATAATGATTGAAAAAGCGACGTTGGGCATCGCCTTTTGTTCTTCATAAGAATTAAAAAGGCGACATTGGTGGTCATTTTTTATTCTTCATAATGAATAAAAAAGCAACGACCATCATTATTTTTATTTTTTAAAAAATTATTGATTTAAAAAGCAAAACAAAGCATCTCACTTTTATAAATGTATTTCAAAAAAGCGACGGACAAAAGGGACCCTGTCCGTCGCTTTTCTACATTTTTTTGGATGCAGAAATCTGTATTTCTACATCCCACCTGCCAAATAAAAATGCAATTCAATATATACATCCTCATGCAACACATATTTTTATAATAATCATATAACAGACTACATCAACAAATCATTTAAGCAATTCAAATCAACAACACTTAAACAATCAACCCAACAATATCAAAAATACTTAACAATGAATCCAACAACATTCAAAATACTTAAACACTCCTAAATATTTTTTAGTAATTAAAAGTTATGTTTAAAAATATCTAAAAATTATCTAAAAGTCAAGTCTAACAACACTAAGGAGTAGCCTAAGAAAACTCCTCATCACTCTTTGTTTTCTCTTCGCTTCTTGAATCAGGAGCAACGGTCTGTGCCAAGGCACATCTAAGGTGTGTAATCTAATGTAACATAGCAATATGTCTCTAAAAAAATTATAGAAATGGCCAGATCATGTTTTTCCAACCAATAACACATTGTCCAAAAATCAATTGACTAGTGTTATATGATATATATATATATACATATAAGCTAACTAAATAATAATTAAATATAATATACCTTAAACTCTTGAAACATGGCTTGTTTAGAGACTATTGGAATGTCCCGCCACTCATGCCAAGGATAAGTAAAAAGTCTCATAATGCTCTCCCCTACAACCTCGTTAACTTATTTTGACGCGAAATATTACCTACAAATAACGTAATAAGTATGTAAGCATGAATATTTTATTAATAAAAAAATAAACCTATCAATTGAAAAATAAACTTACGAAGATACATCAGGCTCGATGAACCTACCAAGCATGTCCGTATCTCCAGGAACTAGACCAATCAAATCTGCATCAAAATATTCTTCTACAGGATAAGGTAGAGGTGGAAGTGGAGGTGGTGGTGACCTGATCATTTTAAAGTCACTAGTACATATTTCAAAACAATACACTTAACCATTTTCTGTCATGAATTCACATTTCATGTGACAATGCTAAAACATTTTTAAATCATGAATTCACATTTCAAGTGACAACACTAAATCAATTTCAAGTCATGAATTCACATTTTCAAATGATTACACTTTACTAATTTCGAAACACAAGTTTAACTTTAAAGTAACTACAATAAACCATTTTCAAGTCACTAATTCACTTCTCAAGTGACTACACTTGATCAATTTGAAGTCACTAGTACACAATTTAAAACTCTACACTTGACAATTTTTAACTCTCTAATTAAAATTTCAGTGACTAAACTCAACCATTTTCAAGTCATGAATTCACATTTCAAGTGACAACACTAAATCAATTTCAAGTCATGAATTCACACTTTCAAGTGATTACACTTTATACTATTTTCAAAATACAAGTTTACCTTTCAAGTAACTACGCTAAACCATTTTCAAGTCACTACTTCACTTTTCAAGTGACTACACTTGATCAATTTGAATTCACTAGTACACATTTCAAAATACAACACTTAACATTTTTCAAATCTCTAATACAAATTTCAAGTGACTAAACGTAAATATTTTCAAGTCATGAATTCACATTTCAAGTGACTACACAATTGATCATTTTGAAGTCACTAGTACACATTTAGAAATACTACACTAAACCATTTTCAAGTCACTAATTCACTTCTCAAGTGTCTACACTTGATCAATTTGAAGACACTAGTGCACATTTCAAAACACTACACTTAACCATTTTCAACTATTGGATTCACTTCTCAAGTGACTAAACTTAACCATTTTCAATTCATGAATTCACATTTAAAGTGACAACACTAAATCAAATTTCAAGTCATGAATTCACACTTTCAAGTGATTACACTTTACTAATTTTAAACACAAGTTTACCTTTCAGGTAACTACACTAAACCACTTTCAAGTCATTAATTCACTTCTCAAGTGACTGCACTTGATCAATTTGATGTCACTAGTACACATTTTAAAACACTACCCTTAAAAATTTTCAAATCTCTAATTCACATTTCAAGTTATTACACTTTACAAATTTCAAAACACAAGTTTACCTTTCAAATAACTACATTAAACCATTTTCAAGTCGCTTATTCACTTCTCAAGTGACTATGCTTGATCAATTTGAAGTCACTAGTACACATTTCAAAACACTACACTTAATAATTTTCAACTCTCTAATTCACATTTCAAGTGACTAAACTTAACCATTTTCAAGTCATGAATTCACAATTCTAGTGACTACACAATTGATCTATTTGAAGTCACTAGTACACATTTCAAAACACTACACTTAACCATTTTCAACTCTCTAATTCACTTCTCAAGTGACTAAACTTAACCATTTTTAAGTCATGAATTCACATTTCAAGTGACAACACTAAATCAATTTCAAGTCATGAATTCACACTTTCAAGTGATTACACTTTACTAATTTCAAAATGGAAGTTTACCTTTCAAGTAACTACACTAAACCATTTTTACGTCTCTAATTCATTATTGTTAACTGTCAAGAGACTATGACTAGCGTAATTGTTAATTTCAAATTAATAACATCAAGATCATGGTCCCTAAGGTTATGTGTGTCAGTTGTTAGATAATGTAACTTGTTGGTGAATCTTAAAAAAACAGCCATTATCAGTTTAATTGGAAGATATGTAACACTCACTAAGATACAAAGCTAATACTATATAGGGACTTCCAATCAAGATTCTCATACTAAACTACTAACATTAGAAGCAGTCATCAAATACAATACCAATAATGGTACTTATGATAATATTTAAAGATGATTATGATAATAAAAAAGACGTCGAAGTAAGACACATGAACCTAGTAAGAAGGACCTTCAACGTCCAGGAATCTATTTGCGAACATTTTTCTAGTTCATTGGACCAATCAACTTGCATAGATAAAGGCATGATTACTAATCAAAGCAGAGGACCCAAAAATTGAATTACTTTCTATCAAATACTTCAAACAACATAGGTTATTCATTGAATCATAAGCAACAAAACAAGCAAATTAATAGGGATATTAAATTTTTAAAAAATGGTTTACCTAGAAATAATTTTTTTAATGAATATTTTGTTGGTTACAGTGACATTTACCAAAAATAGAAAAAGATTGTACTAGTAGTACATAAATAAGGTTGGATGTCGGCGGCTGCTATGGTTCTCATCGGCAGTGGTGTGAACGGTTGGTTGGTTGTCAGAAGCTGTTGTGGTTCTCGGTGGTAGTGGTACGGACTACTTGGTTGTTGCCGATAGTGGTCTAGAGATTTTGGAAATTTCAACAGCTCTGAAAGTCGTCGCCGTCAATGGTGTTGGCTGTGAAGGTGGCCAAAGTTTAGAGAGAGCAAGAGAGGTGGTGTGGCTAAAATTGTTAAGAAGTTTAAGGTTTTGGTATTTTGGTGTCTTTTATATAAAAAATAAGATTTAATATCAGTTGTCAATCTCATGAGAATGACAGTTGTGATTAAAATTAGAAAGGGAATTAAAAATTGATTTAAAAAATAAGCCAAATTAAATTTAAAAATAGTTTAAAATTGACATCAATTAGATATAAGGTTGGCTACAATTTAAATAAAATTAAAATGATAATTGAATGGACTTAGACTGCTATTTAAATATAATAATTAATTCATAATAGAAATAAATAAAAAATATTATGAAAATTGTTATTCTTACATATAAATTATGTATGTCACATAGAAAATATTATATAAAAATTACCGATAATAAATTTAAAATAAGTTGGTCATAAATGTAGTAATAATAATAACAACAATAATAATAAGAGTAATAATCAATCAATCAATCAGTCAAGGTGACATCTACTTATTGTTTTCTCAATGAGATTTTGAAAAAATAAATACAACAACTAACCCGATTTAGTCCTACAAATTAGGGTCTGTGGAGGATACAGTGTACACAGACCTTACCGCTAAGGTAAATATATAGGTTGTTTCCAATAGAGCCTCGGTTCAAGAAAAATAGTCTAAAGTAGTCCAATTTAAAGAAATAATGAAAATTGATTTAATATTGATTGTTGACCAAATATGATGAATGATTGAGATTAAAATTGAGGAGAGAAATTAGGTTAAAATGACTGAATTGGAAATTTTGATTGATTCCAATTAAACTCAATTGACACAAATTTAGTATAAAATGGCTAGAATTTAAATAAATTAGAAAAATTGAATTGAATTAGGTTGATATTTAATAAGTATAGTATCTATATAAAATTAATATTAAAAATTAATAAAATTATTATTACAAATTAATTATAAATAAATTATGTAAATAAAACTAATAATGTCAATCTCATAATAATGTCAATGCATTTCGTATTCTACAAATAATTTTTGGTTAATTAATTTTTGAATACGGCATTAAATATATAGATCTAGTAATACAATGTATTAATATGATGAATTATCAATTAATTAGCTTCATTATTATAACTTCAATAGTGTATTATTACCTCGATCATATGATGTTAATGTATTATCGAAATATTTGGATTGATAGATTCAGTTAGCTAACTTTTGACTAGCTACTATGCACATCACTACACGAGAGCTATGTATATATACATATATATAAATATATTTGATTGACTATCAACTTCGAAATATGTACTAAATACATCACATACATGGGTATATTACCTCGTAATACAACTTATTTCAGATATACTCTGATAAATTATCATGTAATTTAGCTTATATTATTATATTATAACTTCAACAATATATTATTACCTTGATCAATATATCATATGATATCAATATATTCAATATATAATTGAATACATTTAATTTTTTTTAATAAAAGAGACACTGTCCGTTGCTTTTATTTAAAAATATAAAAAAATGAAAATAATTAAAAATTGCGACAAATAGCGTTGCTATTCTATAATTAATATTTTAAAAAAAAAAAAATAATAGCAACGTTGTTCGCCAATTTTAATAAAAATTAAATTTAAATATCGACGACCAACGTCACTTTTTAAGAAATTAATTTTTATTTTATTTTAACAAAAGCGACATTATCTGTCTCTTTTTGTAAAAAAATAAAAATAAAATAAAAATAATTAAAAATTGCGAGGGATAGTGTCGCTTTTCTAAAATTAATATTTTAAAAAATAAAAATTATAGCGACGTTGTTCATCGCTTTTAATAAATATAAATTAAAATAAAAATCAAATTTAAAAATAGACGGACTACGTCGCTTTTCAAAAAATTAATTATTATTATTTTAAATAAATTACAACGCTATCCATTACATTAATTTATAAAAGATTATAGATTATTTGTTAATTATCTGGTACAATAATGCATGAAAAAAGTGACGAATATTAAGACGTTGGCCGTCAATTTTAATAAAAAATAAATAAAAATTAAAATTAAACTAAAAAATTGACGGACGGTGTCA
>JAPEIP010000009.1:72909673-72922269 GCA_026120095.1 Capsicum chinense | reverse complement strand
GACAAATTATATGATGACTCACATGTGTTATTGTACTTATTTCATCCTCTCATGATTATGATGATTTTCTTCGGGCTCTGTGAGTCTTTCATACATCCTGCATATTTCTTATAAATATTTATGATGATGATGATTATACAACTATATACACCCCCATATACTCGGTTCCTTTCCATGGTACTGACCCATATGTTTGGATGTGGGCTGCATTTTCTTGAAATGTAGGTTCAGGTGCTCAGTTCTAGGTTCGATAGTAATTCTTTAGGCACGCTTTTCAACATCCTCTGTTGTGGTGAGTCCTCATATTCCTAGGACGTAATGTCTGATGTTGAGTTCACAGAATTGTTTACATTTGATAACTGCGTATGAGTCAATTGGGGCATGTCTCAATGGATCACTGGTTTTATTAATTTTCTTAGAGGCTTGTTAGACTAGTATAGATGTTGAGAGTTGACTAATAAGTCGTATTTTATTATCTTTCTGAAATTCTTTTATTCTTGGATGATAATTACTCTGTTGATATTTGAGGGTTATTTATGAAAACCCTGTTGATTTCTATTGAACTGAATGAAAATGGCTCAAAGGGTTTGCTTAGGGCTACTCGTAGCCTCAAGCACCGTGTGATGCTCCGGGACCCATTTTCCAAGGTGTTACACTTAAGCAAGGGGATCCTCTTTTACCTACTTTATTCATTATTGTAGCTGAGGTACTATCAAGAGGATTGAAGGAATTGAGGCTCAGGAAAGAGTTTAAGACATTTGGCATGCCTAGAGGGAGTCCTAAACTCAATCATCTTTCTTTTGCAGATAATATTATCATTCTTTGTAAAGTTGAGTTGGGTACCTTACAACTGTTGACAACAACCTTGGAAACACATGAGCTAGTGAATGTAAGAAAATAAATAAGGAGAAGAGTGCATTGCATCTAGATAATAGTGTGTCCAATGGAGAAACAGTTATGGCAGAAGTGGCTACTAGAATCATGAGGAAGGAATTCCCATTCAATTATCTAGGTTGTCCAATATTATATAAGAGGAAGAAGAAGATTTACTATCAACAACTCATGAATAGAATCAGCAAGCATGGAAAGGTAAGATTTTATACTTTGGGGGAGAGCTATTTTAATTAAGCATGTGCTTTAAAGTATACCTATACACTGCCTATCAGTCATAAATCCCCCTAAAAATGTGTTAGTTGCTCTTTAAAAATGCTTTGCTATGTTTTTCTGTAGTAGTAATATAAAGGGGAAAGGTAGACATTGGGTAGCTTGGTCTAAGTTGTGTTTACCAGAAGAGGAAGGAGGTCTGGGTTTTAGGATGCTAAAAGATGTATCCACAGCTCCCTTTTGCAAGATATGGTGGAATTTTAGAACCAAAAACTCTATATGGAGTGAATTCGTATTGAATAAGTACTGCAGGAAGCTACATCTTGAAGAGGTCATATGAAAATCAGGAGAAGGATCCTATGTTAGGAAAAAAATGCTACAAGTAAAGGATCATATTGATCACCTGATAACATAGAAAATAAGGGGAAAAGATGCACATATTTGGTATGCCAATTGGAGTGGAGTAGGATATTTTTACTTTGTTATGGAGAAAAGCAGGGAATGGGATGATAGATAACAAAAGGTTAAAGAGTTGATGAAGGATGGGCAATGAAATGCAGAGTTGTTGAATGAATTATTTATAGAGGAAATTGTGGATCATATAAGGCAGAAAGTGTCTCTTCCGTAGCAAATATTATAGAAAGACAAAGCAGTATGGTCATTAGAAGCAGAAGGGAATTTTAGTGTTAAATCAGCATGGCACTATGTCAGACAAAGAGAGAATTCTAATGACTTCTACAAACAGTTTTGGATAAAGGGTTTTCCTTTCAGGATAGTATGCTTTATATGGATAATGTGGAGAGGGAGGATAGCAATAGACACTACCATCCAAGTGTTGGTGCTACCAAAACCTAACACAAGAGACAGTGTCTCATGTGTTGTAGAGATCAGATTATACTAACAGGACTTGGTCCTACTTCTCTTCTTTTATAGGTATAAAGATTCAAGGTCTAAGTCTGAGCAATATAATATATGCATGGTGGAATGCAGATGTAAAGCCAAGGGAGAGAATCTATTTAAGAGCAATTCCAGGGATAATAATGAGGGAGATGTGGAAGAAAAGAAATGAACTAAACCATGAAGGGCATGAAGTGTCAGTACATAAGCTGATTATGAATGGTACCAGACAATTGAGGATACTACTTAAAGTTAGAAAACCTACACTAGAGTTCCCAGTTGAATGGCCGACCATCATGCAACAACTTAAACAACAAAATCCTAAAATTAGGATAATTATAGTGCTATGGGAGTTTCCATAAGCAGGTTGGGTTAAATATAATACAGATAGTGTATCTAAAAGAAATCCAGGAAGGAGCTCCTGGGCTTTCTTTCTAAGGGACATAGATGGGGATCTTATACATACAACAGGATCAGTAATTGAAGATACAACTAGCTTGGAAGCAGAGCCGTTAGCTATATTACATGTAGCTAGACATTGCAATGTATCAAAACATGATAAGGTAATCATTTAGACTATCTCTCTACTAATGCAGAAGATGTTAAGTTTTTTAATGGGAGATACTTTGGAAAGTAGAAGACCTAATCTTGCAAATATGGCAACTACTCGCACACAAGAAAGTGCAGATAGTTTATACATACAGAGAAGGAAATAAATTGGCAAACCTTTTGTCCAACATGGCATTGAAGATAAATACATTCATATATGCAACATTCCATAAGCTTCCAAGTATAGGCAAAAGAATTCTTAATAGTGATAAGTATCAATCGTCCTACCTGAGGCTAGCAGTATTAATGAAGTGGACAAATTAGAGAGACTAAATCAAGTTTATCCACATACATCAAATTTACATCCAAAGAAGGTGAACGAAAAAGGTAAATTACTACTTAGCCTAATTAAACCAGCCAACTAAAAGGACTCTCAGTAGATTAGAGGGTCAAATAGTCAGTTCTTCATTGCATGCGACTAAGGAATTTAATAGAATCTACTTACACGAGAGTCTAAGCATCTCACAATCTTTCTCATTTCCATAACTGGTCAAGAAGTACAAGGTTATTTTTTAGGTTAATCAGCAGAATCAAGAATGACAAAGGGAGAAGCTTACCAGGAATGCATATCAAATCTCAGTGGACTAGACCCTACTTCTTAGCACCAAAAAACACTTCATATACCCATACACTAGAGATCTCAGTTTGAAATAGAGAGAAGACAGTGTTAAGAAAGACTCAAGAAAAGGGTATTAGCTTAGAAAGGAGAAAACAACTTACTGTTGTAGCTGGAGAAAGATCCACCTTAGTGAGACCAAGGTACAATGTTGATTAACCACAAATGGAGCATCTCAAATTGAAGATTGGAGAAGTCAAGCATGGTGGAAGAGGCGGCAATCTAAAGAGGAAGGAGCTGATCTTAGCTCACTTAGGAAACCTTACTCTATTTATTTGTTTTTTATATGGATCGGGTCAACATTTGGGCTGGTCTGGATTGTGGATTTGGGCTACTCTCAGTTTGATTTTTGTTTTGTGATTTGGATGGGTTGGTTCATTCATACTTTTTAATTATTAATAAAATTCCAAATTAAACAAAAAAAACTCATTATGGATGGTTTCACTTGGTTTTATGACTGGTATTATTTTATCTTTATCCTGAGATTCATGCTAGCGGTCACTTGCTAACCTCATATATTGATGGTTGTATACCCATGCTATGCAGGAACTATCTAATCTACTCATCTTGTTTAGCACATGGATTTGGTATCAATATTTGAACTGAAGTGGTGAGGTTTCATCCTTTTGGAAGGCATCATTTCATGCTATGGATTTCTTTAGATACTTTTCTTTTATTTTAGATATTGGTTTTGGCCATGGTTGGGGGCATTTCCCAACCAGGTTTCTTTACTCTATTGGATAGAGGCTTTGTGATACTTCTGGGGGTTAGTATGGGCAAATCAGTATTGGTGTCGGCCTTGGCATTAGAAATAACCGTTGGGCTGACATTATTGGACAATATTATTGGTTGTTCCATCATACTATATTTTGGGATTGATTTTTATATTATGTTTTAGTATTCCCTTTTGTTTATGGTTTGTGTTTTGTTTTGGTATGGTTAGGTGGCCGGTGTGGTACAATTAGACTTAGTTGGATCGGTCACAATTGTGACCCAAACCCAGAGTCTTAAAGAGAACAATAATTTTATCTTGTTATATGTTCAAAATTCAGCCCATCTAAGGTTGGATATAGATAGTTGGGTTGGGTAACAGGGGGCGGTCCCCATCCTGGTTGAACTTAGGATGACCATTATGACAAGGCCCGGGGTCAGGTCAAGTCACTAGGTTAGTAGGAACCATAACAGATTAACAAAATAGTGTTCATAGTACGAAGTAATTCTCAAAGAGTGCTTGTGCATATATTTTCATTCTCTTTAATTTGATTTCTTTTTTATGATGGACAATATTAGAACTTGTATTATATTTGAATCTGGACAAAAGGATTAGTAACAAACGGGAAAGAGGAGTAAATAATAAAGACTTAGAGTTGTCTACCTTTAATTAATATCTTGACTTTATAATCTGGGGAAGATAATCTGAGATCCAAGATAGGGATGACTAGAGTAAAACTCAGGAGAAGAGAAAACTTACTTGTGAATAGTTACTTAAACAAGTGCATAAAGACATAGATGAACATAACCTATCACTTGTACATGCCAAGAACCAAAAGAGATAACAAGAATAAAGAACCTATAGAGTTAGAAAGTTATGTAGAACACAATCCTAGTACCTCTCTCATATTGATTACAAACCAAATAAAACCAAGAAGTGTTACTATTTGAAGTAATAAATCCAAAGCCCCCTTATATTAAATTACTTATGATTACTTAGACAGCCATATTGATAGATATTTCAGCCAAATTCTCATGGGATCGACCACAACCTAGATAGGTTTTACATTTGATCAGTGATTGTTTTATACTTTATTTAGAGGTGTAATTTGGGCTACATCACTCACCATATAAATAATGGATCTCAGAAACTCCACTGAAGATAAAATATATGGTATCAGTAAGAACCCAGTTGGAACCATAATTTCTACTAGTGGAAGATCACCGATAAACACTCACAACATCAAGAAAGGTGGAGTGTTAAAATAAGATCGTAGATACAGAGTTAAAGGTATAATTATTTAGAAATGGCTAGATTAATAAATTTGCTTATTGGTGTTGTTGTTTATTAACCATTTTTTAGGGGGGAGATTGGGGTTGGGTTAGGTTGTTACAACCAGGCCGAATGTTTTTTCTTGTTTGAACCTTTTCATTTTATAGGGGTATTAAGTTTTTAAGTCACATTATGGATATTTGTAAAAGGGTGGTGGATTTGAGGTTGAGGATGAACATTTCTATTTTAGAGAATCAGATCCGATTCATGCTAGGTAGTTTGACTACAAAAGTTATTCATCTTATATAGAGACTAGTGGAGCAGTATAGACAAAGGAAGAAAGACTAAATGTGGTGTTCATCAATCTAAAAATAACTTATCACATAGTCCCCTAAGAGTTTCTATGGAGGTTCTTTAAGGATAAATATGTTACTATGGCATGGACTAGGTTGATAAAGGACACGTACAATAGAGCTAAGACTTGTATATGAACTATGAAAGAAAACTCAGAGTACTTTCTCATACTAATGAGGTTCCATTAGGGATTAACTCCTAGACTATTTTGTTTTCCTTGTTGATGGATGTTTTGATGTGGTTAATTTAAGGTGAAGTATCATAGTGTATGTTATTTGATGATGACATAGTTTTGATTGACGAGACCCAAAAAGATTTAATGTTAAGTTAGAGGTTTAGAGAAAGACCCTAGATCTAAAGGGATTAGGCTGAGCAGGACAAAGAACAAATATTTGGAATAAAATTTTAGTGAGAGGAAGCATGAGTTTTATATGGTCGTGAAGCTTGATACTCAGACCATTTAGAAGGTAGATATTTTTAAATATCTTAGATCTATGATTTAGGAAAATGGAAAGTTGATGAGGATGTCACTCATTGTATTGGTACAAAGTGGATGAAATTGAGGCTTTCTTTTTGTGTCTTGTGTAATAAAAAGATACCTTCAGAACTTAAAAGCATATTCTATGGAACAATAATAAGACTAGCTATGATGTATGAGAGAGGAGTGTAGGGCAGTCAAGAACTATCACATTTAAAAAAATAAAGGTGGTGGATATGAGAATATTATGATGGATTTGTGGGTTAACTAGGAGATATAATATTAAAATAAGGTTATCCAAGACAAGGTGGGAGTGGCTTCGGTGGAAGATAAGATGTGGGAAGCGAGGTTGTGATGATTCAAACATGTGATGAAGAGGTTCCCAGATAGCTCAGTGTGAAGGTGTGAGATATGGAATATGGATTGATTCAGGAAATATAGAGTTTGATCAAAGAAATATTAAAAGGAGTTAATTTAATAGCATGGAGCAGTTATAGCTTATCGAGGACATGACCTTAGAAAAAAATGTGTAGAAGATGCAAATTAAGGTCGGTGGTTAGTAGATAGGACTGTGACATTGCTAGTATCTAGGTATGCTTTGTTTTGTTATCCCTTCCAATAGTCATGGTGTTTTTCTTGTAGTATCTTGGTCTGTGAGTTTTAGAGATATTTGTCATTTTGGATAATTCAAATATAGTATTTCTAAGTGGTTGTCTTAATCCTGTTATTATCTATTGTTTTATTACTACTTATTATTTCTTATTCTTATGTTATGTATTTTTATATAATATTTTTTTCTTGATTCGGGGGGTCAATAGAAAATAGCCTCTCTACCTCACCTTTGAGATAATGATATGGACTGCACACACTTTACCCTTTTGCACCTTACTTTATGGTATATCTGGGTATGTTATATTGTTGTTGTTTGATGTTTTGGTGCTACATATTGTTTCTTGTTCTTATATTAGGTCATTTTTTTAGATTACTTTTTTCTTTAGTTAGGGGTCCATCAAAAGTAATCTTTCTACCTCAACTTTATGGTAGTGGTACAGATTCTGTATACTTTATCCTTCCCAAATATTACTTTGTAGGAATATAATAGATATATTGTTGTTGTTGAACCTTTATATTTTACAGTAATAAAAATTTGACCCAACAGGCCTTACTTTATTTTTTTCTAATAGTACTACGATTCTTTTTCTCTCTCATTTAAAACTTGGGTAAACAACAAAAATATAGCACGTTTAAACCCTAATTACTTCGAGGAACTAATATTTTAAGATTACGAGATTTGTCTAAAGTTGGTGTGTCTATATCTACAGGTTGTATATCAAGGAATGCATACCTGCAATAATGTATGTGGATTGTGTATCTGGGACTAAGTATCTGAAATAATTTAAAGCTTTGTGTATAGGAAATAAGTTTAGCTTTGTGTATCTTAGATATATTAAGTCCTATGTATCTTGAGTAGTTTAAGGCTTTGTGTATCTTAAAAATTTTAAGGCTCGTGTATCTTAATATTTTAATACGTGAATATCTTAAATATTTTAATGCCTGTGAATCTTAAGTTTTAAATCTTATTTATGTTGAATAAAAATAGAAGACATCAATATATAGTAACGGTTAATAATATATATATAAGGAAAGATATACCATCATTGCTTGCTCTTGCTAGTCTAAGGTTTTAGATACATAAGCAAAGATACATCATCATTACGTACTTGAGCTCGCCAGAGTTTTCAAATACGTGAGAAAAGATACTTTGTCCGGCAAACCATCAGCAACCACCCTCTCTTTTTCCATCCAACCCACCACTCATCTCTGTCAAACAACCTCCTTTTCATTTTATTTGAACTCTAGCCAACCAGAACTCCACAACCATCTACTCCAACCAACAAACCTCATTTTTTCAATGAACACTTCACCAAACATCACCCAGATACACCATCATAAATAACCCCTTTTTGATTTTTCTCTGCTCTTTAGCCAACCATACAACTCCATAACCATCCACTCTGACCAGCAGACCCCATTTTCTAGTGAACAACCCACCGAAAACCACATAACACCGCTCTTGTCTAAACATCTCTCAAATAAGTTTCTCTGGATAAATAATCCACAAACTCCAATAAGAGGAGGAAATGAGAGTGGAGTAAAGAAAGATGGCGTCGGCGAATTTGGTGGTGAGTGGACACTCGAAGCCGTGGAGATGGAGAGCAACCTTATCTTTACTAAAGATACACCGCCGTAGGGGGTGGTAAAATGGATAAATAATATGGTTATCCATCTATTTTATCCATGTTAAATGGGTTGGGTATCCAACCCATTATATGATTGGTCAACCCATATTATCCATTCTAAAATATGGATAACCCATGAGTATCCACTAATTACACTCTTCTTATAGTATGACATGTGAAATGTATCAATCACTAAAGTATACTTATTAAGGGTGCGTTTGGAATGAAGAATTTTTTTTTAAATAGAATTTATTTTAATTTTCCTAATTTTTATTTTTTTAATATTTTTTTTAAATTGACCTTTTTCATTTAAATTATTTGAACCACCTTTTTTTTTTTAATTTTTGTTTCCTTTGTTCTTTTTCATTTTTCTCTCTCTTCTATTTGTAACTTCTATTTCTCGTTATTTTTTTTTTCATTTTTATTCTCTCATTTTTTCTTTTTGTATTTTTTTATTTTCCTTCTGCCCCCTTCCCTCCCTATTTGTAGTTTGATATTTTTCTATTTCTATTTTTTTCATTTGTTTCTTTCGCTTTTCTCTCTCTTCTATCTCTAACTTTTATTCTTTATTTTTTTGTCTTTTTTTTTTGTTTTTGCTTCCTCATTTTTTCTTTGCAATTTTAATTTTTTATACTTTTGAAAAATATTACTACGTCAAGCACAAAAAATACCACAATCGTTTATTGTATTTGTATGTGTACAATCATTTATATTTTTATATTTTTTGATGCAATTATATTTGTATTTTATAGTTTGCATTTTTAAATGATTAAAAAATATTTTTTAAAAGTATTCATTGATACAAATGATAAATTATACATATTCACGTCTAAACTATTCAAATAAAAATATCAAATTTATTTGAAATTTATTGTATGATACAAATAAATATAAAATACACAAAAAAAATGAGAGAAAAAATGTAAAAAAAAAAAATAGATGACAAAAAAGAATAAACAAAACAAAGAAAAAAGAAAAAGAAAAACAATAAGGGAAAATAAGATGACAAAAAAGAAAACAAAAACAAAAAAAAATAAAGAAGAGAAGAAAAAATTGAAAAGAAAAAATGAGAAATAATGAAAAGGAAAGAATGAAAAATGAGAGAGAAAAAACGAAAAGGAAAAGAAGAAAGAAAAAAGAGAAGAAAAAAATTTAAAAAGAAAAAGAAAGAAAAAGAGAGAAAATTAAGGGAGAAATAAATGAGAGAAATTATAAATTGTATTTAATTAGCAAGAGAGTCTATGCATTGTAACTAATTAAAACTAAGGCTAAATTAAATTATTCGAAGATCATGTTTGATAAGCCATGTAATTTTTTTTTGTAATATAGGAGTCCTTTTGTGTTTACATAATAAGAAGTAATGGATAATATGAATATCCATAGTATCTATTGGGTTTATCCATTTTATCCACATTAAATATGAGTCGGATCAGATATTTTATTTATTTTTACATGACCTATTTTCGATCCGTCCATATCCGATTCGACTCGCCTGTTTGCCACTAAGATTTTTGATTTTTTGTAATTAATTAAAAATTCGGTAGGCTTGTGTAGACAGTGGCTTATATTCGTCTATTTCCATTATTTTTTCTTTAAATTTTGGCACGCTCATTAAATCATATGGGATATTTAACTAAATTATTCTTATATCTTTCTGACAGAAATGGTCCGTATAGATTAAGAATAAGTCAATTTAGTCTTTCTTATATTCGTCCGATGACATATGATCCTTTTTTTTTTTTTCGGTTTCCCATTTGGTGTTTGGTGTCCATATTGGAGCCCCGACTAATCCAAATCACACGTTGCAGGGCCCATTAAGGTGGCAGCGCTCTCAACAGAGTTTTCTCTATACCCAAGGTCGAAACCTCGACTTTTGGTTAAGGATGGAGCAGTCCCATCCACTGCACCACAACCCATGTTGGTGACATATGATCCTTAAGTTTGCATATTAGCACTTTGAGTCTAACAGAAGAAAAACCGAAATGTATAATTAAAAATTAACATAAATGCAATATGTTATCTGTTTCCCAAGCTAAATAATGTTTTTGATGGGTCGTCTTGCCCAATTTCATTTTCCCCTAATAAAATAGAAAGAATTAATAAAAAGAGAGAATAGATAATCTTTTTTTTCTTTGCCAATATGGTGAATCTATTGTTTGGTCATTCTATTTTGTTGCATGCAATTAATGCTGAAATTAGAAGAAAATGAAATTGCAAAATAAATATCTCTATGGAGTTCGTTCCAACTCTAATAACGTGAATAAAATATGTCACATTTTTTGTTACTTTCTATTAGCACTTTATATGATTGGTAAGTTGGACCAGAAGTACTTAGTAGGTATTTCTCTATGAATATTATTCATAATATATTTTAAAAAATATTTTTATTTTATTTCGAAACACTTATTTGGCAATAAATATTTCAGAATATGTTTCCATATGTTTGAATTTTTGAATTGTTTTTACTATTTTTCAATTCACTTTTTGCACTTTTAATTTATTTTTTCAGAAAAAATCTAAACTTTTTATTTCCATAAAATAACCAATTTTCATAAAACTATAATTTTTTTGAAATTTATTTCAGTTTTTATATTTTTTTAACTTTAAAAGTACCCATTTCCAAAATACTAAAGCGAAACAAAACTCAACTATATTTGTAATTTTAAAATATCAAATAAAATGAATATGTTTTCTATTTTTATGGCCAAACGAGTCTGTAGATTATATAAAAATGTAAGAATCATATTTCATTAGCACATCACACGCTAAATTGAAAAAAAAAAAAAAAAAAAGGCAATCACCAAATGATGCTAACGTAACTTGAAAAAATGATAGACTAGGCCTCTTAAAAGTTAATTAATCATTGATGATATAAGAAGCCACGAATATAATAAATTTATGCAAACCTGGCCTCTTCGCCATAACATAGAACCTTAATTCATCCCTATAAATCTAAAATCTTCCATTCTTCTGGTTCTTAATAAGACATTACCCCACCCCACCCTATTGTTGCTGTTTTTATGCAAACATTATACCTCTTATCTTCTCATCAAATATCTCAGTTTTTTATTCTCCAAATCTTCTTGTCCAAGATTTCATCACGTGTTTGGTTTACAAGACAATTTATGTGCATCTCCACTATTTCTTCAGGTATATGTTATTTTCTGCCAACACAGATATAGCACAATGTCTCTTGTCTACTCATAATGCCAGGGCCCGCTGGTCGTATATAAATATTAGGCAATTACGGGGCCTCATTTTTCTAGCACATGTATTGATAATATAAAAATAAATTATAAAATTAATGGAGGGCTTCATTTTTCTAACACATGTATTGATAATATAAAAAAAAATTGTAATTTTTTTTTTTTAAGATGATGAATAGCTAAAAACAAATAAAAAGAATTTGATAAAAAAAAGTAAAAGTTTCTTGTTTTTATAATTTTTAACGGATAGATTTTCTTTTTACTTTTTTAAATAACTTTTTTTACGCCACTTTTTCATTTGTCTCTCACCTACTCGTTGTCTCTTTACAGCTGGTCTCCATATTTTTGGTTGTAAAAGATCAAGTTCAAGTGTTCAACCCATTTTTTCGTATTGTCTGATTGTTTCTCTCTCACGTAGGGCTTCTGTCTTTCCATCTTTTCTTCATTTTTTTGTTGTCATTTTCAAGTTCAAATATAGAATTGGAAAGAGCTCATATCAAAATTTAAAAATTATTGATAATACTTTGAAAAAAATATTTTCAAGCAGCTAAACGTTAGCACTTAGTTGGGAATTGGGATCATCGATCAAGTCTTCAAATTTCTTGAATCGGGTAATATCATTCTAACTTTTTATATTATTGTTGTATTTTATATTTTACATTTTTTTTATTTAATAGTACGGATTATTTTTATACTACTAGTTACTAGTTAGAATTTAATATGTCAACTAGAAAATATGATTCCGGTTATTCAAAACTTGTAAGAGTTGATAATTTGATAAAATCTCAAAAAGGAGCTCTTGATAAATTTTTGACAAATAATACCAATATTAAATCAAAAAATTTAGAAAAAAGTTCTTTAGATGAATAAGTCACTGATTTAGTTGAGTTAGATGATGGTATAATTAAAAAAGAAGGGGAGGAAATATATGAAATGTCAGACATAAATTCTCAAAATAATCAAGATCTTAAAAATGAATCAAATAATTGTACTCCTAAAAATATATATGATCCTAGTCAATGGAATAATATTGATACAAAGTTAAGAGATTTATTAGTAGAAAATGGACCAATTAGAATTACTGACATAGATTTTTCAAAGGATGAAT
>JAPEIP010000009.1:72873320-72909409 GCA_026120095.1 Capsicum chinense | reverse complement strand
ATTAGATTGCGTAACAATAGAACAATTGATAAAAATGTTCAAGAACAAATTAATAGAGATAAAGAACATTGGAAAAATGTATTGTCAAGAATTATTTCTATCATAAAAACTCTTGGAAAAAATAATTTGGCATTTAGAGGGAAAAATGAAAAAATATATCAAGAAAATAATGGAAACTTCTTAAGCCTCATTGAAATGATTGTGGAATTTGATCCAATCATGCAAGAGCATATTCGAAGAATTAAACATGATGAAATTCATAATCATTATCTTGGGCATAATATTCAAAATGAATTGATAAGTTTGTTGGCAAGTGAAATTAAGAATAAAATTATTGAAAAAATTATAGAAACAAAGTATTTCGCTATAATACTTGATTGTACGTCAGATACAAGTCATCAAGATCAAATATCTTTTGTATTACGGAGCGTAGATATTTCTACAACTTCAATAAAAATTATCGAATATTTTTTAGAGTTCTTAAAAGTTGATGATACAAGTGGAAAAGGTCTTTTTGAAGTTATTTTAGATGAAATAAAATATAATGGACTTGACATTGATAATTTGAGAGGACAAGGATATGATAATGGATCTAATATGAAGGGAAAACATCAAGGATTGTAAAAAAGACTACTCAACATAAATCCTAGATCATTTTACACACCATGTGGTTATCATAATCTAAATTTGGTACTTTGCGATTTGGCTAATTCTTCTACAAAAGCTGTATCATTCTTTGGAGTGGTACAACATATATATTCACTATTTTCTTCTTCCACTAAATGATGGAAAATTTTAGAAGATTATGTACCTAGTTTAACTCTTAAATCATTGTCACAAACCCGTTGGGAAAGTCGTATTGATAGTGTTAAAGCAATAAGATTTCAAACTCCACAATAAGGGATGCTTTATTGAAATTAGTAGAAGTTAGTGATGATCCAAAGACTAAAAGTGAAGCCAATTGTTTATCAATTTATGAGCTTGAAAACTTTGAATTTTTACTAGGTATAACTATTTGGTATGATGTATTATATGCTGTTAATTCAATTAGCAAAAATTTACAATCAAAAGATATGCATATTGATGTTGCCATAGATCAATTAAGAGGTCTAGTTTCCTTTTTAAAAAAATATAGAGAAGAAGGATTTAGATCTGCTATGATTTCGGCCAAGGAAATTGCATTAGAGATGAATATAGAGCCTCAATTTTGTAATAAACGTGTGATTTATAGAAAAAAAACAATTTGATGAGAATATTGATAATGAAATCACAAGATCTCTTGAAGAATCTTTTAGTGTTGATTACTTCTTATACATAGTAGATCAAGCCATTTTTTTTACTTCAAACTAGATTTGAACAATTTGAAGCTTATGAAAATATTTTTGGTTTTCTATTTAGTGGAAAGAAATTGAGATCTTTAGATGACGAGAATTTAAAGAAATATTGCCTTAATCTTGAATGTTCCTTAAAACATAATACCCATTCTGATATTGATGGTTTAGACATATTTTCTGAATTAAAAATTTTAAGAGAAATAGTACAAGTAGAAGATAATAGTCTAATCGAGATACTTAATCAAATAAAAAGACTTGATTCTTTTTCAAATGCTTATATTGCTTATAGAATAATGTTAACAATTCCGGTAACCGTTGCCTCTACAGAAAGAAGTTTTTCAAAATTAAAAATGATAAAATCTTATTTAAGATCAACAATGTCTCAAGAAAGATTAAGTGGATTGACCATATTATCAATTGAAAAAAAATTGTTAGAAGAAATTGATTATAAAAAAATTATTAACAATTTTGCATCTCAAAAAGCTAGAAAAATAGATTTTAGATAAAAACGTATATAATTTTTATTATTGTTGAGTTTAAGGCCTCCCATTTAAGTTTTGCCTTAGGCCACCAATATGGTTGAGCCGCCCCTGCATAATGCTTAGACAAATATATGTGAAACATCAGAAGAAGACACATATTTGTTGAGATACACATAGAGGCAAAAAAGAGAAGGATGGGAAGAACATAAATCAGCTTCATGTTCATAAAATTCAAATTTTCAGATCCTTCTTCAAGAATGGTCTCCAACTTGGGAGAATTTAAAGGTCTTTGACAAGAGATATGAGGGGAGGGAGGTACCTCAACCCAATTATGAATATAACCAATTTTCTTTCCCATGATAAGAATCTTCTTAAAAAATGTATGTCTTTATTTTGATTATGCTTCAATAGGGTTTTGTTTGAAAGAGTATGTGATTGATGAAATATAATGAAGTCCAAGAAGTTCTATATATATAGTTGTTTACGACAAGTGAATGGTACTTGATGATTTATATCAAATTATTCTTTATGAAAAAATGTACTGCTACAATTTTTAATTAAGTGGGACCAACAAGAATAAAAATGAAATTGTGTCTTTAAATAGTTATCAAATAAGAAAAGATGACATCTTTTGAGATGGACAAAAAGAAAATATAGACGTATAAATAGAATGGAGGGAGTACATATTTATCCAATGGAGTAAATTTTTGGCAAATTAACAGTACCTCTTAAGTAAAAATAATTCCGTTACTGAGGTTATCTACCACCAACAGAGATATCAGTAAAGCTTAAGCAGGTATATCCAGAAAAATTATCAAGTGTTTTTTTATCTATGTTGAAATTAAACTCAGATCCCCATCATTTTCATGTCCTTCATTGATTTTATATAGTACTATTCTTTTTTCATTTTTTATTGGTGAAAATGTCTGAAGGTAGATTATGCTAGAAAGAAAGCAATACATTTAGAGATTTGATTCTCTTTTCGGAATGGAGATTTGATGTTGACTAAGCAAATTAAGACAAATTTTCTAGACCATTTCAAATAATGGAAATAGCATTAAACAAAATATAAACAGAATATGCTTCATACTATATACATTCATTCTTGAAAAAAAATTGCACCATCACATGCCTTAGCTTGCTAGAACACCTTGCCCTTCATAATGCTTAAGAAATGGTGTACCTATGGTTCTATACAAATAACAAAAATTTGTTGTGAAGACAGTATACACCAATTGCGCAAACTGCTTATTTTTTAACGAGAATTCCCCATTTGTATCCTGTTGTCATCATGATCGTTCGGTGGTTGAGTTGCTAGCTTCTATTTCATTCTTTTTCATCTGTATAGTTACTTGTTTTTCATGTACAAGAAATGATCGAGCAAAATAGATATGATAATAGAGCTAAATTACCTCTATTTCTCAAGCATATTGCATTTTCCTCTATTTAAAGATATTTAGATCCTCAAGCTTTGATATAATAAGCATTATTGCAGGTATCTCAACTACATGAACATTACACAATACATGGGTGTGGCATATCTATACCTCAAAATGGGCAAACCAAGATAGAACCATCTAATTTTCATCTGTTTTTAGCACAAAAGATGGATGAACCTGCAGAATTCAAATAGGTACTTGAGAATTGAAATTCACTCGTTCGAGTATAAGATAATAATAATGACATATTTACTTAACATCTGCAAATATAGATCTCGTGCCAAATATAATAACGACCTATTGGGTACCTGCACCATATATAAAGTTCATTTTTAAATTAAAGATGTAACTTGAGCACACGACCTCCAAAAAACATAGACCAACATGGCAAAATACCAGTGTGAAAGAATAATTACTACGACGTCAGAATTGAACTAAGAATTTGAGAAATACGTCCAGAAAGCTTAATGTCCAAGTTCTCTCCTGCAGAAAGGAGTGTTATTTCCCATAATATAGTCGGGTATACAGAATCTATATATTACAACAACAACTTTAACAAGTATAAACAAGAACACAATGAAGTATCAAATACCCTCAACACAAGATCAAAATGACCTTTCCAAGAGGTATACTTATTTTTCAGAAAAATAAAGATGAAACAGAAATTGAATAGGCCAAGTCATCCGAATTCACGGAGTTTCCTCAAGGAAATAATTCCCCTCACTGTACCTGAGGTTGTGGAATTTTTCCTCCCAGGATAACATGGCCAACAATCCAACTATAGCGGTACCTCAAATAGTTGGATTCTACGAACGCACTCAACGGTTTATGATCACACAGAGTATTTTGATGACAAGAAGAATTTATTTAATTCAGAAAATTTCATGCTCAAAACCTGTGGAAGAAAGTAGGTTTTTATAGCCATAACATGCCTCTTCAAAAAGGTGGTATTGGTTCAATTTAAAGGTGTGACTTTTTCCTAAAAATGTATGTTTGTTTATCCTAAACAGTGCATCTGTTCCTAACAGGTATGTCACTTCTTGAATCAGAGTGTATTTTCGTTGAACAATTGCAACTTTCTGTAGCATCTGTTCAAAAATAGTGCATCAATTCATGAATCAGTGCAACCTTCTGCAGCAACATCAGTTCGAAAATATACATCAGTTCATGAAACAATGGCACCAGTTCATTCAAACCAGTGAAGTAGTGCGCTGCATGCATGCATTTATAAATGGAGTTTCAAAACACTGTTTTTGGATTGAATTTATTTATTTCTGTCAAATAAAATTTGTTCAAAAAGATAGATCTTATCGATCGATCATTTTCCAAATCCAAATCTAAATCCCAAGCCGAGTCAAGCGAGCAACGACGACGACGGCGCGAGGCATCATCTAGTTCTTTCCTCACTATCTATGTGGAGTTAGTGTTTCTCAATATAAATATCCTCAAGTTCTCTTCTTCCACCAATGTGGGAGAAAGAGTAAACTTGCCAATTTGGGAGTACACTTTCTATTTTTGTGTCTCCTTCTCTCCACTTTTTTACTCTTTATTTTTCCATTCACACTTCTTTCATCTACTATGAACCCAACAATCTCCTACATGAATGGGGAATGGCTATTTTTTGTAAAATTTTTACTGAAAAGTATGTGATCATCAAGCAAAGACTGATTGCATCTGGATAAGTGGATTTTCCTTTAAACTTTTTATAGTGAACATGCATCGGATGCACTCGATCAATCGGTAGATTTGATATCTTTGAACCATCGAGCTTTAATGTAAACCTAGATAACACATGTCGCACAACCAACCTTTTACCATTTATGGTTCTCACGGTTTGGTTCTTTTCAGCCATGAACACGTCCCGGTTTCATGAGAGCTTAGAGAAGAGGCCTTTACTAACATTCTATTTGAAGCGGCTTCCACTTCGCCCTCACATAGGTTATTTCTAAATGTTCAATCCTGTAGATTAAACTGTTTGGTCAAATCTGCCAGATTTAGATAGTCATTAAAAGACTTTTCACTTTACGTCTTATCCTAGTTTACTATACATTATCTACATCATGAGAATGGGTTGGGTAATTGATAATGTTGAACCTGTCAGATGCAACTTTATTTGATCTCCTTAAACCTACCTCTTGGGATTTCCAGTCTGCTAGGTAGAGTTACCGCCATGCTGACTCATCCTAGGCCTTAAACCCATTCCCTTGGATATTCTTTCCACTCCTTCTCTAGATAGGCCTTTTGTAAGTGGATCTGACATATTATCCTTTGACTTTACACATTAAATAGTGATAATTCCACTAGAGAGAAGTTTTCCAATGATATTATGTCTCCGTTGTGTGTGATGAGATTTACCATTGTACATCATGCTCCCTTCCCTACCTATTACCACTTGGCTATCACAATGTATACATACTAGTGCCACTGGCTTGGGCCAATACAGAATATCTTTCAAGAAATTTTGGAGCCATTCTACTTCTTCACCGGCTTTATCTAATGCAATAAATTTAGATTCCATTATAGAGAGAGCGATACAAGTCTGTTTGGATGATTTCCAAGAAACTGCTCCTCCACCGATAGTCAATACATATCCACTTATGAATTTTACTTCATTCGATCCGGTGATCCAATTTGCATCACTATATCCTTCAAGTATCGCAGGATATTTATTATAATGTAACACATAGTTTTGAGTGTATTTAAGATACCTCAAAACTCTTTTCGTAGTCATCCAATGAGTTTTGTTGGTATTACTCATGTAACGACTCAATTTACTAATTGCACATGCTATGCCTAGTCCTTTACAGTTCACTATATACATTAAACATCCCAATACTCTTGTGTTCTCCAATTGCGAGTCACTTTCACCTTCATTCTTTTGAAGTGCAAAGTTCACATCTAATGGAGTCTTAGCAATAATACCATCCGACTTTATTTTTCTTTTGAAGATCCATTTAGAACCTAACGGTTTATTTCTGGGAGGAAGGTCAAATAATCCCATGAATAATTGCTTAAGATTGAATCTATCTCACTATTGACTGCCTCTTTCCAAAAGGATGAGTCTGATAATGACGTCGCTTCTTTAAATGTTTGAGGCTCATTTTCTAAGAGAAATGTTACAAAATCCAATCCAAATGAAGTTGACATTATTTGACATGCACTACGTCTTGGATTTTCTTCATTATGTACATTCTCACTTGGTTCATCTCGAGGTCGTTTAGATCCTCCATTAGACTGTTCATGTCTAATTTTATACGGGGTAAATATTTTCAAAGAAGTCAGCATTGTCTGATTCAATTACTGTATTTTCATTAATATCTGGATGTTCGGATTTATGAACCAAAAATTGACATGCTTTACTACTTTTATCATATCCTATGAACACACAGTCCACCGTTAGGTCCTATCTTAACCCTTTTAGGTATAGGAACTTGAACCTTCGCTAGAAACCCCCATACTTTGAAATATTTCAAGTTGGATTTCCTTTCTTTCCATTTTTCATAAGGAATTGATTGTGTCTTACTATGGAGAAATATGTTAAGTATACAATTGGCCGTAAGGATAGCCTCCCCCATATAATTTTTGTGGTAAACTAGAACTTATAAGTAAGGCATTCATCATTTTCTTCAAAGTTCGGTTTTTTCTTTCCACAATTTCATTAGATTGAGGTGAATATGGGACCGTATTTTAATGGATTATTCCATTCTCTACACATATTTGCGCAAAGAGAGATTCACATTCTCCGCCCCTATCAATTTTATCATTTTGATCTTTTTGTCTAACTGATTTTCAACTTTAGTTTTATATTGCCTACACACATCTATTGCTTTATCCTTACTATTTAGCAAATAGACATAATAATATCTAGTGTAATCATCAATAAAAGTTATGAAATACTTTTTCTCACCACGTGATGGTGTTGACTTCATATCACAAATGTCAGTGTGTATTAAGTCTAAGGGACTGGAATCCCTTTCAACGGACTTATAAGGATGCTTTGCATACTTCGATTCTACACACGTTTGACACTTTGATTTATTGCACTCAAAGTTTGGCAAAACTTCTAAGTTAATCAGTTTTCGTAGTGTTTTGTAATTAACATGGCCTAAACGTTCATACCATAAATCATAAGACTCAACCAAATAAGAAGAATTTTAACTTTTATTTATTTCAACAGTCAGTATATTCATCTTATAAAGGCCTTCGATCAGATAGCCTTTTTCTACATATATTTCTCCTTTGCTAATTATAATTTTTTTTAGAAACGGTTACATATTTGAACCCGTTCTTTTCTAGGAGTGAAATAGAAATTAAGTTCTTACGTAACTCCGAAACATATAACACATTGTTCAGTGTCAAGACCTTGCCAGAAGTCATCTTTAAGTGAATTTTTCCTGTTCCCTCCACCTTAGTAGTAGCAGAGTTAGCCATGTAGATTATTTCTTCTACTTGAGCCAAAGCAAATGATGAAAATAACTCCTCATTGGTACATATGTGGCGGGTGGCACTAGAATTTATCTACCATTCGCGAGGATTCCCCACCAAGTTGAATTCTAAGAACATAGCACACAAATTATCTCATTCATTGTTGGATTCAATCATATTTGCTTGATCCTTTTTCTTACCTTTCATCGGGGCTCGACAATCTGTGAAATTATGGCTAATTTTGCCACAACTGAAGCATTTTTCCTTGAACTTTTTCTTGGGTTGATTGCTTCCACGTTCAACTTTCTTTCTTTTCTTCGAATTATTTTGGTCATTTTCTACAATATGTGCTCCATTAATTGTAGAATTCCCTTTTGACCTTCTCTCGACAGCTTTATTGTCCTCTTCAATGTGCAATCGAACAATAAGATATTCGACAGTTATCTCCTTGCATTTATGCTTTAAGTAGTTTTTGAAGTCTTTCCACAAAGGTGGTTGCTTTTCAACTATCGCTGCTACTTGGAAAACATCATTCACAATTAAACCTATAAAACAGTTTATGTGAGTATTAAGAACATTTTTAATTTGTTCAACTAAGGTATTTTTCAAAGATATACCTTCTTTTAGGAGATCATGTATGATGACTTGCAACTTCTGTACTTGAGAGACAACAGATTTGCTATATATCATTTTGAAGTCCAGGAACCATGAAATAAGGAATTTCTTAATTTTCGTATCCTCCATCATCTATTTTTGTTCAAGTGCCCCCCACAGTTCCTTTGATGTCTTAGTTCCACTATAAATATTGTAGAGATTGTCTTAGAGACCACTCAGAATATAATTCCTGCAAAGGAAGTCCGAATGTTTACAAGATTCTACAATAACGAAGCGGTCTTTATCTGAGGTTCCCTCAGGCACCTCAGGAGTATCTTCGCTAGTGAACCGTTACAAACATAAAGTGGTGAGGTAAAAGAACATCTTTTGCTGCCACCGCTTAAAGTAAATGCTCAAAAATTTTTTAGGCTTCTCTGCCGTTGCCATTATTGGCGGAGTATTTGTGCCACTTGATGTGAAAATATTAGTTGCCCCCACAAATATTGTCGCATCCATCATTTTACTTTCAATTGCCATTTTTCTGTCACTACAAGACAAAAATACATAGTATTTTTAGAATACTACTTATAAAAATTAAGCAACTTTAAATTTTTCTTATTGTTTCTAGTTAACAATGAAGTTTTGATGACTTCTAATTGTCAACCGAATGATCTTTAACTTGTGATGAAGTTTTTATGGCTTCAAATCACTAGTTAAGTTCCGGCGGAGTAGAAAGTAAAAACTATAATCTCCAAAACCAAGCTATAAAGATTTTGTAATAGTATTATTTTCTTAAGATTATTATTTCCCACAATATAGTCGGGTATGCAGAATCTGTATATTACAACAACAACAACAACTTCAACTCGAGTTCAAGCATAAACAAGAACACAATGAAGTATCAAATACCGTCAACACAAGATCAAAATGACCTTTCCAAGAGGTGTATTTATTTTTCAGAAAAATAAAGATGAAACAGAAATTGAATAGGCCAAGTCGTCTTAATTCACGGAGTTTCCTTAAGAAAATAATTTCCCTCACTGTACCCGAGGTTGTGGAATTTTTTCTCCCAGGATAAAATGACCAAAAATCCAACTATAGCGGTACCTCAAATAGTTGGATTCTACGAATGCACTCAACGGTTTATGATCACATAGAGTATTTTGATGACAAGAAGAATGTTTTTTAATTCAGAAAATTTCATGCTCAAAACCTATGGAAGAAAGCAGGTTTTTATAGCCATAACATGCCTCTTCGAAAAGGTGGCATTGGTACAATTTAGAGGTGTGAATTTTTCCTGAAAATGCATGTATGTTTATCCTAAACAGCGCATCTGTTCCGAACAGGTATGTCACTTCGTGAATCAGAGTGTATTTTTGTTGAACAATTGCAACTTTCTGTAGAATCTGTTAAAAAATAGTGCATTAATTCATGAAGCACTGAAACCTTCTGCAGCAATATCAGTTCAAAAATGTACACCAGTTCATGAAACAGTGGCACCAGTTCATTCAAACCAATGAAGCAGTACGCTGCATGCATGCATTTATAAATGGAGTTTCAAAACACTATTTTCAGATTGAATTTATTTATTTCTGTCAAATAAATTTTTTTCAAAAATATAGATCTCATCGATCGATCAGTTGAAAAATCCAAATCCAAATCCAAATCCAAATCCGAAGTTGAGCCGAGCGAGCGACAATGACTACGGCGCGAGGCATCATCTAGTTTTTGCCTCACTATCCATATGGAGTTAGTGTTTCTCAATATAAACACCCTCAAGTTATCTTCTTCCACCAATATGGGAGAAACAATAAACTTGCCAATTTAGGAGTACACTTTCTAGTTTTGTGTCTCCTTCCCTCCACTCTTTTACTCTCCATTTCTCCATTCACACTACTTTAATCTACTATGAACCCAACAAGGAGGAATATCAGTAAATTAAAAAAGGAAATAAAAAAGAAAAACTGTAGTAGATAGGTTTCAAAGAAACCACTAATAAATCATTGACAAGGATCCATACAGTATAGCACCACAAAAGACAATCCTATTAGAAATAAACAAATGGTATTTTTTCTATTCACATGAATCCATACTATATAGCAGCACAAAAGTCAATCCCGTTAGAAATAAACAAAGGTTTCTATTTGATAAAATATGAGCTTTGAAATCTCAACTCTGCAACAATGGTGAACTCTTAACAGAAAATAATAGAGAAGACGCTGGAAATTGTAATTTGTATTGAGAAAAATATCAAATATACTTTCTCTTGTTCATCAACCCTTTATATATAGAGGTGTAGTAAAGAAGCAGAAGAAGAAAGAAAAATATCTCGATGACAGCTGGCAATACAATTATACGTTACCATATCTACACTAACTTTTATGCTCACTACTTAACTACCAATCCGTCACAGGATTAGTAACTAATTGGGAAACTGACTACCTAACTATCTATGTAGATAGTCCATAAAATGTAATACTCCCCCTCAAGATAGAGAGTGTAAAATTTTGAACACTCCCAGCTTGCTAATAAGGTGCTGATGTTGAGAATGTCCTAAATCTCTAGTCAGTAAGTCTGCCACTTGATGTTGAGTAGGAACATATATGGTATGAATCATGCTAGACTTGATCTTGTCTTTGGTGAAGTGACAGTCGATCTCAATATACTTTGTTCATTCATAAAAGAAGGGATTAGCTACAAGAAGCATAGCCGACTTGCTGTCACTTAAAACTGCAACAGGTGATTGGATAGACACGCCTAATTCTTTAAACAAGCCAAGAAACCAAGTAATCTTAGCTATAGCAGAGGCCATACTTTTGTATTCAGCCTCTGCAGAACTCTTTGATACTGTCTGTTGCTTCTTGGATTTCTAGGAAATTAAAGACTCCACAAACTTGATTATATAGCCAGTACCAAACGTCCTTGTATTGGGACATGCTGCCCAATCAGAATCACACCAGTATGTCAACTCAGTTGCAACCTTACCTTGGAGCCATACACCTTGACCAATATTACCTTTAAGATATTTGACCACTCTAATTGTAGCTTCCTAATGAGACTGTTTGGGTGATTGTATGAACTAACTAAGAGTCTGAGCTGCATAGCTGATGTCAGGTCTGGTGATAGTGGTATACATAAGCTTTCCCACTAGTCTTTGATAAGAACCAATGTCGCTAATGGGATCATCTCCAGAACGACCGGTAGCATTATTATATTCTAATGTAGTCAACTTCCAGTTGAGCTCTAAAGGTGTAGTCACATGTTTTGCATCATTGAGCCCTATGTCAGAAATGAGCTCTGATACATACTTTTTCTAATTTAAAATAACACCAGCTTTGGATCTGAGAACCTCAATTCCCAAGAAAAATTTAAGTTCACCTAAGTCCTTCAACTTAAACTGCTTGAACAACACCTCCTTAGCCTCTACAATTAATTCTGCATTGTCACCTGTGATGAGTGAGTCATCCACATATAATAAAATAAAGACCATCCCTTTCTTCTTTCTAAAGATAAATAACGAATAATCATGGACACTTTGGGTAAATCCAGTATTTAATAGTGCAACAGTTAGTTTAATATTCCATTGCCTAGATGCTTGCTTAAGTCCATAAAAAGACTTGAGCAGCTGACACACTTTTTTCTGCTCCCCCTGCTTTCTAAAACTATCTGGTATCATCATAAATACCTCCCCACAAAGATCTCCATAAAAAAAGTATTATATATATATCCATCTAGTATAAGAACCAACTTTTAGATATCGCTAAAACAGTAACACACCTTACAGTGACCATTTTTACCACTGGTGAGAATGCTGTATGGCAATCTGTCCTTTCTTGTTGACTATAGCCCTTGGAAACCAATATTGCTTTGTATCTCTCCACTTATCTATTTTTTTTGTATTTGATCTTATAGACCTATTTTGATCCAATCGCATGCTTTCTTGGAGGCAAATCTACCACTTCCCAGGTGTTATTATCTTTCAGTTCCTCTATTTCTTGTTGCATAGCTTGAATCCACTTGGCATCTGCCGCTGCTTCCTGAAAGTGGAAAAATTAGCCAAATATTTATGATAAGATGGACTAAACTTATCATAAGAAAGATGATTAGCTAGAGGATGTTTACTAGATTTCTTCGTGGTACGAGCGACATAATCCTTCATCCAAATAGGTTGCCTGATAGGTCTTGTAGTAGGGTCAACTTGAGATGTAATATTCTCAGGGAGTTAAAAACTTTATCTGGTTCAACTATAGGTTATGCATCAGTGACACCAGGTTGAAATTCAGATACAACGTAAATACCACCTGCGGACTCATCTATCTGCATGTCCTCATCAAATAACTTCCTAAGCTATCGTTAACTTCCTAAGAGTGATGGGGTTGGATACTGAACCATACCTTGTTGAAGAGCAAAAGGAAAGACATGTTCCTTAAATATAATATCTCCACTAACAAAAAACTATTTATTGTGGAGATCCAGGAGCAAGTAACCCTTCTGAGTGTCGGAGTATCCCATTAAGATTGCTGGTTTATCCCTTTCTGCAAACTTGTCACCTTTAGGCACAGTAGAAACATAACACAAACATCCAATAACTCTCAAATGAGACAGAGATGGAGGTTTAGAGTATAACACTTCATATGGTATTTTTCTATTTAATGCCGAAGATGGTAACCTGTTCAACAAATAAGCTGCAACAACAATAACACACTTTCCCTAATATTTAAGTGGAATATGAGACTCTAATTTAATAGCTCTTGCTACATTAAGTATATGTCTATGCTTCTTCTCTATTACACCATTCTGCTTTGGTGTATGAACACATCTTTAATGTATTATGCCTAGGTCTGAAAACATACTTATACATTGAGAATTGAAAAATTCTGTACCATTATGAGATCTCACCACTTTAACATGTGCATTAAACTGAGTTTGTATCATTATCTGAAAATGCTTGACTGCTACAAGAGTTTCAGACTTAAGCTACAACAAGTGAACCCAGGTAAATCTACTATAGTCATCCACCACAATTAGAAAGTATTGTTTTTCATCAAATATGGGGGTTCTGTAAGGTCCCCAGAGATCCATATGCACAAGTTTGAAAGGTGGATTAGCTCTAGAACTACTAGTTGGAAAAGATAGTCTAGTTTTCTTAGCTACCGGGCAAATTGAACACTGATTCAACAATTTATCTTCCTTGTTGTTGTGCAGCAACTTCAGGTGTTTCATGGCTTGTGCAGACGCATTCACAAGTCTTCGATGACAAAGTTTACAATCTTCATCAGGCACAGCAGCCACAAGTATCTGCGTTTTGACTTTTTTATGAGCAACTTTCTTTGAATTAGTTTGCTTAGATAGTGCAATTTTATTCTTAAAGATGTATAAACCTCCATTTTCCTTACCAATCCCCTTCACCCTGCCACTGTGAAGGTCCTAAAAGACATAGAAGTCAGGGTAAAAGGAGATAAAATAAGACAATTCCTTTGTAATTTTTTATATAGATAACAGATTAAATCAGAAATTTGGAACAAATAACATATTTTCACCATCTCCTTCTCAAATATAGGAGCATTACTAACATATGAAATATCAACTTTGGCTCCTTTGGGTAAATTCACCTGGTCCTTCTTTGAGGTACATCTATCAGTTGCTGTCAACAAGTATTCCTTTGATGCTATATGGTGAGAAGCACCAGAGTCTACTATCTACTCTTCTGAAAAATAATTTCGAGTTAAGCAGGTAGCATTACCTGTCATATTTTAACTAGCCTCTGGATCTTGATATTTATTCAGCAATCCTAGTATTTATTTGTACTCCTCTTCCATGAATCCATGTACTTTTCCCTGATACATTATTTATAGAAGTGAATAAACGTTGGCTACTACTTCTAACTTGGGATCCATATCCTCCATGGTTACCAGAAGCTAATGATTTTTCTCCTTTTTAATTTCCACCATTTCCTCCATTGTACTCACCTTTCTTTCTTTGTTTCCAATCATTTTGATAACCAATTAACTTGAAGCAGTTATCCTTAGTATGACCAGTAAAATGACAATACTCACGCTGCATAAAAGGCTTTCTTCCTCTAAAAAACGGGTTTCCTTGACAATAGTTCTAGTTTCCTCTGTTAAAATTCTGAACTCGACTAGATTGCATGATCATTAGATTAAAATTTTCAACTACTGAAGTCTGATATAAAGAATGTTGAACTTCATCTTCAATTATCATTGCATAAGCTTGCTTTATGAATGGAGTGGTACTCTTTAACAATATCTGTCATCGAGCTTGGTCGTATGAATCATTCAATTCATGTAAAAACTTTAGTAATCTTACCTCATATAGGGGATGTACATAATCCTTTAATTTAGGACAATCATAACTAGGTGAAGGCACAATAGCATCATACTCCATAAATTCTTTAATTTGCTATGAAGTTGACAGATCCTGATTTGATTTACTTAGTCAAATCATTCCTTGAGGTCCCCCCATACCTTGTGCGCACTTGTAGCATACACAATTCCACCTAAAAGTTCTTCAGCAACTGTATTAATTACCCACGATAGTACAATAACAATGCATATTTCCCACTGCTCCTGCCATTCTTCTTTCACTAAGTCCTTTGTACAAAAACCTGTTACAAATTCATATTTTCTCTTACCTAGTAGTGAAATTCTTATAGACCTACTCCATATCCCATAATTATCAGATCCTTTGAGTTTGATAGGAATTATCACAGTTCCTGATGTGTCTAATGGGAAAATATACAGTGGATGATTATAATCGATCTTTGTTGTCGCCATTGATGAATTTTCTAGAGATTCGAGCTCTAATTAAAAGAAAAAGTTGAAATTCATGCATCAAAAAATTTCAACCATAATCCTTACGCAATCATTGTGTAATCCTTACACAATCATCGTTAACCACTTTTATACCATGATAAAATGTGAGCTTCAAAAGCTCAACTCTACAACAATGGTGAACTCTTAGTAGAAGAGAATAAAGAAGAAGATGGAAATTGTAATTTGTATTGAGAAAAATATCTAATATACTCTCTCTTGTACATCAACCCTCTATTTATAGAGGTGTAGTGAAGAAGCAGAAGAAAAAAGAAAAATATCTCGATGATCACTGTTTGATCTACAGGATGGTCTAATGGCCAGACTCCAAATATTTTTTACAAAATGATAGAAGTTTAGCTCATCACACACATATGAAGAAACAAAAACAACAAATATAAACTTAATCACTATGAAAATCATTAGTACTGAAAAAATATATTCAGATTCATGGAACAGTAAAGTTCTACATGTTGTTTTATTTACATGTTACTATATTGTGATCGACCTGATAACATTTTTGAAAAAGTTGGAGTAACTGGATGCAATCATTCAAGCTAAGCAAGCTGGGAAAAGAGTTGAAGAAACTTGAAAATTCTTACTTTTCCAACCTTTTATTGCTTAAAAGGGCATAAACCCTCTTGAATAAGTAGATAAGAAATAATTCCTTCTATGTTATTGATTATTTAAGACAAATCACATATTGGAACAACCCAATTTGAACTTTAAAGTCAAAAAGTGTCTTAGAAACCAATGGATAGAATTTAAGAATGGAAGAGAAGGCCTAAATAAAATCAAACATAATGATATTCTTTGCCACCCCTTTTTCATTGTTATTTTCAATTTCTCTCCAACTTGAACGGAATTTAACCAAAACCAAGAAAGTTAAGAGGAGAGAACACTTTTCCTTAAGTCTTAGAAGAGACCTGAGATCTTGAAGTTTTACATTAATCGCATAAAATTGTACATAATAGCTACGTTGCATGGACTCTTTACTTTTGATGTTGCACCAGAATTGGATTCTCTAAAAATATACTACTTTTGGAGAATCAGACACGCACCTGCTGATATTTTTGGAGAGTCTGAGTAACATAGCCTTATATTCTATGATTCTCAAAATAGGTATGTAGTCAGTGCTGGATCTCTCATAGATGATGGATAAATAAAGTTGTAAGTATGGTTTTCTAAAATTATGCAAATAGTTAACAAAAAAGTTTTCTTTGGCATGATCTAGTGTTATCTGCAAAAGGAGTCTCCCATAATTTTGCAGGTATTCAAGTTGTACACTATACTCATACTACATAATATCATAACAAAATGATCATAATAGTAGAGGTATATGATATTAGGAAGAAGATGCACCACGTTATACTCTTTACAATCATTGTATGATTTAAGTCTTCCAAAGACTTTTTCATAATTCAATTCTTGTGTTTAAAATCCACCTTTATTTCATTGATATACATCAATTTTTCAAGTGCTTTATAAATTTATTTATTAAAATCTAAAGTGTAAGTGTAAACATTTATCATATAATGCATATAGATATATCCAACAAGTAGAACACACCATAAAGAGAAGCCAAAAAAATCAATCTTTTAAAGGAAAAAGACATTGAATAAAAAATTCAACTCATATCAATCAAATAGGTCATCCCCTACAACCACCGCCGGTAAAATTAGCATGCATTAAGAAATGCAACTCTTTCAAGAATTCAGCTTCTCCACTTAATAATACATCATCCTTTCCCAAAAATTGGATTGCATTATTCAATATGAAAGAGTTTAAGTTGAAACACACGCCATGAAAAATCATTTACAATTTAATAATATGGAAACAAAGAAAAAATTACCTAGTAAGTTGCAATAGTGTTCCTCTGTCCCCTGAAACCACCACCACTTTTGAAACTCTGTGCAATCAAATCGGTCTGCTATTATATGCCAACTATATAGATGAAAATTCGGTGATTTTATATGATGAAAAAATATTTAAATAAAACATAAATCCACAAAAATACACTTAACCCGAGTAATAATATCAGTCCTTTCTTCTATTACAACAAGATTTCAACTTGACTCTCAAGTTTACATAGGTGTTACTAACCAAGAATGTTATCCAATGATAAACTATATTAAACTTCTATCTTACTATTCATTACTATATTTTTTTTAGTTTCACCAAAGTCCAGACCATAATCATTAACCAGTAAAGCCCACACCAACAACTATAAAATAATTCCCAGAAGCTTAATACAATAAAAAATTGATGTAAATCCCTGTGCACGTACTGAAAATTAGATTAAAAAAAGTAGTCTAAGATACACGAGGAAAGGGAAAAAACATAGAATCCTTTGATATTTGTCTCGGGAAACTAACAAGTCATAAGAAAACTCAAAATAAAAAAAATGGAGAACACAAAATTCGATAAGAACAGATAGAATAGAAAAGAATAAGAACCTACCAAAAACCATAGAGATGAGCTGAAGAAGATCCTAGAAAAAGAGTGAAAAATTGGAAAATCTTACCAAGAAGTCTTAAATTTTACATAGTTTTTTACCCCAAGAAGAATAAGTGGGTATGTCTAGCAGTAACACATGGAAGTGAGAAAACATAATTAATATGATACAATGTACCCTTATGTTTTAATTTATTTACATAAATGCCCGTCGTAGTACTAAGACCATCACTTTTATATAGTAGAAATATATATCTATATATGTATATATATATATATATATATATATGTAGATATATAATAAATTAGAATAGTTAGTCTAAAATTAAATCAAGTGATATATAATTAGCCACTTGATATTTTATAATAAAAAGATTATGACTAGTTTTCTTCAAATTAAATCGGGCTAATGCCTATTTCATAAAATAAAAATCATGCCCAAAAAACATGTCAGTGTTTAGGTCAAGCCCAAAAGTGACCTTAACCGGATCAAAAAAAAATCAAATATCTATACAATTTTAGACCATTAGGTCATTTTGGAAAGTTAAGTGTTTATCTTTTTATTACATTTTTATCTTCTTCGGCCATCGAAGAATCTTCAATACTCTATGCCACTTCTGCGATGCTCCGACAATTATCCTCTCCCTTTCCGTCACCTCAACTAAGTGTCAAATATCAATCTTACCTTTTTCTCCTTTCTAGCTTGATGGTTGAGCTTCTTATGAAGCTAATACCACTATCCTAACTAGAGATGAGTTTCCAGTAAAATTTAATTTGAGTACTTTACTAGTGCATAAGGTTATTCCTAATCATCTTAAGGGATTCATTTCAGATCTAATGTAGCTAGAGCTTGAGCATTCCAACCCCTCACATCTGGAACTCACTAGCTACAAGTTTTTTACTCAAAGAAAATTACTTCCAATATCAGGTATTATCATCTCCTAAAAAAATGCCTGATTTGACTAGTTTTTATCCTATTATACTATTTTTATTTTGAGGTTAATCAACAGATATCTTTCTAGGTTCTAAGAATGAAGGGAGCATCTTTAAACCTCTGCATGTTCCAGGTTCCTTCTACTCTCTAACTTGTTTGAGTGTCTGTATCTCAAAAATCTAATTTTGATTTTTGATGAGTGGTAAATTTACCATTTATTTATGCCCGAATTCGTGCACGCCACTTGTATAAAATGGGGTTAATGAGAAAAATTTGTCATTTGAATGTACTAATTCCCATGTTTTGCAGGTATGTAGGTGATTGAAAGAAAAGAAGTGAAATAAGCTGAAAAGAGCTTAAAAAAGGAAGAGTTAGTGCAAAAACTGGAAAAACATGAGTAGAAACTAACCCTTATTACCGAGATAGCGGTCTGAGGGTTGTGAAATGTAATTTCTCACAGCTGCTTCCAAATCTCAATAGGATGAAAACCCTTTCACTCTTTGGATATCACTAACTACATTTTGATGTTTTTACTTTGAAAAACCCTACTAAATCGAGTAAGAATATTGTGCTTAATTTTTCAATTGAGTTTAGTTGTAATTGAAGTTAAATTGAAGAATAATCTTTCTTGTATCTTGAATGGAAGTTTTGAATGACCATTTTGGCATATTTCTTTTTCTAAAATTCATGAGTAGCTAAAGATTTATCTTAGGGATAAGTTGGAATATGGTACAAATATGTGTGGGTTTTGATTATTAGTGTAGATTCTTGGTTAAAGATGTTAGGTTTCACTAATACTTGCTTCCAAATCCCCAAGATCTCATATTATCCTTGAAAGTGGGATATGGGTATGCCTTTAGATCCTATATCCTCATTTAAAAAGGCATATGAGTGACAGGGTATTAGTGAATAATAATTAGACATTAGCTTATTCCTTTTACAATGTTTTAGAAATAGAGGTAGATTGTGAATTTGCTATGTCTTGGGCATCTTCCTAAAAATAGGGAAGCCCAATTGAGGTTTTGGGTGGATGTGTTTGCCACACCTATGACATGTCCAAAAGGATCCATGGGTTATAATTTTGATGGTTGGTTGAATATCTAGCATAAAAAACCATTAATCTATCCTACCCATATAGTCATTGAATATAATTTGCATTTTATTATCATGAACCCATGTATTATTTTTCCCATAGGAAGACAGGATCCCAAGACTATTCTCCCATTGGAATATTACCGACATTTGTTGCTCTTAATTGATAGTTTGAATAGATTTTGTCAAAAAAACCTTCCAAACCATACCTTCAATTTTAATTTATGTCATTCATTTTGTTTTCATTACTGGTATATATTTAGTAGCTTTTAACACCTATAGGATTTGAATACTAATTCTACTCCTTGAGGATTCGACTCTAACTCAAGTTAGGTTATTTTATTTGACAATGATTGCCTTGCCCATAAATCATAGGGTAATTTTAGCGTGATCAAAATGGCGTTGATTCCAGGGAGTGAAACTTACTTTCATTTGTTCGGTGTTCATAGTAGCTTTAAACCCTTAGTGGTTGTTATTTATTTTGGTTGTTGTTTTGTTTCCTTTTAGGTGATTTCAATTATTTCTACGATACAATGAGTGATCATGCAAGTAATGATGGGAACTTTGAAAAGCCCCTTGATGAAGAGGAGCAACTGCATGATGTTGGACGTGTGAGTGCTATCCGTATCCCACATAATCAAGGGAACGGGGTATTCCACGTCACAAGTGTTATGTTTCACATTCTTCAGATGAAAGGTCACTTTGGTGGGCAATCTCATGAAGACCCTAACTTGCACTTGAAAAAATTTGTAGAAGTGTGTGCCCTTTTGACATTTCTCACATCTTATAAGAATCCATACAATTGTGCCTCATTCCATTTTCTCTAATGGATGAGATAGTTTTATGGCTATGATCTCTTCCCGTTAGGTCCATCACATCATGGGATGAACTTACTGATGCTTTCTTAGATCGATACTCCCCAAATCAAAGATGTTGCAATTATGTAATGAAATGATAAACTTTCTTCAATTGAATGGAGAGCCTCTATATGAGGTGTAGCAGAGATTTAATGGAAAGAGTATGCAATGCCCCAATCACGAGGTTCCAGAGAAGATGCTTCTCTTAATCTTCTATCAGGCATTTGATCAACTAAACAAAACTGTGAGGGATAATGCAGCCACTGGGTCACTTGTGAAGTTATCTAATGGCGTGTCGTCAAACATAATTGAGAAAGTCACAAAACAAAATAAGGGGTGGCATACCCAAGACACTGAGGTAGATAAAGGGTCCACTACTACCTTCTATGTTGATAAAGAGAAAAGGAAGAAAGATGAACAGAGGGAGGAAAACATGCCAAAAATTATGGCATAATTAGAACTCCTTATGAATGACATGACCCAAACTTCAGACCATGTCGTATGGGCACCTCAAGCTCACATGAACCAAAGGTCGCCCTGATAACCTAACCCAAATACTCATTATGCCATAGGAGACGAAGGAACTCCAACTCACATATCAAAATAGCGGAAATAATATCATAAGTTAATACGATATTCATTTTTAATAACTACGCCCAAGTTCACAGTTGTTCACAATATCTCTATACAAAACCATAGTCAATAAGTGTATGTGTCGAGATAAGACCCCGACTATAGCAAAACCAAGTCTAAAGAGACTAAGTCTAAATATAGAAGACAAAGAGGTGAGTCCCCTCCGAAGTAAGAGGCTCACCACTCAAAGACAATGCACAAACTGGTTTAATCACCAAATCACTATGTAGAAAAATAAGAAAATGCTCTAGGCCCAACGTCGTGCAGGGACGTAGTATCCGGGGATGGTTAGTGGTTGGAACACTAGCATGTAACTCAAGGATAAGGAGAAAATTGTACACTTGTTGAAATCCATGTCAGTCCAGCATAGGCGGTCACATCTACATAAGAAAAGGCATATTGAATACAAATATACATATAGTGACACAACAAGTCAAATCGTGTTATAAGTCACAACACACATTTAGGATATATTCATTTGTGAGGCATGGAGTTAAGGACTAGAGACCTTCCACCCTTATAAATTTTGAACCTTTAACTACTCTGACATATTATTCAAGAGGATCCAAACCTCAAGCCATCACACCTTATATGGTAAGTGGACACAAATCACAAACCTATACACCTAACATGGTAAGTGGACTTAGACCACAAACCATTGCACCTTGTATGGTAAGTGGACTTGGACTACAAACAGTCACACCTTATATGGTAAGTGGACTTGGACCAAAAACCATTACACCTTATATTGTAAGTGAACTTAGACCACGAACCGACATGCCTTATATGGTAAGTGGACTTGGACCACGAACTAACACGCTTTGCATGGTAGGAAGACTTGGACTACAAACCAACAAGCCTTATATGGTAAGCGAACTTGGACCATGAAACAATACTCTTTGTATGGTAAGAGGACTTAGACCACGAACCAACACTCCTTATATGGTAAGCAGACTTGGACCTCGAACCAACACACTTTATATGGTAAGAAAACTTGAACAACAAACTAACACACCTTATATGGTAAGGTAAGAGGACTTAGAAAATAAACCAATATGTCTCTACACATATACTAGAACCCATTCAATTCATCACATAGGAACTCAACCTATCTCGAGGTATTCAAGACATTAAGGCTATATATCAACACCACAGAACATCACATGATCTCTACTGGCCTCTTTGGCCATTGCTCACATGGTTAGGCCCAAGGCCTTAGTTCATAATACAATGCAACATCATTCATGGTTATCAAGACCCATACCAACAATCATCCATATATCATTAGAACTATCATATCATATTATCACCACTCTTGGTCCCATATACAAATCAGATTCAAGTTTAGAGAATTGAACCCCTATTCTTAGATATCAATCTAAAATGGTCAAATTTTATCAAATTTATGGCTAACCACACCCACACAATAGAAATTTATAAACATTCATACAAAAGGGCCATTGCCCATATTTATGTCACAAGCTATAACCCATTACATGCTTAATAAGGTTTTTATCCACCATTTCCAAGAATTCACAATTATTATTACTCAATAAATGGCCAAAAAGGACTTAATCAACTATATACAAGTATTCATATCCATTTAGACATTATCATGACTCATTCATGTCCACTAGGCCAATTCAATAGATACACATTTGACCTTCACAAAACTACTTAACCATTGATCATTTCAATAGGCCATATGCCTTAATTCAACACATAATTACTATTATTTAGGGTCACCAAGACCCACATATCCATTCATAATTCATTATCAAGTTTTCACCATATTCTTACTATATTTAAGCTCAACACATAAAATAAATTCATTATCATGTCTAGGGTTTCAATCCCTTATTAGTCATTAATTCAACAATATCACCAAATACATAATACATGGTTCACACTAACTTTAAAATACCATTTACCAATCCTTCATGATCATTAATCCATTACCCTAACTCAAAACATCACCCACATATAACTAGGAATTTTACTTAGACATTTTCACAAACACCTTTTATGCATACTTATATCACGGTTATTTTCATGGTAGATGTCATCAAGACCAGGATTAATCAAGACCCTCATGTTAAAAAACATACAACAAGCATCCACATATGCAATCTACCATCAATAACATGTTTCAACACAAGTATAAACAAAAATCATCATTATTCATTGTTAGGTAGTAAACCCTTTTTATTTGATTCAAAACCACCATGTACACTTACTAATCCAAGTCTAAAATACATGGGTTTAGAGTTATATAAAGAGGGGAAGATATAAATGATTTAAATAAGATGACACACCAATAATCGTTACTCTCCCTCTTCCCACAAGATGAACACCTCCAAACCCTAGCCTCTAATCTTGCTTCCAAGATCTTTTAGAGTGTTTTGGAATGTTTAAGTCTTGTAAATGAAGACTTAAGAGGTTACTATATCTTATATATAGAGAGGTTTTAGGTTTTTAGGATAGGGAAATAACCATAAGGTCCTTGGTTAAAAGCTGGACAGTCCACATATGTAGGAGTATGACTCCCCCATACGGGTTCTATGGCAATCGTGACCTAGGGTATGAGTGGTACCCTAACTCGTAACCTAGACTTCTCCTAAGGTCAACCACAATGTTGTGGGTATGAAACGGGACATTTGAGTAGTAACCAAGGGTATGACTCATCCTCCAATCTTAAGCTCAAGTCGTGATCTAAATAGTCCACTCTAGGTTTGAGACTTTACTCTATACTGTTTGCTAGTATACGACTCGTAAGCTTGGTTATGACCAATGAATGACCTTGTCATATGGAGGATAATATGTTACCTTAATAAACTGCTTAGGATACAAAAGGGGATAGCATGAAGGGTATGAGTCGTGACCTAGGGTACGACTCAAGTACCCCCAACTGTATCAACTCCAGAGACATCAAAAGTTGATATTTTCTTAAGTGTTCAATCTAGGTGCTTCACATCTTCCCCACATGGGATCATTTGTCCATAAAGGAGGGGTAAATCATGAATATACTTAATACATCAACCTACATCATGAAAACCTTTACACAAGTTAAAAAATAACACACAACAAGGATAAAATACAACACATATCATGGCCATTGCCAATCAACCAAAATATTTTTCAAGGACACATTCTTGGGTGTTTCATTCTCCTCCACTTAGGATCCTTCGTCTGTGAATGATGGTCAAGGCAAGGTCATTCTCAAGTTAACACATTAGCACTCATCAAAACAATCTTCACATAATTAATGACAAGGCATACAATAAGGGTACAATCTAACACATATCATGGTCATTATAAATTAATCACTTTGTTTCTATATCCTTGGTATTCCATCCCACCATTTATCAAAAACATTTGATCAACTCAAATCTTAAAAGCTTACAATGTCTGACTTACAAAGATATAAAGTAACTCAAGAATTGGGAACTCAAATCCCTTGTCTAAGTGAGGTATGAATCAATCACAAGCTTCGGGGACTTCAATTGCCTTTCGAAGACATAGACCAAGTCAGGAATACAAACAAATATCTCAATCATGAGTTCCCAAAATGAAACATAATTGCAGATACTTGGACTTTACATGCCCTTTGCCTCCCAAGTAGCTTCCTCAAACTATTGGTTCCTCTATTGAACCATCACCAAAACCACCTCTTTCATTCATAATCGGCAAACTTACCAACCTAAGATTCTCACCGAGATTTCCTAATAAGATAAGGAACCCCCAAATACCAACATCCTCTAAGGGAACGACCAAAAAAGGATCACCTACGCACTTTCTCAATATGACGACTTAAAACACCAGATGAACGAGGTTCATGCTAGGGGAAGTTCAATTCAACTTGGACCCTTATAGGGAGAACCATCCCTTTAGACACTCAAGGGACCTTTTTCTCATACAATGAGAACTCATGTAGAAAGGCACGACCTTGGTGACCAAACAATCTAAGGACATATAGTACAAATGCAACCGATTCACTCCTAATCGACATCAAACATAATTATGTCCACCTCTATCAATGAAAAATACTTTCCTTATTATCAACAGTTATCACACACTCTCGATAGACTCCTTACAACCATGGAGTCTCTTATCGATATAGAATTAGAGAAATAAGCTCAAATAACCTAGAACCAAATTGAAGCACACAATCACAGATGAGGTCCAACATACCAAGCAAATCATAAGGATACATAACATGGTGAAGGATCTTTCAATATACCAGTAACAACATTCAAATGAGCTTCAGACCCTTAGTAAGTAGAAAGTGTATACAAGCGACCTCGGCTAGTACCAGTACCAAAAAGAGAAGTAGAGATAGAACCATTTGGTATAGGAGTAGATAAAATAGCAATAATGGCTCTGTCATCCTGAGTGGCCACTCGAGAAGGGTACTATTGCTGTATGTGCCCAATCTTGCCATAATAGAAACATCTATTCTTCCTCTTCTTGCACTCACCATGGTGATGCTGACCACAAAATTTACAAGGAGGGTAGGTAAGCTCTGACTAGGCAAAACTTGATTAAGAATCACCATTTATGCAATTCCTCCTCCTAGATACCTACTAATAGACTGTTAGCCCTCACATAGCTCAACTGGCCGAGACCTCTTACCTTGCCTCTCACTAATCTCACCCTTTTTCTTTTTTACTTTTCCACTTATTGCATATACACAACCACCTAGAGATGTTCATGTCACTAATCAACAAGGCCACCTTAATCTCAAGTACCAAGTTAAGAGATAACCCTAAAACAAATTTATCCATCCTCGCTCTTAGAGATAACCCTAAAATAAATTTATGCATCCTCGCTCTTATGCTGGCCACCATCTCAGGGGAATACCTTGAAAATTAATGGAACCTTAAGGTGTACTCCTTAACGAACATCCTACCTTGCCTCAAATTCACAAATTCTTCCAATTTTGCTTCCTTTAACTTTTGAGGAAAGAAGTAATCAAGGAAGGCATAAGAGAAATCTTCCCACTCAGCTGGACTAGCACCTATACCCCTATAAATATCCCACTCTTCATACTACTATTACACCATATCCTTTAATTGGTAGGAAGCAAACTCGACACCTTTCACCTTTAACCAATGCTTAAGATAAAAGATCTTCTCCATTTTATCCATAAGACTTTGGGGATCTTCCTCAACTTTCACACCCATAAACATAAGAGGGTTCAACTTCATGAATTGACCAATCTTTGTGGCCTCAGAGGATGGAGCAAAATATGCATCACACCCAAATTGAGTAGTTACCAATTGGGTCAAGAGGTTGGTAGAGCGACAAAACTCCGCATGAGTAGTATTCTCTTGAGGTGATTGGGAAAGAGTGTCACTCTTATAAACAAGGTTAGTAAGGACAGAAGAAACCTTACAAAGATAGTCAGATATCATAGCCTTATCCTAGGTTTGAGCCCTAGAAGTTGGATGAACTCCATCCATATTGTCCTCAGCTGGGAAAAAAGTGTTTGCTTGAGTATTAGATCTTCTCGGCAGTATGATCTGAAAGATGGCAAATGAGAATCAGAGGAATCCAAGACTTAGACTCTATAGCTTGAGACTGAAATAAAAAAAAGGGAAATATTTCCTAAAATGTCTCATAGCCTCTATTTTTACAAGTGTGGCATGGTTTACACCCAAGCTACTATAAACCTAGTCTCTAATACCAACTTGACACGACCCAAACTTTGGACCATGTTGTACGGGTACCTCAAGCTCATATGAACCGAAGGTCACCCAATTAACCCAACCCAAAAACTCATTATGCCGTAGGAGTCGAAGGAACTCCAACTCATATATAAGAATAGCAAAAATAATATCATAGGTCAATATGAGATTCATTTTTAAGAACTATGCCTAAGTTTGCAGTTTTTCACCATACCTCTATACAAAATAATATTCAATAAGTGTATATGTCGGGACAAGCCCCCAACTATAGCTAAATAAAGTCTAAAAGAGACCAAGTCTAAAGATAGAAGACCAAAAGCTGAATGCCCTCCAAAGTAAGGAGAGTCAGTACTTCAAGTCGGTGTACAAAATGATTCAATTGTTGAATCATTGCATAGAAAAAGAAGAAAAAGATTTGGGCCCTACGTTTCCCAGGGACATCGCGTCCAGGGATGTAGCATCCGAGGAAGATTAACAATTGGAATGCTAGCATGTAACTCAAGGTTAAGGAGAAAATAGTACACTTGTTCAAATCCATATCAGTCCATCATAGGCGATATAATTTACATAAGCATGGGCATATTGAATACACATATACATATAGCAATTTATTATTAAGTTTTCACCATACTCTTACCATATTTAGGATTAATACACTTTATAAGTTCATTATCATGTCTAGGGTTTCAATCCCTTAATAGTCATTAATTTAAAAATATCAAAAAATATATAATTCATGGTTCACACTAATTTTAACATAAAATTTACCAATCATTCATGCTTATTAGACCATTGCCTAACTCAATACTTTACCCACATGTAACTAGGCATTTCAGTAAGATATTTTCACAAACACCTTTTGTGCATACTTATATCGAGGTTATTTTCATAGTAGATATCATCAAGACAAGGATTACTCAAGGTCCTTATGTTAAACAACATAAAACAAGCATCCACCTATGAAATCAACCATCAATAAAATGTTTCAACATAAGTATAAACAAGAATCATCATTATTCATTGTTAGGTAGTAAACCCCTTTTTATTTGATTCAAAACCACTATGTAGACTTATTAATCCAAGTGTGAAATACATGCGTTTAGAGTTATTTAAATAAGGGAAGAGATGAAGGCCTTAAACAATATGACATAAATAATCTTGACTCTCCTTCTGGCCACAAGATGAACAGCTCCAAACCCTAGCCTCCAATCTTACTTCCAAGAGCCTTTAGTGTGTTTTGGAATGTTTATGTCTTGCAAGTGAAGACTTAGGAGGCAACTATGTTTTATATAGATATAGGAATTAGAGATTTAGGAAAGCGAAATGACCAAAAGTTCCTTGGTTAAAAGCTGCATAATCAATACGTATAGGGGTATGACTCCCCTTATGGGTCCTATAGCAATCGTGACCTAGGATACGAGTGGTACCCTAACTTATACCCTAGCCTTATACTAGGAAAACCACACTGTTGTGGCTAATAAAAGGGACCTTTGAGTTATAACCAAGGGTATGACTCACCCTCCAATCGAGAGATCAAGTCATGATAAAAACAATCCACTATAGGTTTGAGACTTTACTCTATACGGTTGGTTACTATACAACTTATAAGCTTGGTACGACCAAGGAATGACCTTTTCATATGGAGGATAGTATATTACCTTAATAAACTTCTTAGAATACAAAAAAAAGGGATTTAAGGGTACGATTCATGACCTAGGGTATGGCTCAAGTACCCCCAATCATATCTACTCCAGATACATAAAAAATTAATGTTTTCTCAAGGTTTCAAGTCTAGGTGATTAACTTCTTCACCATATGGGATTGTTTGACCATGAAGGAACGGCAAATCAATCATATACACAAGTTAAAATATCAAAATGCATCTTGGAAATCTTTACAAAAGTTAAAAACACCACACAACAAGGATACAACATAACATATATCACGACCATCGCCAATCAACCAAAACTTTTATTAGGCCATATTTTTAGTTGTTTCAACGAAGAATATGATGGGTGAAACCACAAAAATAATAAATGCCATGGCATCCAAGGGATATGATGAAGAAGAGGCCAAGATACTTGATGAATAAATTAGATACTTGACTAACCATCCGAGGGGGTTCCCGTCCAGCCTACCAAAGGCTAGGTGGGAACCAAGGTTAGACTGATCATGAAAGAGACTAAGAATGAAGTTATAGGAACAGAGATATTAATTGTAGGGACAAGAAAATAGAGTATGATAGATATGTGTCCCCCATGACTGAGTAAACATCAAGGAGTCCAATTTTATTGATATTAAAAAATTCAAGACCGATGATATGTTTGCAAGAATCTTGATGAGAGTGGAGGAAATAGATTAGATGATTCATGAATTAAAAGGAATTTTTTCACAAATCAATCATATAGTTGTATAACCCTCTACCTCAATCAAATAATTAGAGACTTAAATTAGCCAAATCTCTACTCAACTTAATGCTAGATAAAAAGAGGAACTTCTTAGTGATTCTATTGTGAATTTGAAAAATGATTCTCAAGTATTTACAATCGTCACTAGGAGTGGAAAAACCATCAGTGATCATGTGGGTGAATTTGAAAAAGATACAAATATTGAACAAACAAATGTAAAGATGAAGGTTGTAGTTGATTCAAATGAGGAGGTTCCAAAGTCTTAAGAAGGGGATGAAAAAGAACCAATGATATTTAAAGAAATGGTTTATGAAAAAGAACCATGAAGGTTCCTCATCCATTCCCTCAAGGACTCAAAAAGAACAAAGTTAATGTCAAATTCAAGACATTCCTTACTAAGCTTAGCAATCATTAAATTAATATCCCATTGCTAGAGTCCATTGAAGAGATTCTGGGATATGCTAAGATAATGAAGAATTTAAGATCAAAGAAATGTCTTTCTTATGGAGAAATCATTGAAGTTACCCATGGGTGTAGCGCTATTATAACTAATGATACAATAGAAAAGAAAGAGGATCCCAAAGCTTTCCCTTACACCATAGGGATACATAAATTTGAGAAAGCCTCGTGTGACCTTGGTGCAACCATAAACATAATTCCATATTTAGTAAATCAAAGACTTGATTTGGTCACTTCTACTCCAACAACAATGAGGCTTTTGATAGCGGACTAGTCTATCAAGACCAATTGGAGTTTTGTTTGATATACTTTTGAAGGGGGATCTCTTTATTCTTCTGGCAAACTTTATTGTGCTTTATTGTGAAATAGATTAAGAAATATCTATTATCCTTGGAAGACCATTCCTTACAACCAGAAGAGCAATTGTTGATACGAAGTAAAGAGAAATGAAATTCTGGGTCTAATATAATGAAGTGTCCTTTCGGGTTTGCAAAATTGAAAAACAACCTATGAAACTACAAGAGGTGTCTGTCATTGATGTGGAGGACAAGGAAATAGATGATGGGTCCCTCAGTGATCCATGTTGAAAGTTAAAGAACGTTGTGCTGCAATGATAAATTAGGATTTAGGTAGGAGGCAACCCACTAATTCCATAAAAATAGACCGTATCCTTTGAATTTCAATTGTTATAATAGGTTTATTTTTTGTTTGTGATTAATCTATGAAATTATGGTTCTATGAAGTTTATAAAAAAGAAGTATGGTGCATTTGAGTAATGGTATGAATAGTTATAAATAGGAGATTAGAAACAACCTTGATTATCGCAATTGCAATGGGATGGGGTTTACAATCGCGATGATGTGGGTTTCACAATTCCAGTCCCTTGATTGTGATTATAGTCCCCCAATCGCAATTACAATTGCAGTATTTCAAAAGTTGAATAGTCACACCCCTACCTATTTTTGCTTTCAAACTTTTTCAAAATTTTTCTTACTTTACACCTATTTTTTGGTCATATTTTGAGCATCTAAACTGTTCATTGCATCCCTCTTATCATATCTTAATTGGTATGTGCTTTAAATTCACTTTTTAGGCATATGGATAAACCTTAGAACCATGTCTTAGGATTGACCTAAAATTGAACTTTTAATGCTAAATCTTTGTGTCATTATGCTTGCTTTGTGTAGTTAGCTATTGTTATTGGTGTGCACATACTTACAGAAGTCTTCAGTACCCAAAATTTTTCTAAATGTTAGAAATATATTGTGCACACCAAGTATTTGATTAAATGCCCAAATGAATTCCTTAATTGTTTTCACATATTCTAAACGAATGATCGAACACCTAGGGACTATGTTTCATTTTTGTAATGTAAATCATTGATATGGAATACAAATAGGCATTGAAACTTGATGTTTAGGAGTCTGAGAAGTTGATTAAACCTGCCTTAGTTACCAGACCGCGATCATAATTACGAACCTTTCATTGTGATCATGATAATTGAGATCATGATCCTGATCGACCTTAGGAATCGTGATTGCAATCCAAGAAGACCACGACTGCAATAATCGAGACCAGTCTAATAGAATGGTCCAAATCTCAGATTCTGAATTTTAAGTTGGCCCATACCCCATAAGTCATTCCTTTAGTTTAGTCAAGTTAAATAACACATCTTCCTTATATTTTCCTTATGAACTAATGCCTTGAGTGATAATCCCAGGCACTAAATGGCAACCTATGATAACCACTATTTTATGTGTTTGATATGTGAGGTGACATATTATAAGGGCCTTATGAGAAATAAGTTGCTACCTAAGAGGGGGATCTCACTAGAGAAAGTGCCTAAGAAACTCATGGTCTTCTATGAAAGGCTAGACGCCACGAGATAAATATTCTTTTCCCCAGAACCATGACGAGCAAATACATACTGGGTGAGCGAGTTCTATGTGAATCTCAGTATAGTATATCTTTCTAGCCTAACCCTGTGATAATAATTAGGGGCAAAGAGGTTCATTTTAGGGTTGAGTGGATTAATGTTGTTTATGGGTTGGAAAATATTAACATGAGGGACTATGGGGCCAAGGATTATGCTCATAGGAGCTGGTTGGTTGAGCATTTATTCCTGGGGATGGAGATCCCATGAGCCACCACTAAGACTGAGATACTAATGAGTGACTTCATAGTTGAAGCGAGGATCTGGCTGACCTTTATTTACAATAGTGTCTCCCTCTTTACGAACCTTACAAATATCCCAGCTATGCATGCTCATATTGTGTCCTACTTTTTGGACAACATTCCTCTGAATGTTGCCGATTTGTGCTCATGGAGATTCGACATTATAGGAAAAGGTGAGGGCCATGATTTTTTTCCATCATTAATCATTGAGTCGTGTAGGCGATCCGGGCTTGATAAGTTCCTGAAAAATAGTTGGGTGTCTCCCAAGACTTCTATTTACCCATAGAATATCCAAGGAAAGAAAGCCAGTGGGAAGAGTAAGATGAGAAAGGTTGACATGGAGAGGTCAATGAAGGATGATGTTAATTCATACAAGCCATCACAGTAGGGTCTATTGAAGAGATCTTAGTTAAGATAAGAGTTATAAAGGAGCTAGTGTCTAAGCTTCCGCAGGGGCCGGGAGAGTCTTCCACCACCCACTATTCCTATGTTGCTCGATCCGACTATAAAAATTTCTTGGGGGATTATAAGAAGTAGGGGGCCGCTATTTATAGGTTTGACAATGCTTACTCATATCTAACATATTCGCGTAGAAAGGTCAAGGGCTATCATGAGAAGATAAAGAAAAAGGATAAGAAGAGAGATAATTTTTCACAAAGATATAGAAGGGGGTGAAGGGCCTTTGGACGGTCTTGAAATCCAGAGAAAAACTTACTTCTCCTAGAGTTGATAGTGATGGTGAGTCCCCAGCTGAGTGGTTAGGATCAGAGAATGCTGAGACTAACAACGAAAATAGTTTTTGATGTAGTTACACGGAGCACCATTTACTCTTTTCTTATTCTTTTTTTACTATGCTGTATGGTCACAGCAAGATTTTTAGTTGGGGGTGACCATCTCCGTATTTATTTATTTGGTCTATATTATTGAGATATTTGTGGATGTTTTTTATGTTAATTTGGATGATTTTATTTTTGTGTTGTAATAATTGGGCACCTCGATGGTTTCTATATTTCATGGACTAGTTGTTTTGTTTTTTTTTATTTTTAGATTTTTATTTTATTCTTATCTTTATTATGATGTTGTCGGATAAGCCTTTCCCTATGATAGATTAGCTGACTAAATTATTTAGGGAAAATTATCGTGACTGGGTTTAGATCCATGGATGCAGGGGAAGTCTAAGTACCCATAGCATTAGAGTTTTGGGATCTCCCTTATGCCTATGGTGAAGTCTAAGTAGCCATATGGTTTTCCCTTGTGAGAGCCAAAATGTGAGACGACGACTAGGTTTGGTACCATCAATAGCAAATTTTTTGTAGTGTAAATGCAAAGCAAACACCCCTTTCTATCCAAAAATTTTTTAAAACCAAGGGCTTGGATGTGAACAATTTTGTAACAATACTTTATCTCTTTTTATGACTCTAAAGCCTTTAGTTTGTAGTATATGGTAAATACTTCCTTTTTGTCTTTAGTAGGAAATGCAATTGAGCCTCGTTGAAAAGTTTGCATGCCATGTGCGGTAAGAGTAATTGTTTAACTCTCATGCATACTATATCATCTAAACTTGCCTAGTCAGTCTATCAAGGCTAATCCTAATTATGCTTGGTTGTTAAATGATCAAAGGACTTCTTTATTAACATAGTATCTCACTTTAGCGTCAATAGCCTACCCATACATGGAATAGTATCCTTAGTTACCCATTTTAAGCCTTCAAGCCTTTGTTTGGCAACCACATTACCAGACTTGAACCATTTAAAGTTTATCCCTCTTTTGATACCTACCCTCCTTGAACTTGGAAAATAAAACTTGAGGCCAAATGCCTAAGTTGGGAGAAGGTATGTTTTAGAAGAAGTAGCCTTAGGCCATGTTATTATAAGCGAATGCCTAAAATACTAAGCAAAGAAAAAAGGTACAAAAATGAGAAAAAGAAAGGAATCATCAAAATAAGGAATGGCACGTATTGCAAAAGAAATAGTCAAAAATAAAATCCTTTTGAAGAGATGGGTAAATCAAGGTAGAAAAAATAGGTATGTGTGAATTTTGGAAACAATCAAAGTGGTCCATGGTCAAAATTTAGGTTGAACAGTGTGATTTGGATGTTAAAGAAGGGTGTAGTCACTTTGTTCCTAAATAATATTATACCATTTTTTGAACCTACATTACAAGCTTGAAAAATTCCTTCGAGATCTCCAACCAAGTATATTCATAGTAGTGGCGATTGAAAATAAGGGCAAGCATATGGTATGGTTCTTGTTAGCATTGAGAGTGAGAGTAAGTGTTAGCACTTATATCCGTTGTTTCATAAAAGATAATTTGGTATTTGGGATTTTCTTCTTATGAGAAGGCATGTAGACAAATTGAGGTTGGTGAAATTGTCATCTTCTGAAAAATGAGGTAAAAAGAGTGTAGTGGAGTCGCTATTGTTAGAGAGTAACTTTTAGTGTGTTAGTGATTGTTGTATTGTTGTTCTTTAGAGTCTTTTTCATCCTTGAAATTGTGGTTCATGTTGAGGTGAGGCGTGATAACAACTTTTCTCATGTTTCAGAACTACTTGTTGGGATTAATCACACTCGAAGTTATTGAGATCATCAATTCATTTAAATGGGCTTGCAATTGCATAGTCTTAATTAAGTAAGAAGTAATGTTTCTTAAGGACAAGCAAAGGTTTACGTTGGGGGTGTTGATGAGTGGTAAATTTACCACTCATTGACGCCCAAATTTAAGCACACTACTATGATTAAATGGGGTTGATGAGATGTATTTTTCATTTGAATGAACTAATTCCCATGTTTTGCAAGTATATAGGTGATGGGAACAAAAGAAGTTAAATGAGTTGAAAAGAGATCAAAAAAGGGAAGAGTTAGGGTAAAAACTAGAAAAGCATTAGTAGGAACTGATCCTTACTTACCATGATTGTGGTATGAGGGTCGCAATTGCAACATGTCAGAAATAGCCAAAGAAGTAATAACGATGAGCTCATCGCGATTGTGGGAGACGCTATAACATTAATTATTGGCAATCGTGAAGGTTCAAAAAAATAGACCAGGGGCAGAAATGTAGTTTCTCATAGCTGGTTCCAACTCTCTATATGACAAAAACCCTTTCATTTTTTGGATATCACCAACTAGATTTTGAAGTTCTTACTTTGTAAAACCCTACTAAATTGGTCAATAATAATGTGGTTAATTTTCCAATTGAGTTTAGTTGTAATTGAAGTTAAATTGAAAAATACTCTTGCTTGCATCTTGAACAAAAGTTTTGAATGACCATTTTGGTATATTTATTTCTTCAAACTTCATGATTTGCTAAACATCTATCTTTGGGTTATGTTGGAATAGGGTGAAAATATGTGTGGGATTTGATTATTAGTGTAGATTCTTGGTTAATTATGTTAGGTTTCACTAATACTTGCTTGTTGAGTGGGAATTTGTCGGTGAAAATCTCAAATTCCCAAAATCTTATATCATCCTTGAAAGAGGAATGTGAGTATGCCTTTAGATCCTATATCATCCTTGAAAATGGGATACGGGTGACAAGGTATTAGTGAATAATAATTAGACATTACCTTGTTCCTTTACATTGTCTTAATTAAAAATAGGGATGGATTGTGAATTTGGTATGTCTTGGGCATCTTCCTAGAAATTGGGATGCCCAATTGAGGTTTTGGGTAGATGTGTTTGCCACACCTATGAGGTGTATGGAAGGATCCATGGGTGATAATTTTGGTGTTTGGGTTAAGAACTAGCATAAAAAAAACCCTAACCTAGCGTTTGCATATAGTCATTGACTAGAATTTGCATTTAATTATCATGAACCCATGCATTATTTTCCCCTAGGAAGACATAATCCCAATACTATTATCCTATTAGAATATTAACTACATTAGTTTCTCTTGATTGGTAGTTTGAATAGATCTTATCAAAACAACCTTCCAAACCATACCCCCAATTTTAATTAATATCTTTCATTTTGTTTTCATTACAGGTATATCCTTACTAGCTTTCAACACCCATAGGATTTGAATATTAATTCCACTCCTTGAGGATTTGAAAACAACTCAAGTTGGGTTATTATATTTTACAACAATCACCTTGACCATAAATCATGAAGTAATTTGAGCTTGATCTGTTTCCTGACTGCTATTAAATGTTGTGCGCCTTTTGTATGAGCTGACTGATGTTGAAAATTTTGCACCTTTTGTATGAGTTTCTGAAGTTTTTTTTAATACTCTTGTGTGATTCCTGAAATATTAGGATTCCCATTTTTGTAAATATTAATGAATACCCGTC
>JAPEIP010000009.1:72862651-72873220 GCA_026120095.1 Capsicum chinense | reverse complement strand
ATGAGTTTCTGAAGTTTTTTTTAATACTCTTGTGTGATTCCTGAAATATTAGGATTCCCATTTTTGTAAATATTAATGAATACCCGTCATTCCATTGGCACCTGTTGTAGATTATTATCCTGAAAATCACCTGCAAAATCAAAAACTAAGTTACTAAAAAAATCATCTAGAGTGTTACCTTCCCAAAGGGAATGTATCACTCTAACAGATATGGTTTCTATCTTAGATTTAATAGTGTTGACCACCATTTCCAAAATTCATGGCACCTCCCACTGTAGATTGAGGATCTGCACCATTTCCAAATAATCACTTTCTACAATAATTTGTTGAATAGAATTAGCTTTGTAGAACTGTAAGCATTTTCTGATAGCTATAACTTCAGCTACCAAATTAGTAGTGTCTTTAATTCTAGATCGTTTTGATACAATTAAATCACCATGTTGATCTCTAATACAAAATACAATTGGATTAGGGCCTGGATTACCCTTGCATGCATCATCAATGTTACTCTTTAGCCATCCAGTCTTAGGAGAAAGCATTTCATCAATTTAAAGGAAGAGTAGTTGTTGTAACTTTGAAGCTCATCTACTTTATTGGACCATTTTTTACCTGTAACATTCCTTTTGAACCCAGTTTCATGAACTTAGCAATAGTATCATCTACTTTCCAAATAATCTTTCTTTCAAGATAAGCACCCCCATAAAGAATGATATTTCTTTCTTTCTATCAAAACAGAATAAGAATTATAGGAAAAACATTAAATATAGATCTCAATATATGGATACCTCTCTAAGTTCTCCATATCCTTACACTTTGTTTCACATTAATTGTATGCTCAACCAAACCAGCTGCTCTACAGTAGTAATTCCACATCATTTCAAAAATTTTCCTTTTTTGAGATAGGTTCTTAATTATTTCTCTTTCTGGGATAGTTCATCAAACATAAGTTTCTGTAATCACATTTTTAAGTTATTCATCAAAGTAGAAACTAGAATCTAACCTTTCCAAATCCTCTAAGTTAGGAATGATAATTTAAAAGGCAATTTTTTATGTAAGATTGCCATTAAATCTCCATTTTCATCAGTTCTTTGTCTTAGAAGTTCGCATGCACTTTTGGTAGTAACTTTCCTGTACTATTCTTAGTCCACCAAGGTTTATCCATAGTGTCTTCATAACATACAAAGTCCATATTGTCTTTACCATGGCTTACTATATGTCCTGACACTTTATCCTGTATAACTTCATAATTCCAACCTTCTGCATCTAGAAATTCTGAAATATCAGTCAATGGATGGTAAGTTTGTTCCTTAGATTGTTGCATAAATAATGGACCAGTATTTTTCCAATTATCAAATCAAGTAGTAGATGTCCTACCTCTAGGCTCCCACCATAAACATTGTTCAACTTTGTCTCTTTAGCAGCATAGCTTTTCACACTTGAGATCCACCTTTTCATTGCACTAATATAGGCAACATTTTTTTGCAACACTTGTTCCACAAACAATTTGTCCACAAGTTGCTTTGAGTCCTAAATCTCCACCAAAGCCTGTCATACATAGCTTGAGCCACATTTTCCATTGATATAAACCCCAAACTACCAACCTGTTTAGGTAGACATAGTTTTTTTTAAGCCACTCAGTATTTATTTCTTGTTGTTTCTTTGTTTTGCCAAAAGAATTTGCAAAGATTGCCTGAACTTGTTTCATTAAAATCTTTGGTGGGATTACTGCTGACAACACTTAAAGTGGTAAACTCTATAGCACACTTTTAATCATTACTTCTTTTCCACCATAAGATAATAGTCTACCCTTCCAAGCTCTAAGCTTACATCTAATCTTGTCTATAATATTAGTAAAATGCCCCTTTTTCTTATTTTGAATGTGATAAGTTACATCCAATATATTTCAAAGGAAACGAGCCTCTATGTATTACTGTAATCTGTTCCACCAAAGTCACCATATTAGAAGGATTTTTGTGATTCATGTTAATAAAACTCTTTCACCTGTTCACCTGTTCACTAGACTCAATCTCATATTCCTATAAAATCTTCATATCTTTTCTATAGAATAAACATTAGAAGAATAAAAAATAATAGTATCATCTGCATTAGCATGATGGTTCAAATTAGAACTCCACCTAGTCATACCATACCCCAAATAAGAGGGGTCATTTAATAACTGATTAAGAACTCTTGTGATCACTTAAACAGAGAGAATAAAATGTCTAGAAGACAAAGGGTCACCTTGTTTCACTCTGCTTGTCGAATGAAAAAAAAAACAATTGATTGACCATTAAATAGAATAAAGTAATAATTATTAGAGATTAGTCTCCAAATTACATCTACCACTTTATTTAAAAAGCCTAGTTTCCTCATTACTTTCATCTACAAAAACGAAGATACCCTATCATAAGCTTTAGCCATGTCCAACTTTAATACTACATTAGAACATTTTTTTTCTTCTCCTAGTATCAATATTCAATTCTTGAGTAAGTAGAACATTTTCCAAAATACTCCTTTATTTAACAAAACATGATTGGTTAGGCGATATCAATTAAGGCAAGAGATTTTTGAACCTATCATGCACAAGCATAGACAGGATTTTATTCACAAAGTTACTCAGAATAACTGGTATAAAATACAAAAAGGATAGTACATTGTCCTTTCTATAAATATGAATCAAATTAGTATGGGTGATAGATTTAGGAATAATATTACCTGCAAATAAATCCCAAACCAGTCTCCTAACATCTTCGCCAATAATGTCCTAGGAAACCTCATAAAACCTACTAGTTAATCTACCAAGACCACTACTATTGTCACTATTTAATTTAAATACAAACTTCTTACTCTCTTCCTTATCTGGAGTTGCCTCAAGGGCCCTGTTCTTATCTTTAGAAATTACATAAGAAATATTATCCAGTAGAGGAAAATCTGTGGCATCTCTTTCCAGTATGGATTGCATTTGATAAAAGAGGTAGACTCACTTGAAATCTAAAATTTATCTTCTAACTAGCAACCGAAATTATTAAGGATCCTAGAAATTTTCAATCTATTCCCCCTACTTTTGACAATGCTATGGAAGAATTTAATGTTTCTATCCCCCTTTCCAAATCAATCATAACCAACCTTTTATTGCCACAAGCTTTCCTTTATTTGAAGAAACCTGATATATTCTGCCCTTTCTTTCTTTATAACATTATTAAGTTAAGAAGGTGATTCTTCAAGTAACTATTCCTTCGGCTTAGCTACATCCTCCATGATTTTTAACTGTTGAAAGATGTTCGCAAAAGTCTATGTACTCCACTCAGAAAGAGATTTTTTTACCTTCTTAATCTTACTCTTGAAATCATAAAATGGTTTATCAGAGTAATTAACATCTCAATTTCATCTAAAAACTTCTATAAACTCAGCATGCTCATTCCAAAAATTTAGAAACTTAAAATGGTTCGAGAAATTAATTTTAGTGTATTCAAAGCTTAGAAATAGAGGAGCATTATCAGAAACATCTTTAGCTAAATGCTCCACCTCTACTAAATTAAATCTATCTTGAAAGCCAGCATTACAGAACAACCTATCCAACTTATCAAAAGTCTTCTCATGCTGTCCTACTCCACTAGGTAAAAGAAATACCATTGTGCTAAATTTGATTAAGATCACAAAATTCAACAGTCTTTAAAATCCTCTATATTAGCAGCAGTTATAGGCAAGCCTCTAGTCTTATCTAAAGCTTGAAGAACTGAATTAAAATCTCCTCTTATTAGACAAGGTTTTGAATTTACATTGGCTATAGATAAGATACTATCCCACATGCTAATATTTTATCTATGTCACATTTTGTATAGATTAGAGTTAACAAAAAGGAGGACCAAAGGTACTAATCATATAGGTGTATAGAGTTTAATTGTTTTATGCCCTTCTTTGTTGTCACATTCATGCCATGATTCACAAAACATTAGATTTTACCATTAAATTTATGAAACATGAGGGCTATTTATAATCTACTCTATATTTATTGATGTATCTAGACTACTGAAATGGTTCCAACAGTGCTATAATAGCAAACTTATTTAACCTATTAAACTTCTGGACTCTCTATAAAGTTTTTTGAGATTTGACCAACCTTATAATCCATAGAAATGCTTTCATCATTGCTTAGAATTTTGACTTCCACCCCCTTTCTAAGATTGAAACCTGCTAGGCAATTTTTTCACCATTAATTTATTTTTCCCATTCTTAGCTTACTTTATGGACTTGGTGACTCTTGGTGATAGGTTACCTCTCCTAAATATTTTCTCCTCTTGAATTTTCTTGAAGAAACTATCATGACCCGACCTCGGGCCTGGTCGTGATAAGTATCTCAAGCCCACCAAAATTCGGAGACCACCCCCTTAGCTTATCCAACCAGAACACAATATGATATAATAGCGAAAACAACCAAAACAAATATATTGAAGATAGATAACTCAATAGGGACAAAGAATCAATGAACAATGACTACCCACACTTTGTCCACGAAAACCTCCAACTGTTATGCATCCAACTCCACACCCTTAAATTAGTAGCATGCACCACTCTTGTCTCCATTTCATCAAAAAACCCTTGAGGATCCTTCTTAACTTTAGAGCCTGTAAAGGTCGGAGGATTTAAGCTCTTAAACTAGCTAACCATAGTGATCTTATAAGAAAAGAGTAATAGAACCAACATAGTCAGATTGATGGGACTGAGAGGCCACCAATTGAGTAAGCAGGTGAATAGACTGGCAAAATTCCATATTTAAAACACACCTTGAGGCATCAAGGCATGAGTATCATCAGGCCTGGAAGCTTGATAATGACTAGAAGGAATCGATGGAATTCCACCTGGGCTAGTACAATCAGGAGCAGGGACCCTAGGTCGGATCTACACTCCAGAGAATAGAAGATTTCCATTCACATCGTTCTCATGTAGGACAGAGAATGCAAAAGAGTTTCTATGAGTATCAAATCTTTGGGGAGGCATGATCTGAAATGTGAGTAAATTAGAGATTTGAGGAATTTAAAGACACAATACTCTATAGCTAGAAATAGAACACAAAAAAGGGAAACATTCCTAAATGCCTTGTAGCTTCCCCATTATAAGTGTTGCGTGCTACAAAACCATAAAAAGGACTCTACACGACATGGCTTTGTGGACACCCAAAGACCTTGAACATATGCTCTAATACAAAGATTGTCACGACCTACCCCAAGCCTAGTCGTGATGGGTATCTCAAGCCCACTGAGAATCGGAGACCATCCCTCTAGCCTAGCTGACTAGAATACAATATGATATAATAGCAGAAAAAACCCAAACATATATATGGAAGATAGGTAGATAAATCAATAGGGACTAAGAATCAGTAAGAAAGAACAACCCAAATACTGTCCATAAAAACCTCTAAATTGAAATATAAAGTTATGAGGGGACATGCCCCCGACCATGGCCAAAAAGGGAATCTGTGATTTTGACAATCATAAAGAAAGAAGTTAATTGTTTGGCCTTCCAAAAGATGGAGGCTCACCACTTTAACATAAACCAATCGATGAACTAGAATTACCTACCTCTGCACAAGGTAACCAATGAAACCCTAGAATCCTACATCATAAAACTATGTAGCATTCGGGGATAGTTAGTCGGAGGAGCACTAACATGTAACTCAGGGAAGGGATAAAATAATTCTAATTACAAATCAGTAGAAAAACCATATAGACATATTCATATACATATATATAATATGTCAAGATAGGGAAAAAGATTTAGCATGAGATATAAAAATCATTACCCAGCACTATTACAGTTCTAATTATCTGAAGGGAACCCACATGCTATGTTAGTTCAGCTCCCCTTGCTGAAAGGGTCCCAATGCATGTTAGCCGCACAAACTAGGAAAATCCAAGGAAGGGCGAGGAAATCCACGACCCCAACCATTCCATCATATATTTATATATTATGAACTATGCACACAATTACCAAGACCCCTATGCCGACAAACATGGTTTCTAGTATCAGTCCCCCTGGGACCTCCACCTTCTACGATGAGCTACACAACCCCCTTTAAGCCTAAATTAAAACCATTTACACATTGGTATCGTCATACCAAATAAACTTAAGCTTGCAAGCCAATTTCATTGTGCCATTCTAAAACCAATTAGCCAAATTGACTTCAAAGTTTCCAATTTAAATCCAATACATGGCCACAAAGGCCTTTTAAAAACCATTTAAAGTTCCAGTAACATATTATGCAATGTAAGGTTTGAAAAGTGCGTTCAATTATGCATGTATCAATGTTCTAAAACCAATTAGCCAAGTTGGATTAAGGGTAAAGCCAATTCCAAATCATTAAACTATAAATTTTGGGGAAACCCATGTTCCCATTCTAGTACCCCCACCCATGAATTTATTAAGTTCAAAACCATAAGATAACACATAAATAATCAATTCAAAATCATGGGGAAATAAATTCATATAATAACCATTCCAAACCCTTCATCATACATTTAAAATCCAATAATTAAAACAACATAGTTAACAATTAAACACATGCTTTATATAAAAATGATTTACGAAATAGATACATGCTTGAAAAGATGGATAAAATAATGCCAAGTACAAATCAGATGGATAAAATAATAATGCACACATTCATAAACATATATATAAGAGTGATAAAATAATGCCAAGTACAAATTAGTCCAAAAAACATATGCACACATTCATATACATATATTTAAGATGTTGGGATAGGGAACAAGGTTTAGAATGAGATTTAAAAACAATTAACCAGGACTGTGTAGCTCTAACCATCTTAAGTACACCCATTGGCTATATGGGTTTTTCTCCCCCTACTGAAAGGGTCCCAATGATTGTTAGCTGTATAAACTAGGAAAATTCAATAAAGGGATAGTGAATACATGACCCAACCATTTTAAAATATATTTATATAGTGTGAACTACGTGTACGGTCACCAAGACCCCTATGCGGGCAAATAGGGTTTCTAGTATTGGTTCCCCCGAGACCTCCATCTTCCACGGCGAGATACACAACCCTATTTAATACAAAATTAGAACAATTTATAAATTCCCATAAAAAAATCAAGGAGTCTTTTATGTAGGCATTTACATTGGTATCATCATACCAAATAATGTTAAGCATGCAAGCCAATTCCATTATGCCATTCCAAAACTAATTAGCAAAATTGACTCCAAAGTTTCCAATTTAAAACCAATCCATGACAACCAAAGCCTTTCAAAACTCATTTTAATATCCATTAACCTTCTATGCAATGTAAGGTTCCAAAAGTGAGTTAAATTATGCATGTATCCAAGTTTCGAAACTAATTAACCAAGTTAGGTTGAGGGTAAAACCAATTCCAAACCATTAAACCACAAATTATTTGGGAAACAAATATTCCCTATTCTAGTTCCCCCACCCATGCATTTATCTAATTCAGAACAACAAGATAATATATAAATGACCAATTCAAACCCACAGGGAAATTAATTCATATGATAACCATTTGAAACCCCTTAATCTACATTCAAAATCCAACAATTTAAACCACATGGATAAAAGTAGAACAGATGCTTTGTATACAAACGATTTAGGGAAGATATACATTCCTAAAAATACCAAGAATTTGGAGAGGATACAACAATTTGACCCCTAAGTGCTTAATCATTAGAAATAGTAGCCTTGCTATTTAATTTGGGATTTTCTAGATAAAGAGTAGTGTTTATGTTATGGTAATTGATGAAAATAAGCCTAAAGAAAGGGTTTTAAGTCATTGGAAATACTGGGGTGAAAGGAAAAGACCATACTACCTTTAATAAAAATGGGCAAATAAATAGCATCCAGTCGCTATGGGTTCGGTAACGACTCATGGTCACTGGTCATGAGTTGTTCCCAAGACTTGTAGCCTGGGATCCCAAACTCTAACTCTCACAATTATGGTCAGGAGTCACACCCTACGAATCATGACCAGACCTTACAAATTTTGAGGACCAAGTCATGACCAAGATAGAAATATTGGACCACCTCACTGGTTAGACTAGGATTGGCACCATAAGACTCATGAAGAGTGCCTATTACTCAACACTTGAACCGTACTCTAGACAATGAGCACAATCACATGAAATATTTCAGAGTCCAAAACCTAGGGTATTAGATTACCCCTCTCTCTAAGAACATTAATCCCCAAATGAGGAGTCAAGGTACCCATTTTCATGGTAGCAGGAAAGAATTCAACAACAAAACCATAAAAAAAATCCAAAAAGTGATAAGAGCTAATTAGAAACTCTACCTCAAACACTCTCATCAAATGTAGGGAACAAAAATGAATACTTAGCCTTCATATAATCTTTCACTTAATAAGTAGCTTCCTATGCATTTTGATTCATCCAAAGGACTTTTACTAAAGACACATCCTTAGTCTTAAATCTAAGGAATTGTCTATCAAAAATCTCAACCAGAACTTTCTCATAAGATAGAAATCAGAAACATGAACATCCTCCATCAAAATAATCCAAGAAGGAACACCCATATACTTCTTAAACATTTACACATGAAACACGGGATGAATAGAACCTAAATTCACAGGCAAATCTAATTCATATGTAACTGTAATACCCCAAATATTTTTAGCAAATTTTGTCCCAACAATTCCTAGTATTATATTCTAAGTGAATGATACTTATTCCTTTAAGAATTTTCAAGATTTTCACTTTTTGTCATGTGGAAAATTTAACAAGCTTTCCATCGATATATGATTGGCTTAAATCCAATAACCGGGTAAGAAGTTATGACTATTTCAAGTTCCCATCATAAAACAGCACTATATTAGTTAGTGGCACACCGCGCCACAAGAGGAAATGGCATTTGGAATTTTTCAGTAGTTGTCTGTGATTATGGTGTATCGTACCAGCACTCAAATTAAGAATTGTCCTATTTCCAGTGTCTCAGTGTGATTACCCCTATGCCACGCCAAAGTTCAAGGTCACGAAGGAAGGGGCAACGCGATGGCTCCACATCATGCGATCCCTCAATTTCCCAATTGTTAATTTCCAGTGACACAATGCGATAACGCCGCGTCACGACAGGGGCCCAGTTTGGGAAAATTTTACTGAAATTAAATAGCGCATCCAGGGTTAAAAGGGTCAATTTCCTACCCCTATTTAAACCTGATAACACGTGATTTAGCTATTCTTCACCCAAAATATACTATTTTCTCTCAAGTTTCTCTCAAGAACAATTTAGGGTTTCAATTGGGGAGTCAAATTCAAGAAGGTTTCACCATAAATCTTCACAAAATCATGAACTAAGGTATGCATATTGTTCATTCATGGACTCCCTTCATCCATGAAGCCTAAGAATCCTTTTTCTAAATTCAAGTTATTGATTTTCTTATGAATTCCATGATTGGGTTGCTTTTCTTCATATTGATAATGAGTAATTGAATTGTATTACATGAATCAGTGTTAAATTCCGTATGGGTTGATTTGTATCGGTATAGATTCATGAAACCCTTGAATGATTAAATTGAAATTAAATCATGACAGTTAATTATTGTGTGATGTTGTTTACACATTCTATGTCTATTATATGTTTGGTTGAATGCCTAGATGAAGGGAAAGTGTCTAATTTTCATGATATTATGAAATCCCCATGTACGTCCAAGATTATGCCTATCACATATTTGATGAAATACTTTAGTAAATATATTACGATGATTATTATGTATTCAAGTAAGTCATGCTTTGTCAGTTTCCTTCCATCGAGTCCTACGGGTACTTGTACCCAAAACATTAGCTGTGTACCTAGAGCCATGTCATGTTTTCACGATACTCCCAGTCAAGCTATGAATCCTTAGATTTCAGATAGTTTTATGACTTAGGAAAAATCTCCATGATCTCATGACTCAGTCAGTTGTCAGATATTAGTAGTATTTTGTCAGTCAACGGAACTTAGTAACTCCGCTCATGTTCAGTTCAGTAAGTCATGTTCAATGTCCATTCAGATGGGAGTAGGAATTAGCATCGAGTGAACCCAAGAATGGGGAGACATACTATCAGATAAGGGTGTGATCCTTAGAACTCATCCTTACATTCCAGAACTATGTAGCCATCATAGATTGAGACATCAACACTGTCCGAAGAGGGTTGATGAGGTGGATAAACACTATCAGATAAGGGCCCCACCATTCTTTTTTTGGGGACACTACCAGATTAGGGTCACCCACAACTTGTCCTTACCAGTGAAGCGATATTGACACCCTTCTAATTGGGGTTACAGATTGGACCCCAACTCAGCCATAATGGAATATCATGGGCATGTCGGTTAAATACTATCTCCCACAGTTTCATTATCAGTCTCAGTAAAAGAACTCAAATAGTTCTTCAGATTCAGGACTACCAGATACAGTAAATTCATATACAATATGGAACTTAGATAGTTCCATCAGATTAAGGACTATCAGATACAATTACCCATGTTATCAGTTACATGCAGATACAACTATTTATGCTATCAGTTATATCAATTATTAGTATGTCATG
>JAPEIP010000009.1:72852198-72862551 GCA_026120095.1 Capsicum chinense | reverse complement strand
CAAGATTATGCCTATCACATATTTGATGAAATACTTTAGTAAATATATTACGATGATTATTATGTATTCAAGTAAGTCATGCTTTGTCAGTTTCCTTCCATCGAGTCCTACGGGTACTTGTACCCAAAACATTAGCTGTGTACCTAGAGCCATGTCATGTTTTCACGATACTCCCAGTCAAGCTATGAATCCTTAGATTTCAGATAGTTTTATGACTTAGGAAAAATCTCCATGATCTCATGACTCAGTCAGTTGTCAGATATTAGTAGTATTTTGTCAGTCAACGGAACTTAGTAACTCCGCTCATGTTCAGTTCAGTAAGTCATGTTCAATGTCCATTCAGATGGGAGTAGGAATTAGCATCGAGTGAACCCAAGAATGGGGAGACATACTATCAGATAAGGGTGTGATCCTTAGAACTCATCCTTACATTCCAGAACTATGTAGCCATCATAGATTGAGACATCAACACTGTCCGAAGAGGGTTGATGAGGTGGATAAACACTATCAGATAAGGGCCCCACCATTCTTTTTTTGGGGACACTACCAGATTAGGGTCACCCACAACTTGTCCTTACCAGTGAAGCGATATTGACACCCTTCTAATTGGGGTTACAGATTGGACCCCAACTCAGCCATAATGGAATATCATGGGCATGTCGGTTAAATACTATCTCCCACAGTTTCATTATCAGTCTCAGTAAAAGAACTCAAATAGTTCTTCAGATTCAGGACTACCAGATACAGTAAATTCATATACAATATGGAACTTAGATAGTTCCATCAGATTAAGGACTATCAGATACAATTACCCATGTTATCAGTTACATGCAGATACAACTATTTATGCTATCAGTTATATCAATTATTAGTATGTCATGTCATCAGTATTCAGATTCAGTAATCATGATATCACAGTGTTAGTTACAGTTACGTATTTATGTATGCATTCTTGCATTCATGTTAGATAGTCAGCTACCATTATTCATACATATTAACCTTATCACAAGTCGTGACCAAGGTAGAAACATCGGACCACCTCATTGGTTAGACTAGGATTGGCACCATAAGACTCATGAAGAGTGCTTATTACTCAATACCTGAGCCATACTCTAGACAATGAGCACAATCACATGAAAAATTTTAGAGTCCAAAACCTAGGGTATTAAATTACCCCTCTCTAAGATTATTCATCACCGAATGAGCAGTCAAGGTACCCATTTTCACGGTAACAAGAAAGAATTCAACCACAAAACCATCAACAAAAATCCAAAAAGTGATAAGAGCAAATTGGAAACTCTACCTCAAACACTCTCATCAAATGTAGGGAACAAAAATGAATACTTAGCCTTCATATCATCCTCTGCCTACTAAGTAGCTTCCAATGCCTTTTGATTCCTTCAAAGGACTTTTACTAAAGCCATATCATTAGTCTTAAATCTAAGGAATTGTCTATCGAAAATCTCAACTAGGACTTCCTCATGAGATAGAAATTAGAAACACGAACATCCTCCATTGGAACAATCCAAGAAGAACCACCCATACACTTTTTCAACATTTTCACATGAAACATCGGATGAATAGAACCTAAAGTCACAGGCAACTCTAATTCGTAAGTAACTGCAATACCCCAAATATTTCTAGTAAATTTCATTCCAAGAATGCCTAGTATTAGCTTCTAAAGTGAATGATAATTATTCTATGAGGAATTTTCAAGATTTTTACTTTTTTCATGTGGAAAATTCAATAAGCTTTCCATCGATATATGATTCACTTTAATTCGATAATCGGGTAAGAAGTTATGACTATTTTAAGTTCCCATCATAAAACAGTGCCATATTAGTCAGTGGCGCGCTGCGCCACAAGAGGAAATAGCATTTCAAAATTTCTAGTAGTTTTTCGTGATTATGGCGTATCACGCCAGCACACAAATTTAGAATTGTCCTTTTTCCAGTGTCTCAACACGATTTCCCCCGAGTCGTGCCAAAGTTCTAGGTCATGAAAAAAAGGGAAATACGATGGCACCGCATTGCGCCATCCCTCAATATCCCAATTGTCAATTTCTCGTGAAACAGCACGATAACGCAGCATTACGCCAGGGTCCCAGTTCAGGAAAATTTTACTGAAATTAAATGGCGTATCCAGGGTTAAAAGGGTCAATTTCCTTCCCCTATTTAAACCTAATAACACATGATTTAACTATACTTCACCCAAAAAATACAATTTTCTCTCAAGAATAATCTAGGGTTTTAATTAGGGATTCAAATTCAAGAAGGTTTCACCATCAATCATCACAAAATCACGAACTAAGGTATGCATAGTGTTCATTCATTGACTCCTTTCGTCCATGAAGCCCAAGAACCCCTTTTCTAAATTCAAGTTGTGGATTTTCTTATGAATTTCATGATTGGGCTGCTTTTGTTCATGTTGATAATGCGTAATTGAATTGTATTCCATGAATAAGTGTTAAATTCCATATGGGTTGATTTGTATTGGTATAGATTCATGAAACCGTAGGACTAAACCCTTGAATGATTAAATTAGAATTGAATCACGATAGTTAATTATTGTATGATGTTGTTTACACATTCTATGCCTACTATGTGTTTGGTTGAATGCCTAATTGAAGGAAAAGTGTCTAATTTGCATGATATCATGAAATCCCCAGGTACGTTCAAGCTTATTCCAATTACATGTTTGATGAAATACTTTAGTAAATGTATTATGATGATTATTATGTATTCAAGTAAGTTATGCTTTGTCAGTTTCCTTGCATCGAGTCCCGGGGGTACTTTTACCTAAAATATTAGCTGTGTACCTAGATCCACGTCATGTTTTCACAATACTCTCAGTGAAGCTATGAATCCTTAGATTTCAGATAGTCTTATGACTCAGGAAAAATCTCCATGATCTCATGACTCAGTTAGTTATAAGATATCAGTAGTATTTTACTAGTCAACGAAACTTCGTAACTCAGCTCATGTTCAGTTCAGTAAGTTATGTTCAGTGTCCATTCAGATGGGAGTAGGAATTAGCAACGAGTGAACCCAAGGATGGGGATACTCACTATCAGATAAGGGTGTGATCCTTATAAGTTATCCTTGTATTCCAGAACTATGTAGCCAGCATAAGTTGAGACATCAACACTGTTCGATGAGGGTTAATGAGGTAGATAATTAATATCAGATAAGGGCCCCACCATTCTTTTTTAGGGACACTACCAAATAAGGGTCGCGCACAGCTTGTCCTTACTAGTAGGGCGGCATTGACACCATTCCAATTGGGGTTATAAATTAGACCCTAACTTAGACTTAATCGTGTATCAGGGAAATGTTGGTTAAATACTATCTCCTACAATTTTAGGACCAGTCTCAGTAAAATAACTCAATAGTTCTTCAGATTTAGGACTATCAAATAAAGTCAATTTAGATACAATACAAAACTCAGATAGTTCTATTAGATTCAGGACTGTTAGATACAGTCACCCATATTATCAGTTACATTCAGATACAACTATTTATGCTATTATTTATTTCAGTTATTAGTATTTCATGTCATCAGTATTCAGATTCAGTAATCATAATATCACAGTGTCAGTTACAGTTACGTATTTATGTATGTAATCTCGCATTCATGTTAGATAGTCTGCTACCATTATTCATGTGTGTTAACCTTTGCATTAGCCTACCTCACATGTATACTCATTACATTCCATTGTACTAATGTATTTTCACTATGGTGCTTTCTATTTGTGTTACACCATAGGTTCAGAGACACGAGTTCTAAATCAACAGTAGATTTCAGTCTTAGCAGTCAGAATAGAAGTGAGTCCTCATTATTTGAGGACATGATTATTTCTCCATTATTTTCATTGATTAGTTATTAGTTGGAGTTAGTTGGGGACATGCCCCTTCAACTCCTTATTCATATTAATCAGACAGTAGAGCCCTTCAGACTAGATGCAGACTATTATGTTTTAGACTTCAGTGTTTACAATTTTGTTTTGGGTATTGTATTACCCCACAGATGTTATCTCATTTGTGTTATATTCAGTATTGAAACTTATGGCCTTTTAGTGCATGTTTCCACATTATTTAGTATTTTATGTAGTATATAGGTACAGATATCAGTCATGGGTTAGCTTGTGGTCCTCGGAGTCATGAGCACCATGTAGCATTCTGATTCAGTAAATTTGGGTGTTACAAACTTGGTATTAGAGCCTAAGGTTCAATAGAGTCCTAGGAAGTCTGAAAGTCCCATTTAGTAGAGTCTTGTACATGGGTGTGTTGTGCGCCACATTTATGTGCAAAAGGCTGTGAGATGTTTAGGAACAGTTTCCCTTCTTTAAGTGTTCATCTCGTGCTAGAGCATAATCATAAGTCAATCTCTCGTTGAAATCCACTTCTTCTCTTTATTTTAGAATATGCCTCCTAAGTGAAGAAAGCAGTTAGCCCCTCCACCCGAAGAACCTTTGGGAGATCATGTTTCTCATGCTGAGTTCAGGACCACATTTACCACCCTTGATCAATTAGTAGCTTCCCATAATGAGTGACCAACTATCATTTTGGCCAACCTAGTGGCCATATCAGCTGCAGCTAGGATTCGAGACTTCACCCGAATGAATCCTCCGTCCTTCCATGGTTCTAAAGTAGATGAAAACCCTCAGGAATTCATTGATCAAGTTCAAAAAATGATAGACAACATGGGGATGAATACTATTAAGAGTACTGAGTTAGCTGCATACCAGTTACAGAATGTGGCTCATACTTGATTCAAACAGTGGAAGTCAAAAAGGTTAGATGATGCAGGTCCTATAGAGTGGGAGGAATTTCTCACTGCATTCATAGACATATTCTTTCCCCAAGAGCTTAGAGAGGCTAAGGTGCTAGAATTTATCAACCTCAGGTAGGGCAATATGATGGTGAAAGAGTATTCTCTAAAGTTTACTCAATTAGCCAAATATGCCCCTCATGTGGTTACAGACGGTAGAGCCAAGATGAGTAAATTCGCTTCAGGGTTAAATGATAGAGTGGTTAATTAGTGCAAATCTACCATACTAAATAGTGACATGACTTTATCTAGACTTTTGACACATACTTAGCAAATAGAGGAGCAAAAGATTAAGAAGAGGGAAAAGCAGAATAAGAAAGCTAGGACAGGTAGCTTCAATTTTAGTCTGCCTAAATCAGAAGGAGGAAACCATTATAAGTTTTGTCCTAAGTCATTAGTTCTAGCTCCTTTTTCAGCCAGTTCTCCAGCTCTTAAGTTTAGAGATAGAGTGTCAGGCTCTAAGTCTCAGGGCAGTGTCAGCAATGCCCAAACTAATCCCCTTTGTTAGACTTGTGGTAAGAAGCACAAGGGTTCTTGCAGAGTTGACAACGATGTCTATTTTGGTTTTGGAAAGCTAAGCCACAGAGTTAGAGATTGCCCTTAGTCAGGTTATCAGAGTCATCTTCCCTCCTCAGCTCAGTCCGGTCGCCCAAATCAGCAGGGTCCCACCACCAGTGTTACTAGCGGGCAACACCCAAATAGACTATATGCTCTTCAGACCTAACAAGATCAGGAAAATTCTTCTAATGTAGTTACTAGTACATTACAGATCTTTCATGTTCATGATTACGCTTTGCTCGATCCAGGAGCTTCTTTGTCTTTTGTTACTCTATATATAGTAGTTGATTTTGGAATTAGTCCTAAAATTCTAGTAGTGCCCTTCTCAGTCTATACCTAGTGGGAAAAACTATCATAGCCCAGCGGGTATACAGGAACTGCCCAGTTATTATGTTTCAGAAAGTCACTTTAGTAGACTTAGTCGAATTAGAGATGACTGTTTTTAATGTCATTCTCGGCATGGATTGGCTTTATTCCTTCTGTACCATAGTCAACTGCAAAAATAGAATAGTCCTATTTTAATTTCCAATAAACCCATCATTGAGTGGAAGGATAGTGTATCCATTTTTAGGGGTCAGCTTGTTTCCTACCTTTGGGCAAGGAAAAGGATATCTAAAGGATGTGCCTATCATTTTGTTCGAGTTAAGGACTCTAGTTCTGAAACTCCCATCCTTGAATCACTCCCAGTACTGAATGAATAGTTAGATGTCTTTCTCGAAGATTTTTTAAGAATTCCTCCCAAAAAGGAAATAGACTTCGGCATTGACCTTCTTCCAAATACTCAGCCTATCTCTATTCTGCCATACAGAATGGCACCAAAAAAACTTAGAAAATTGAAAGAACAGTTGAAGGATCTCTTAGATAAGGGATTCATCAGACCCAGTGTTTCCCCGTGGGGTGCACCAGTCTTATTCGTGCATAATAAAGATAGTTCTCTTAGAATGTGCATTGATTACTGTCAACTCAATAAGGTCACGTTCAAGAACAAGTATCCTCTTCCTAAAATTAATGAATTTTTTGAACAACTTTAGGGTGCCAGCTATTTCTCTAAGATAGATCTCAGATCTGGCTTTCATCAGCTTAGAGTTAAAGAAAGTGACATTTCAAAAATAGTTTTCCATACTTGGTATGATGACTTTGAATTCTTAGTCATGTCATTTGGTCTTACCAATGCCCCAGAAGCTTTCATGGACTTGATGAACCACTTGTTCAAGTAGTACTTGGATATGTTCATCATAGTCTTTATAAATAATATTCTAATCTATTCCCGCACTGAGAGCGATCATCTAGACCATCTCAGAATAGTACTTCATACTCTCATAGTTCATCAACTATTTGCCATATTTAGTAAATGTAAATTTTGGCTAAGGTTAGTAGCATTCCTTAGTCACATCATTTCCAATGATGGCATTAGATTTGATCCTCGAAAGACCAAAGCAGTAAGAAACTAGCCAAGACCTCTCTCTCCATTAGATATTAGGAGTTTCTTGGGTTCGGCTGGCTATTAAAGATGGTTTGTTGAAGGATTTTCATCTATTGCATCCCCTATGTCCAGATTGACTCAAAATAAAGCCAAGTTTCAGTGGTCAGACCCTTGTGAGAAGAGTTTTCAGGAGTTGAAGACTTGACTTACCTCATCCCCAGTCTTAGCTCTTCTAGATGGTTCAGACGTGTTTGTGGAGTATTGTGATGCATCAAGACTAGGTTTGGGTTGTGTCCTCATGCAGCATGGTAAGTTCATAGCCTACGCCTCCGGATAGGTTAAACCCCATGAGAGAAATTATCCTACTCATGATCTTGAGTTAGCAGCTGTAGTCTTTGCCTTTAAGATTTGAAGACCTTATCTCTATGGTGTTCATAAAGGTGTCTTCATAGATCACAAGAGTCTTCAGTATGTCTTTTCTCAAAACGATCTCAATCTTCATCAGAAAAGGTGGTTAGAGCTCTTGAAAGACTTGACATGAGTGTCCTCTATAATCCGAGCAAGGCCAAAGTGGAAGACGCTCTCAGTAGGCTATCCATGGGTAGTGTTTTTTATGTGGAGGATAGTAAGAAGAAGTTATCCCAAGAAATCCATCATCTTTCCAGACTAGGCGTTCATTTAGTCAATTCTTTAGAGGGTATTGTATGTGTTCAGATTAGTTTAGAATCATCTCTAGTTTTTAAGGTGAAATAAAAGCAAGATAGAGATCTCATCCTGGTTAAGTTGAAAGAGTCAGTTCAGGATCAGAAAGTAGAGGTTTTCTCCCAAGGAGGAGATGGTGTTTGGCATTTTCAGGGTTATCTCTGTGTTCTAGGTGCAGACGACTTAAGGCAGCAAATTCTTGTAGAAGCGCATGGTGCATGCTACTCTATTCATCCAGGGGCCACAAAGATGTACCATGACTTGTGGGAAATCTATTGGTGGAGTGGGGTGAAGAGAGACATTGCAGAGTTTGTGGTTAAGTGCTCTACATATCAGCAAGTTAAGATAGAGAATCAAAAGCCTAGTGGGTCCATACAGGAATTTAGTATTCCTACTTAGATGTGGGAAGTTGTGAACATGGACTTCGTGAAGGTTTACCTTAAACTTGTCATCAGCATGATTCAATCTGGGTCATTTTAGAAAGAATGACCAAATCAACTCATTTTCTTCTTGTTCATACCTCTTACTTAGTCGAGGATTACACCAAACTCTATATCAAGGAGTTGGACAGATTACATAGTATTTCGTTGTCCATTATCTCAGCCAGAGGTACCTAGTTCACCTCTCATTTTTGTAAAGCATTTCAAAAGGGTATTGTTACCCAAGTTCATCTTAGTAAAGCCTTTCATCCTTAGATAGATGGTCAAGCAAAAAGGACCATTCAGACCATAGAAAATATGCTAAGAGCATGTGCAACTAATTTCAAGGGAAGTTGGGATGATCACTTGCCTTTGATTGAATTTGTACACAATAACAACTATCATTCCAGTATTCGGATGACTCCATTCTAAGATCTCTATGGTACAAGATGTAGATCTCCAATTGGTTGGTGTGAAGTTAGTGAGGACTAAATCATAAGGCCTGACTTAGTATTCAACACCTTACAAAAAGTCTAGTTAATCAGAAAGACTTCGGGCTGCTCAGAGCCGACAGAAGTCTTATACAGATGTTCATAGAAAAGATCTTGAGTTTGAGGTTTGTGATTATATCTATCTAAAGATCTCTCCCATGAAGGGAGTAAAGATATTAGGCAAGAGAGGAAAGCTCAATCCCCAATATGTCGGTCCTTTCAAGATTCTTAGTCGTTTCAGAAAGGTAGCTTATAAGCTCAAATTGCCTTCAAATCTAGCCTCAATTCATCCAGTCTTCCATGTCTCTTTGGTCAAGAAGTGTATAGGTGACCCACCAGTCGTAGTCCCTCTCTTATGAAGAGATTCCAGTCAAAATCTTAGACTATCAGACTCGTATATTGAGAAACAAAGAAGTCCCTCTAGTTAAAGTTCTTTGGCAAAATTAGTCCGTCGAGGGAGCTACTTAGGAAGCAGAAGCAGACAAGAGTACCAAGTATCCTCAACTCTTCTCCGCCAACTCAAATTAAACTCAAGGTAATAGTTCTCCTTAAGCTTACTCAGTTTCATGAATAGTGTTCATCACGAACTTGGTATTCGGTTTCATGTTCATGTTCCCAGTATAGACTTGTTATCAAGTACCATTGCATATTAAGTCATGCATTCATGAATTAGGTACGCGTGCATCAGATATGCATGTTCAATATGTTATGTTCAGCTTATCAGTCATGAAATCATGTTCCAGTTATTCATGTTCATCTTATTGTTTCCCCTCTCAGTCAGTCTCATTCGAGGATGAATGTTCTAAAGGGGGATATATTGTAATACCCCAAAGATTTCTAGCAAATTTCATCCCAAGAATGCCTAGTATTAGCTTCTAAAGTTAATGATAATTATTCTATGAGGAATTTTCAAAATTTTCACTTTTTGTTAAGTGGAAAATTCAATAAGCTTTCCATCGATATGTGATTCGCTTAAATCCGATAACCGGGTAAGAAGTTATGACTAATTCAAGTTCCCATTGTAAAACAGCGCCATATTAGTCAGTGACGCGCCGCGCCACAAGAGGAAATGGCATTTGGCAATTTCCAGTAGGTGTCCATGATTATAGTGCATCGCGCCAGCACTCAAATTCAGAATTGTCCTTTTTCTAGTGTCTCAGCGTGATTTCCCCCATGTTACGCCAAAGTTCCAGGTCACAAAGGAAGAGGCAATGCGATGGCTCCTCATCGCGCCATGGGCCCATTTCTGAAAAATTTTACTGAAATTAAATGACGCATCCAGGGTTAAAAGTGTCAATTTCCTACCCCTATTTTAACCCAATAACGCGTGATTTAGCTATTCTTAACCCAAAATATACAATTTTCTCTCAAGTTTCACTCAAGAACAAGCTAGGGTTTCAATTGGGAATTTAAAATCTAGAAGGTTTCACCATCAATATTCATGAAATCACAAACTAAGGTATGCATAGTATTCATTCATGGACTCCTTTCGTCCATGAAGCCCAAGAATCCCTTTTCTAAATTCAAGTTGTGGATTTTCTTATGAATTTCATGATTGGGCTTCTTTGTACATGTTGATAATGAGTAATTGAATTGTATTCCATGAATGAGTGTTAAATTCTATATGGGTAGATTTGTATTGGTATAGATTCATAAAACCCTAGGTCTAAACCCTTGAATGATTAAATTGGAATTGAATCACGATAGTTAATTGTTGTACGATGTTGTTTACACATTTTATGCCTTGTATGTGTTTGGTTGAATGCGTAGTTGAAGGGAAAGTGTCTAATTAGCATGATATCATGAAATTCCCATGGACGTACAAGCTTATTCCTATCACATGTTTGATGAAATACTTCAGTAAATGTATTATGATGATTATTATGTATTCAAGTAAGTCATGCTTTGTCAGTTTCCTTCCATCGAGTCC
>JAPEIP010000009.1:72841779-72852098 GCA_026120095.1 Capsicum chinense | reverse complement strand
CTAAGGTATGCATAGTATTCATTCATGGACTCCTTTCGTCCATGAAGCCCAAGAATCCCTTTTCTAAATTCAAGTTGTGGATTTTCTTATGAATTTCATGATTGGGCTTCTTTGTACATGTTGATAATGAGTAATTGAATTGTATTCCATGAATGAGTGTTAAATTCTATATGGGTAGATTTGTATTGGTATAGATTCATAAAACCCTAGGTCTAAACCCTTGAATGATTAAATTGGAATTGAATCACGATAGTTAATTGTTGTACGATGTTGTTTACACATTTTATGCCTTGTATGTGTTTGGTTGAATGCGTAGTTGAAGGGAAAGTGTCTAATTAGCATGATATCATGAAATTCCCATGGACGTACAAGCTTATTCCTATCACATGTTTGATGAAATACTTCAGTAAATGTATTATGATGATTATTATGTATTCAAGTAAGTCATGCTTTGTCAGTTTCCTTCCATCGAGTCCTATGGGTACTTGTACCCAAAACATTAGCTGTGTACCTAGATCCATGTCATGTTTTCATGATACTCATAGTCAAGCTATGAATCCTTAGATTTCAGATAGTCTTATGACTCAGGAAAAATCTCCATGAACTCATGACTCAGTCAGTTGTCAGATATCAGTAGTATTCCGTCAGTCAACGGAACTTAGTAACTTAGCTTATGTTCAGTTCAGTAAGTCATATTCATTTTCCATTCAAATGGGAGTAGGAATTAGCACCGAGTGAACCCAAGGATCGGGACACACACTATCAGATGAGGGTGTGATCCTTAAAAGTCATCCTTGCATTCCAGAACTATGTAGCCAATATAGGTTGAGGAATCAACACTGTCTGATGAGGGTTGATGAAGTGGATAAGCACTGTCAGATAAGGGCCCCACCATTCTCTTTTAGGGATACTACCAGATAAGGGTCGGCCACAGCTTGTCCTTACCAGTGGCGCGGTATTGACACCCTTCCAATTGGGGTTACAGATTGTACCCCGACTCAGCCATAAAAAGCTCAAACCACCCAATAGGAGACCTATACCTCCTACCATAAAAAGCCTCAAAAGAACTCATCTGAATACTCGAGTGATAAATATTACTATATGTAAACACAATAAGAGGTAAGTGATCCTCCCAACACCCTCCAAAATCAATCGTATATTCCCTTATAGTATCCTAAAAGGTAATAATAGTATATTTTTCTTGTCCATCCTTTTGAGGGTGGAAAGTGTTGCCGAGGTTCAACATAATCCCCAAATCTTTCTAAAATGAAAGCCAAAATTTAGAAGAGCATTGTGTACCTCAGTCTACAATGATGGAAATTGGCACTCCATGCAACTTTACAATCTCCTGAATAAACCACTTAGCATAATCTTCTCTAGAGTAGTTAATACTCACTGGTAAGAAGTGAGCAAACTTAGTCATCCTATCCATAATGACCCATATCAAATCATACTAATTGCGAGATCGCATAAGTCCTATAATAAAATCCATGTTGATTCATCTAATACTTCTACATACATAACTCTTTCTCTTGAGACATCCCACCAGGCCTCAAGTGTTCAATTTTCACCTACTGACAGACCATACACTTAGCCACAAAATTTGCCACATCCTTTTTTATATTGCTCCACTCATAGATATCCTTCAAGTCATGATACAACTTTGCCAAACCTGGATGAACTATATTCCTAGACTCATGAGCCTCAGTCAAAATATTCTCCCGCAGCCTATCAACATCAAGAACAAACAACCTACCATATGCCTCAGGGTACCATCTCCACCGATCTTGAATTCCATAACCTTTTACTGACCCACATCATCTTTAATCTGAATCATAATTGGATCCAAAGCCTGCTTCTATAAACTCCCAAATTTTAGAATCATTGAATATCCTTTACCAATCCTCATTTATCCTCATCCACATAAGAAAAGCTCCCAATGGATAGACTGCTAAGAAAATAAGCGACAACATTAGCTTTACCCAAATTATATTGGAGACTTGTGAAATAATCCTTAAGTAACTCAAGCCACCATCTCTACTTGAGAATCAAATCTTTCTAAGTAAATACAACTGAAAACTTTACAGTATGAATATATATATATATATATATATGTATGCATTCAATACAAGTAATGGCACCAAATTTTGAAAGCAAAAAGTACAGTTACAAATTCTAAATCATGAGTCAAATAATTCATTTCGTGAAACTTAATTTGTCATGAAGCATAGGCCGCCACCATCCTATGTTGTATCAATAAACAACCCAGTCCTACATGATACACGTCACAATATACAATAGATCCATAGTACCCTTGGGTAGGGTAAGAACTGGCGTCAAAGTCAACTTATCTTTCAATTTCTGAAAACTACACTCCCAAGCATTGGACCATAAAAAGTTTAACTTTTTCTGAGTCAATTTCATCAACAGAGCAGCAATAGAAGAGAAACTCTCCACAAATCTCCTATAATACCCAACAAAGCTCAAGAAGCTCCGAATGTCAATTGGATTCATGGGTCTAAGACATTTCTTAACCGCCTCCACTATTTATGTATCCACCTTGATCCTTTCACTAGAAACAATATTCCCAAGAAATGTTACAACATTAAACCAAAACTCACACTTAGAAAATTTAGCATAAAACCTTTGATCCTTAAGAGTCTACAACATGATTCATAGGAGACTAGCATGAACCTCTTCACTCTTAGAATACACCAAGATATCATCAATAAATACTATAACAAATTGATCCCAAAACTTTCTAAACACCCGGTTCATAAGATCCGTAAATGCAGTCGAAGCATTAGTCAACAAAAATAACATAACCAGAAATTCATAATGACTATAACAGGTTTGGAAAGCGATCTTAGGAATATAAATTTCCTATATCTTCAACTGATGATAACTCGAATGAAGGTCAATCATAGAAAATTATCTAGCACCCTGAAGTTAGTAAAAAAGATTATCAATCCTAGGAAGAGGGTACTTAGTCTTTATTGTGTATCCTTATTCAACTGCCAATAATCTATACACATCTGAAGAGACCCATCTTTCTTATGCATGAAAAGCACGGGAGCACCAAACGGAGAAACACTAGGACAAATGAAGCCCTTATTAAGGAGATCCTTTATCTTATCCGTTTGCTCTTTTAATTCTACTGGAGCCATTCTATAAGGATGAATTAAGATAGAATGGGTACCTTGTAGAATATCAATCCCAAATTATATTTACCTATTATAAGGAATTCTAGGGAGATCCTTTGGAAAACTTCAGGAAACTCACTGATAATAGGGACAAATTGCAAAAAGAGCCCCTTAGAACTAGATCTTTAAACCTGAATAAGGTGATACAGAAACCCCTTAGAGGTTAACTTTTGGGCTCTAAGATAAAAAATAAACCTCCTTTAGGAACTAAGGAACTACCCTCCCATTCAATTATCGGTTAATTAGGAAATTTAAAACTCACCCTTCAGATCCTACAATCCAGAGAAGCATAGCACGAATGAAGCTAATCCATCCCTAAGATTAGATCAAAGTCTACAATATAAAGCTTCACCAAATCCACCAATGTCTTCTTATGAAATATAGACACCATAAAACCCTTATAGATCCTTCTAGCAACTATAAAATCAACCACTACAACAGACATAGAAAAGGGGTCAAAAATACTTTTGGGATGAAAACCAAAATATGCATCAACATAAGGGGCCATATAAAATAGGGTAGACCCCAGATCTAGCAAACATACACATATCAAGAGAAAGTTGTAGCATTCGAATAATAACATCGGAAGATACCTCCAATTCATAATGAGTAGCAAGACCATAGAGATGATTCCTACCAGTAGCGGTACTAGAAGAAGCACCCTTTGGTGCATGAGCCAATGAAGTGGCGACCGAAACCTTATTAGACCAAGCGTCTATCTTAGTTGTAGGATAATTCATTTGCATATGTCAAGGCTGTCCATAATTGAAGTACAAATACCTTTCCTCATCATAATAACCTAGATAAAGCTGAACATAAAATCTACAAGAAGGATATGGTAGGGATGATTGAGCTTCATTGGACTAATACTGGGCACCTTGTGCCTTATGACCACTGCTAGCCTAAAAACAACGATCACTAGATGGCTTGGGATAAATAGCACTTGCTATATAATATGAACCAAAATTTTTTCAAGTCTTCTTCTTGCTTTATTGTCTACTACATCTCTCCCACTAGATTTCTAACCTCTATCCTACTCTAAATACCTGAACTTTTTATTTTGTCTCTCCCCTATCTCCACATGTGTCTTATTTTTATCCTCTACCTGCTATATATAAACTATAAGCATGGATATATCCTTATCATTTTTCAATATACTAGCCTTACACTCCAATATCAAGTCACAGGATAACCCAGAAGAAAATTTTCTCATCTTCACCCATATAGAAAATACAAATAATGGAGCATAACGAGTCAGCTATTGAAATTTCAAAGCATACTCATTCACGCTCATCTTTCCTTAGCCTTAGATTTCCTCAACTTTTAAGGAAAGAAATAATCAAGAAAGGCACCCAAAAACTTATCCCATAAGGCTGGCTCTGGATCATCACATCTCAATTTCTCCTACTCCTTATAATATTGATAATATATATCCTTCAACTGGTATGCAACAAACTCTACACCCTCAGAATTAGTAGCATGCACCACTCTCTTCTCTATTTCATCAACAAACCCTTGAGGATCTTTCTCAACTTTAGAACCTATGAAGGTCAGAGGAATTAACCTCTTGAACTAGCTAACCCTAGTTACCTTATAATAAAAGAGCAACAAAACTAACACAGTCAGATTGATGGAACTAAGAGGCCACTAACTGAGTAAACAGGTGAATAGACTAGGCAAACTCAATATTTGAAGCTGTAATACCCTACATTTTAGGCTAGATTGAAAACTATCATTTATACGTGTAGATGTTCTAAAGGCCATAAATCTTATGTAAATTTGGTATGTTAATCAATTATGTAGTTTGGGAACCTATTTGAGTATGAATTGAGATCATATAGATCCCCTAACTAAAGGTCAAGTTGAAAACTTTCTTATTGTTTGAGTTTTAGTGAGCGTCAAAACTTGTGACGAATTCAATCGACTATAACTCCTTGTATATGATGAACTTGGTGGCCTGTTATATATCATATGAAATCTCTTCAAAATATCTTTCCAACGATACCAATTCTTCCTATATCCAATATCAAAAAAAATGTTATGCCTATTTTACTCCAGCATGTCAGCCTGGAAAATTGAGTGACGACATTTGTGATAACTTATCACAAGTATGATGACTTATCATGAATGTCATCAGCCTTTGGCAGAATCCAGCCCCCAGTGACAATATTTCTGATAAGTTATCACAAGTGTGATAACCTATCATGAATGTCGTCAGCCTTAGGTAGAAATCCATCAATTTCAGCCCCCCATGATGACATTTATGATGACTTATGACAAGTCTGATAGCCTATCACAAATGTCATTAGCCTTAGATTTTCAACAATTGAAATCAGTTTAGTAAGGGTATTTTGGTCTTTTTCCTTACTTTCCATGACTTATAACCCTCAAGGAGTGTATTATCTTCCATTCTCTTTAGTTAAACATCTCAAAATTCTCTGCCTACCTTCAACCAAAAGTTAGGGTTTTAACATAAAAACCCAATTATCTAGAGATTCAACCATGAGAATTTGATAATTCTGTCATATTTGAACTCCCCATTAAGAGGGCTATGAGGGACACCCAATAGTTCATGAATAACCTTTTGGAATTTTTAAAGTCATGCAAAAGTTCTAAGTTTAAGGTATGTGGGTTTTGAACAAGAACACTTTCATTCTCATGCCCAAAAGTTTTAGTTTTTCTTAAAGAATTTCGTATTTTTAAGAATGAATTCATATTATTTTGATATATTTCAAGTTTATGAGATTATGGAATTGTTCAAGTGTTGAATTTCATGATTATCTTATTTAATTATGGTATAAATTGAGAGTTCAAGACATAAATTGCATATTCATATATTAATATCATATTTTCAAGAATTTCCAAGATTTGTTGTCATGAATTGAGCCTTATTATGAAATTATGAGTCTTTGAGAATGACTTATTGATACTTTCTAAAGTGTTTCAAGAAGAGTACATATATTTCTATGTTATTGAGACTTTAAAGATTATTCATGATAAGTCTATCAAGATTTCAAGAAAGAAGTGAGTTTTGATCCTTAGTTAAGAAAGAAATCCACATCCTTGATTTTGAGATAAAGGGGATGCATTTTGGCTCCCATCACATATTGTTGAAATGTTTTTAAGGTGGATTTTTTAATTTCTGAGCTTAGTAAAGGAGTAGTATTTACCACCGAGTTGGGCTTGATTCTGAGGTCTCATACTCTAGAACTACGTGCCCCCATAGGTTTCTGATTTACCAAAAGTGGGTTAAGCTAGTGATCACTAAAGTTAAGGTTATATCCGATGGCAAGGATAGAACAACTCTCCCCAACGTGGGTAAGACGTTGGACTCCATGTAGCTCACATGGTTTATGTCGATTAGAAAAAACTCCTAAAGTAGTCCCCCACTCTATCTAAGATACAAGTATATGTATTTTGAAAGCTATGAGTCCAAGATTTCTAAGACTCTCAAGCATCAAAATATTTAAGTTTCCAAAGAAGTTCCTAGTTTTTATAAGATTAAAGTGTATGCTCTAAACGATGTTGTTTTAAGACTTTAACTATCTTACAAGTTTGAGAATAAAACAAGAATGCATATTTAGAATGAAGTGAAATGACCCATGTGATTTATATTACCTGTTATCTTATTCATGATTATGATGGTTTTAATTTAAGATATGTGAGTCGTCTATACTAGCATGGATATTTTCTATAAAAATTTATGATATTGATTATTTAATTAAATACACCCCCATATACTCAGTAGGTTCCCAAAGTATTGATCCATATATACGTCTGTATGCTACATTGTCTCAAAATGTAGGTACAAGACTTAGTACGTATATTCAGATTTAGTCAGCTCATAGCTTCCAGTCAGCAGGTGATGAATCTTTTTGATTCAAGGGTTTGAACCATATAGATAGTTTGAGCAGTTCTTTATTTTCCTATTTTAGTCGTATTAAGTTGGGATAGTTGGGAGTCATGACCCGGCTATCTAAAGTCAATACTAGTAGAGGCTTCATAAACAGTCACTAGAGTTAATGTATTCAGTTTCAATTTTATTTTGGTAAAAGCAGAGTTGTAATCTTGTAATGTTCAGTTTTGTATTGATCAAGTTTAGAAAATATTTATGTTCTTGCCAATTTTATATAGATTTAAGCATTTTATTTAGTTGTTTATGAGTTATACAAGTAGAAGGGTTAGCTTGGGGTAACTTGTGAACCTACGCACCGTGTGACATCTCAGGACCCAATTTTGTGGCGTTTTAAACTTAGTATTAGAGCACAGATTTCAAGTGTCCTAGGGTATCTGTGAAATTATATCTTGTAGAGTCTTGCAAAATGGTACGGAGACATCTGTGCTCTTCTTCGAGAGGCTACAAGGAATTTAGGAAATGTCTCCATTCTTTTAAGTCTCAGGTCATGCTATAGAAATGTTCTTTAATAATCTTACACAGATTCTCATCTTACTCTATCTGAGCTATCTCTGCCTTATTTTCAGGGTTTCAGAAATAGTCAAGCTTAAATCATTACAGATAGTGCTTTCTCAGACAGTCTCCACAGATAGTTATCGGATTGTAAGCAATCTAGAAAGTATCCTATCAGTGATTTTGAGTTTCAATGATTGAAGTGCTTTATTCATGATTCATAAAAGTTATGCTCTAAGCCTAATTCAGATGTACTTCCAGATTCCTCCTCAGAATCTATAATGTAAAGCTATACTTTTCTATCAATGTATTATTCTTGAGATAGCATGATTTGTAAGTTCCAGTTCCTCCCTAGATAATTCTCTTAGATTGGCTAGCAAGAAGCTTCAGAATTTACATAAAGTATCTTGAGAGTAGCATTCTAGTGTGTTATAAGTCTCTCAAGATCAGAGTTATGTCCTCACTCTTCTGAGTCATGCAAATAAGATAGAATAATATGTGTATTCTTAGATTATTGAATATTATGTGTAAAGTTTCTATCACTTGTAACCCTGTTATTATTGTTTTGTTGAAAAATCAAAGCCTAGTGAAGCCGTGTGAGGCCTATTTCGATTCACTAACAACTTGTTGCGCATTTTGTTATTTTTGTATTGGTTGAAACTTATAGAGCTACGAAAGAAGTTTAGGTGTATAAATAGGTGGATAGTAATGAGGTGTAGAGGGATGATGTGGTAATGGATTGTATATAAGATAGGCCATATGTTTATGATCGATTATCGTTATTAAGAGGTTCAAGTGTGCTAGTTATTCTTGATGTTTTATTTTATAGCTTTTTAGTGAGAACAGCACTATGTATTAAGTTTGAACGATTGGTGGTCATGAAGGTGGATGTGATGGTTTCTTAGCTAATAATACTAGTTATAGGGAAGTAATATAATAGGCTTGAACAGTGTATGAAAGAGCATAAGTTTACTTGATTCATAATCAAGTTTTACATTGTATATATGATACAGAAGTCCACCCAAGGTGCTATGGGGCTGTATTATTATTTTTTTAGGATATTACATGTTGTGGGGTCGGTAGTACCATTTAAATATTAGCTGGAGAAAGACTAGATAGATAATGAGTAATGTTCTTGATAGCTAAGTTAAGGAGTTTTATTGAAAATGTTGACCCTTGTTAAGTATGAATGTGATTCTCATGGTTTAGAAACATAAGTCTATAGGCGTGATATTGGTAGACTATGAAAGAAGTTTTATGGTCCATCAAAGGTTTGGAGATACCCATGTTAAGCATTAGAATCTAAGTTTGAAATTTCGAATATTTAGCTAATAGGAATAAGAGTTGAAGCACTAGATGGTGTGAACTCTAACTATGCGGATGCTCATGCAGATTCAAAGTTAGTAGGTGTTCAAGTGTTATATGATGACTATTGGGGCTATAGAAAGATAGGGTGTAGCTCAGAAGTGAGTATTAGAAGTTGGTTCTACACTTTAAGGTTTAGTCATTTGGGTTAAGTTCTTTTATTCATGTGCATTGCTATATCCCAGACTCTAGAGTAAAGTGACTGTAGTTAAACTAGAGTTTATATAGTGGTTCACAACCTTAGAGTGATGGCTTACATCTAAAGGGGAGATGATAAAACAAGTAACCAAGTGAAGCCTTCAGATTCTAGTAGATGTACCAGTAAGTTGTAGAATAGATGTGAGAAAGATTAATGTTTGAAACAATCTTATTTCAATATTTTCAGTTGTCCCAATACCTACTCATGCCTTACATTCTGTTCCATGATCTTGATTCATGTTTATGCATATGATGGAGAATTATGTACTCTCTTAGTTCCCAAAAATAAGGAGTTCTAGTTCTTTTAATAGTTGGAATTACATTCCATAAGTTATAAACTTCAAATTCTGGTCATGCAACTCATGACTCATGTACTCAAGCTTTACAGTATATTTAGTCCAAGTACTCAAGCAATACTTTTAATGATCAGCAAAATTCAGATTTATATCTTGCATGTCCTCAGATCATACTTCTTTGATAAGTCCATGATGCTATATATTCTGTTCCTCAAGGCTCAGTTGAGTGTCAATTTATTCATAGTATCCCCTTATATTTTGGGCCCTCCTATTCTATCCTTCTATTCCTTTCCTTTGGTTAAGATAGTGATGATAATCAGTTGTCTAGATGGGAGAGAGAGTAAACATTTCTTGTTACTGGAAAATCATTGTATTCTTATTTTAGCTAAGGCAGTAAAGTGTGAAGTAAGATTAAAGCCAAGTCTTTAATAACCGTTATGCTTAGTCAAAGTTTTATATGAGATGTTTGGGTAGTTGAAATCTTATGTATGTCTTCTTAGGAGTAGTCCATGGAAGTTGTTCTTGATAGAGGCTTGTAAGTTGTGACAAAAGTATTTTAGGGGAGTGTGTTTAGAAGTACATATGTGGTTATAGAAGTGAGGCTTGAGCATCATGTTTGTATATTTAGATGAATGGACCACACATTAGTAAAATGTCTATTATGAGGTTGAATGTGGTTGTTGGAGTATTAATAAGGATTTTCATGAGATGAGAAGTTGTGAAGTGCAGGGTGTGTTGAATTATGGTTCAGACTAGTAGTACAGTGTTATGTGGTGTACCCTATGATTGTGGGTTAGGCTTGAAGATGGTGAGGGAATTTAGTTTAGTTTAGACATGAGTAGAAGGAAA
>JAPEIP010000009.1:72733245-72828164 GCA_026120095.1 Capsicum chinense | reverse complement strand
CTTAATGGTGACATTTCTGATAAGTTATCACAAGTGCGATGACTTATCACAAATATCATCAGCCTTAGGCAAAAATCCATCAATTCTAGCCCCCCCCCGTGACGACATTTGTGATGGATTATCATAAGTCTGACAGCCCATCATAAATGTCGTCAGCCTTAGATTTTCAGCAACTGGGAAGCGATTTAGTAAGGGTATTTTGGTCTTTTTCCTTCACTTCCCATGACTTATAATCCTAAAGGAGCGTATTATCTTCCATTCTCCTTAGTTAAACATCTTAAAATTTTCTGCACACCTTCAACCACAAGGTTAGGGTTTCAACATAAAAACCCAATTATCTAGAGATTCAACTGTGAGAATTCGATAATTCTTGCATATATGAATTCCCCATTGAGAAGGCTACGAGGGACATCCAATAGTTCTTGAATAACCTTCTGAATTTTTGAAGTCATCCAAAAGTTCCAAGTTTAAAGTATGTGGGTTTCGAACAAGAACACTCTTTCATTCTCGTGCCCAAACGTCGTAGTTTATATTAAAGAATTTAGTATTTCAAAGAATGAATTCATAATATTTTGCTATATTTCAAGTTTATGAGATTATGTAATTATTCAAGTCTTGAATTGCATGATTATCTTATTTAATTATGGTATAAATTGAGAGTTCATGACATAAATTGCATATTCCTATATTAATTCATATTTTTAAGAATTTCCAAGATTTGTTGTCGTGAATTGAGCCTTATTGTGAAATCGTGAGTCTTTGAGAATGACTTATTGGTACTTTTTAAAGTGTTTCAACAAGAGTACATATATTTCTATGTTATTGAGACTTTAAATCTTATTCATGATAAGTCTATCAAGATTTCAAGAAAGAAGTGAATTTTGATCCTAAGTTAAGAAAGAAATCCACATCCATGATTTTGAGATAAAGGGGATGAATTTTGTCTCCCATCACATATTGTTGAAATATTTTTAAGGTGGATTTTTTAAAGTTCTGATCTAAGTAAGGGATTAGTATTTAGCACTGAGTCGGGCTTGATTTCGAGGTCTCATGCCCCAGAACTACGTGGCCCCGTAGGTTTCTGATTTACCCCAAGTGGGTTAAGATAGTAATCACCTAATTTAATGTTCTATCTGATAGCAAGGATACAAAAACTCTCCCCAACATGGGTAAGACATTGGACTCCGTCTAGCTCACATGGCTTATGTCGGTTAGAAGAAACTCCCAAAGTAGTCCCCCACTCTATCTAAGATACAAGTATATGTATTTTGAAAGCTATGTGTCCAAGATTTCTAAGGCTCTTAAGTTTCAAAATCTTTAAGTTTCCAAAGAAGTTCCTAGTTTTTGAGAGATTAAAGTGTATACTCTGAAAGATGTTGTTTTAAGACTTTATCTATCTTAAAAGTTTGAGAATAAAGAAAGAATGCAGATTTAGAATGAAGTGCAATGACTTATGTGATTTACATTACCTGTTTTCTTATTCCTGATTATGATGGTTTTAATTCAAGCTATGTGAGTCATCTATACTAGCATGTATGTTTGCTATAAGGATTTGTGATATTGATTATTTAATTGCATACACCCCCATATACTCAGTACATTTCCAAAGTTCTGATCCTCATATACGTCTATGTGCTACATTGTCTCATAATGTAGGTACAAGACTTAGTATGCACATTTAGATTCAGTCAGCAGGTGATGAATCCTTTTGATTTAAGGGTTTGAGCCAGATAGACAGTTTGAGCAGTTTTTTATTTTCCTATTTCAATCGTATTGAGTTGGGATAGTTTGGAGTCATGACTCGGCTATCTAAAGTCAATACTAGTAGAGGCTTCTTAGACAGTCAGTAGAGTTAATGTATTCAGTTTTAGTTTTATTTTGGTAAAAGCAGAGTAGTAATCTTGTAAAGTTCAGATTTGTATTGATCAAGTTCAGAAAAGTTTTATGTTCTCGCTGATTTTATTCAAATTTAAGCATTTCATTCAGTTGCTTTTGAGTTATGCCAGTAGAAGGGTTATCTTGGGGTCACTTGTAACCCTAAGCACCGTGTGACGTCTCGGGACCCGATTTTGTGGAGTTACAGAAACACACCTTGAGGCATCGAGGAATAAGTATCATTATCCCAAGAATCCCGAGAAGGACTAGTAGGGATTGATGGAATTCCACCTGGGCTAGAAGAATCAGGTGTAGGGACCCTAGAACGGATCTGCACTCGATAGAATAGGCAAGTTCAATTCACATCATCCCCATGCAGGACAGAGGTTGCAAAGGAGTTTGTATGAGTATCAAATTTTTGGGGAGGCATTATCTGAATAGGAGTAAATCAGAGATTTATGGAATTTCAAGACACTAAACTCTGTAGCCTGAAATAGAATGCTAGAAAGGGAAACATTCCTAAATGCCTTGTAGATTTCCCCTTACAAGTGTGGCGTGATACACACCCATAAAAGGGACTCTACTCGACATGGATTTGTGGACACCCAAAGACCCTGAACCTATGCTCTAATACCAAGCTTATCACGGCCTACCCCAGGCCTAGTCGTGATGGGTATCTTAAGCCCACCGAGAGTCCGAGACCACCCCCTAAACCTAGCCAACTAGAACACAATAAGATGTACTAGTTGAAGAAACCCAAACATTGATATGGAAGATAGGTAGATAACTCTATAGGGACAAAGAATCAGTAAGCACGAACAACCCATATGTTGTCAATAAAAATCTCTAAATTAAAGTATCAAGTTATGAGGGGACATGCACCTAACCATGGCCAAAAAGGGAATTTGGGATTTTGATAATCATAAAAAAAGAAGTTAATTGTTCGGCCTTCGAAAAGATGGAGGCTCACCACTTTAACAAGAACCAATCGATGAACCAGAATTACCTAACTATGCCCAAGGTAACCGAAGAACCCCAAGGACCCTACATCATGAAATGATGTAGCATTTGGGGAAAGTTAGTGGGGGAGAACTAGCATGTAACTCAGGGAAGGGATAAGATAATGCTAAGTACAAATAAGTCCAAAAACCATATACACACATTCATATAGATATATATAATATGTCGAGATAGGGAAAAAGGTTTAGCATGAGATATAAAAATCATTAACCTAGACTGTTGTAGTTCTATCTATCTGAAGGGAACTTACATGCTATATGAGTTCAGCTCCCCCTTCTGAAAAGGTCCCAATGCATGTTAGACGCACAAGCTAGGAAAAACTGAGAAAGGACCACGAAATCCATGATCCCAACCATTCCATCATATATTTATATAGTATGAACTGTGCACACAATCACCAAGACCCCTATGCTAGAAAATGTGGTTTCTAGTATAGGACCACCTGGGACCTCAACCTTTCACGACGAGCAACACAACACCCTTTAGGCCTAAATTAATACCATTTACTCATTCTAATCCATTAACCAAAGAGCCTTTTATTTAGGCATTTACCTTTGGTATCGTCATACCAAATAAAGTTATGCTTGCAAGAAAATTTCATTATGCCATTCGAAAACCAATTAGCCTAATTGACTCCAAAGTTTGCAATTTAAAACCCATACATAGCCACGAAGGCCTTTTAAAAACCATTTTGATTTCCACTAACCTTTTATGCAATGTATGGTTTGAAAAGTGCATTCAATTATGCATGAATAAATGTTTCGAAACCAATTAGCAAAGTTTGGTTGAGGGTAAAGCCAATTCCAAACCATTAAACCATAAATTTTGGGGAAACCCATGCTCCCATTCTAGTATCCCCACCCATGAATTTATTTAGTTCAAAACCATAATATAACACATAAATAATCAATTCAAAACCATGCAAAATCAATTCATATGATAACCATTCCAAACCCCTCAACCCACATTCAAAATTCAACAATTAAAACCACATAGATAATAATTAAATACAAGCTTTATATAAAAATGATTTACGGAATAGATACATGCTTGAAAAGATAGATAAAATAATGCTAAGTACAAATTAAATAGATAAAATAATAATGCACACATTTATACACATATATATAAGATGGATAAAATAATTCCAACAACAAATCAGTCCAAAAAGCATATACACACATTCATATACATTTAATTAAGATGTCGGGAGAGGGAACAAGGTCTAGCATGAGATTTAAAAACAATTAACAAGGGTTGTGTAGCTCTAACCGTCCTAAGTACCCCCAAAAGCTATATGGGTTTAGCTCCCCCTGCTGAAAGAGTCCCCGTGCGTGTTAGCCGCATAAACTAGGATAAAATGACGAAGGGCCAGGTAATACATGACCCCAACTATTTTTAAATATATTTATATAGTGTGAACTATGTATAAGGTCACCAAGAACCCCATGCCAGAAAAAATGGTTTCCAGTGTCGGTTCCCCCGAGACCTTCATCTTCTACGGCGAGCTACACAACCCCATTTACGACAAAATTAAAATAATTTATGAATTCTCATAAAAAACCAAGGAATATTTTAAGTAGGCATTTACGTTGGTATCGTCATACCAAATAAAGTTAAGCATGTAAGTCAATTCCATTATTCCATTCCAAAACCAATAAGCCAAATTGACTTCAAAGTTTCCAATTGAAAACCAATCCATGACAACCAAAGTCTTTCAAAATCAATTTTAATATCCACTAACCTTCTATGCAATGTAAGGTTACAAAAGTGAGTAAACTTATGCACGTATCTATGTTTGGAAACCAATTAACCAAGTTAGGTTGAGGGTAAAGCCAATTCCGAATCATTAAACCACAAATTATTTGGGAAACCCATGTTCACTATTCTAATCCCCCACCCATGCATTTATTTAATTCATAACAACAAGATAACACATAAATGACCAATTCAAAGCATAGGGAAATCAATTCACATGATAACCATTCCAAACCCCTCAATCCAGATTAAAAGTCCAATAATTCAAACCACATGGATAACAATAAAACACATACTTTGTATACAAACAATTTTGGAAAGATATACATGCCTAAAACTACCACGAATTTGGAGAGAAAACCACAATTTGAACCCTAAGTGCTTAATCATTAGAAATATTAGCCTTGTTATTGATTTGGGATTTTAAAGATAAGGAGTATTGTTTATGTTATGAATAGGGACAAAGAAAGGGTTTTAAGTCATTGGAAATATTAGGGTGGAAGAAAAAGACCATACTACCCTTAATAACTATGGGAAAATAAATAACGCCCAACCGCTATGGGTCAAGTAACGACTAATGGTCACTGGTCATGAGTCGTTACCAAGTCTTGTAGCCTAGGATCCAAACCCTGACCTCTTACTGTTATGGTCACGAATCACACCCTAAGACTCATGACCAGACCTTACAAATCGTGAGGACCAAGTCGCAACAAAGATACAAACATTGGACCACCTGATTGGTTAGAATACGATTGGCACCATCAGACTCATGAAGAGTGCCTATTATTCATCACCTGAGCCGTATTCTGGACAATAAGCACAATCACAAAAAAATTTTAGAGTCCAAAACCTAGGGTATTACATTACCCCTCCCCCAAGATCATTCATCCACGAATGAGGAGTCAAGGTACTCATTAGCACGGTAACAAGAAAGAATACAACCACAAAACCATTAACAAAAATCTGCAAAGTGATAAGAGCAAAACAAAAATCCTACCTCAAACACTCTAATCAAACGTAGGGAACAAAAATTCATAATTAGCCTTCATATCATCCTCTGCCTACTAAGTAGCTTCCTCTGCCTTTTGATTTCTTCAAAGGACTTTTACCAAAGCCACATCCTTAGTTTCAATCTATGAACTTGTCTATCGAAAATCTAGACCGGGAATTTCTCATAAGTCAAGGAATCCAAAATATGAACATTCTCCATCGGAACAATCAAAGAATAACCACCCACCCACTCTTCAAAATCAACACATGAAACACGGGAGAATAGAACCTAAATTCAAAAGCAACTCCAATTCATAAGTAACATTCCCAACTCTCCTCAAAATCTGATACAAACTAATTTAACAAGGAATGAGCTTCACCTTCTTCACAAACCTTATCATTCCTTTAATAGGAGAAGCCATTAAAAATACCCCACCACCGACATCAAACTCCAACTCCCTTTGCCTCACATCCGCATAAGACTTTTGGAGACTTTGGCAAGTCTTGAGTTTTACTCTAATTACTTTGTCCTTCTCCATGGCTTGGTGAACCAAGTCAAGACCAAACAACTTGGCCTCACCAACCTCAAACCACCCAATAGGAGACCTACACCTCCTACCAGAAAAAGCCTCAAAATAAGTTATCTGAATACTAGAGTGATAAATATTATTATACGTAAGCATAATAAGAGGTAAGTAATCCACCCACCTCCCTTTAAAATTAATCACGCATGCCCTTAGAGTATCCTAAAAGGTTAGAATACTATATTTTGCTTGTCTATCCTTTTTAGGGTGAAAAACAGTGCTGAGGTTTAACTTAGTCTCCAAGACTTCCTAAAACAAATGTCAAAATTTAGAAAAGAATTGTGTTCCTCAGTCTAAAATGATGGAAATTGGCGCTACATGCAACTTCATAATCTCCTGAATAAACCACTTCACATAATCTTCTCTAGAGTAGTTAATACTCATAGGTAAGAAGTGAGCAGACTTAGTCATCCTATACACAACGACCCAAATCAAATTATACTGATTGCGAGTTCGCATAAGTCCCATAATAAAATCCATGTTGATCATCTCCTACTTCTACATAGGCAACTCTTTCTCTTGAGACATCCCACCAGGCTTCAAGTGTTCAAGCTTCACCTACTGGAACACCATACACTTAGCCATAAAATTTTCCACATCTTTTACTATATTGCTCCACTCATAGATTTCCTTTAAGTCATGATACATCTTTGTCAAACCCGGATGAACTATATTCCTAGACTCATGAACCTCAGTCAAAAAATTCTCTCCTAGCCTATCAACATTAGGAACACACAACCTACCTTGATACCTCAGGATACCATCTCCACCAATCTCGAATGTCATGACCTTTTGTTGACCCATATCATCCTTAATCTTCTTCAAAATGGGATCCAAAGCCTTCTACTCCTTCACTTCAGCACCAAGAGATATCTTAACCATCTATTGAACAATAACCCCTCTATACCCAGAGTCCAAAAGATGAACTCCCAAATTTATCAATCAGTGAATATACTTTACTAATTCTCTTTTCTCCTCAGCTACATAAGAGACAAGCTCCCTACGGATAGACTTCTACAAAAATAAGCAACAACATTAGCTTTACACGAATTATAGTGTAAACTTGTGTCATAATCCTTAGGCAACTCAAGCCTCTGTCTCTTCTTAAGATTCAAATCCTTCTGAGTAAATACGTACTGCAAACTTTTACAGTCTGAATAGATATCTACATGCACTCAATACAAGTAATGGCATAAAATTTTCAATGCAAAAACCATAGTTGCAAATTCTAAATCGTGATCACAATCGCATGAAAAATTTTAGAGTCTAAAACCTAGGGTATGAACCCCTCCTCCCATGATCATTCATCCTCGGATGAGAAGTGAAGGTACCCATTTGCACGGTAACAAGAAAGAATTCAACTACAAAACCATCAACAAAAATCTAAAAAGTGATAAGAGCAAAATGAAAACTCTACCTCAAACACTCTCATCAAATGCAGGGAACAAAAATGTATACTTAGCCTTTATATCATCCCCTTCCTACTAAGTATCTTTCTCTGCCTTTTGATTCCTCTAAAGGACTTTTACTAAAGCCACATCCTTAGACTTAAATCTATAGACTTGTCTATCAAAAATATCAATCGGGACTTTCTCATATGACAAGGAATTAAAAATATGAACATCATCCATTGGAATAATCCATGAAGGACCACCCACATACTTCTTCAATAGCAACACATAAAACATGGGATGAATAGAACCTAAATTCACAGGCAACTCCAATTTATAAGTAACATTCCCAACTCTCCTCAAAATCTGATTCAATCTAATATAACAAGGACTAAGCTTCGCCTTCTTCACAAACTTTATCATTTCTTTAATAGGAGAAGCCTTCAAACACACCCAACCACCTACATCAAACTTCAACTTCCTTTGCCTCACATTCGCATGAGACTTTTGGAGACTTTGGGAAGCCTTAATTTTTTCTTTAATTATTTTCACCTTCTCCATGGCTTGTGAACCAAGTCAGGACCAAACAACCTAGCCTCTCCAACCTCACACTACCCAATAGGAGACCTACACATCCTACCATAAAAAGCCTAAAAAAACTCATCTGAATACTCGAGTGATAAATATTATTATATGTAAACACAATAAGAGGTAAGTGATCCACCCAACTTCCTTCAAAATTAGTCACATATTCCCTTAGAGTATCCTAAAAGGTCAGAATAGTATATTTTTCTTATCCATCCTTTTGAGGGTGGAAAGCGATGCTGAGGTTCAACTTAGTTCCCAAACCTTTCTAAAATAAATGCCAAAAATTTAGAAAAGAATTGTGTACCTCATTCAACATTGATGGAAATTGGCGCTCCATTCAAATTGATAATCTCATAAATAAACCACTTAGCATAATCTTCTCTAGAGTAGTTAATACTCACAGGTAAGAAGTGAGCGGACTTAGTCATCCTATCCATAATGACCTAACTTGGACCGTACTGATTGCTAGATCGCATAAGTCCCACAATAAAATCCTTGTTGATTCATCTCCTATTTCTACATAGGCAACTCTTTCTCTTGAGACATCCTACCATATCTCAAGTGTTTAAGCTTTACCTACTGACAGACCATACACTTAGGTATAAAATTTTCACATCTTTTATTATATTTCTCCACTCATAGATTTCTTTAAAGTCATTATACATCTTTGTTGAACCTAGATGAACTACATTGCTAAACTCCTGAGCCTCATTCAAAATATTCTCTCATAACCTATCAACATTAGGAACACATAGCTCAAAATATCGAATGCCATTACCTTTTGCTGACCCATATCATCCTTAATTTGAATCATAATGGGATCCAAAGCTTGCTTCTCCTTCACTTCAGCACCAAGAGATATCTTAACCATCTCTTGAATAATAACCCCTCCATTCTAAGAGTCCAAAAGATGAATTACTAAATTTTTCCAATCATTGAATATCCTTAACCAATCCTCATTTCTCCTCGTCCACACAAGACAATCTCCCTATGGATTGACTGCTAAGAAAATAAGCAACAATATTTGCTTTACCTGAATTATAGTAGAGACTCATGTCATAATCCTTAAGTAACTCAAGCCACCATCTCTGCTTGAGATTCAAATCCTTCTAAGTAAATACATACTACAAACTTTTATAGTCTGAATAGATATCTATATGCACTTAATATTAGTAATGGGACCAAGTTTTCATAGCAAAACCTACTGTTGTAAATTCTAAATCGCGAGTCAAATAATTCCTTTCATGAACCTTAAGTTGTCTAGAAGCATAGGCCGACACCTTACCATACTGTATCAATACACAACACAGTCCTTCATAGAACACATTAAAATAAACAACAAATCCATCAGTACCCTTGGGCAGGGTAAGAACTGATGCTGAAGTCAACTTATCTTTCAATTTCTCAAAACTATAATCCCAAGCATTGGACTATAAAAACTTTTCCTTTCTCTGAGTCAACTACATTAACAGAGCAACAATAGAAGAGAAACTCTCTATAAACTTCCTATAATACTCAACCAAGCCCAAGAAGCTCCGAATGTAGATTAGAGTCATGGGTCTAAGACATTTCTTAACTGCCTCCACTTTATGTGTATCCTTCTTGATCCCCTTACTAGAAACAACATGCTAACTAAATGTCAGAATATTCAACCAAAACTCACACTTAGAAAATTTAGCATACAACCTTTGATTACTAAGAGCCTACAACATAATTCAGAAGTGACTAACATGATCCTCTTCACTCTTAGAGTACACCAAGATATCATCAATAAACACTATAACAAATTGATCCCAAAACTGTCTAAATACGCGGTTCATAAGATCTATAAAAGCAGTCGAAGCATTAGTCAACCAAAATAACATAACCAAGAATTTATAATGACTATATCGGGTTCAAAAAGCAGTCTTAGGAATATTAATTTCCCAAATCTTGAACTAATGATAACCCGAATAAAAGTCAATCTTTGAAAAACATCTAGCACCCTAAAACTGGTCAAAAAGATTATTAATCCTAGGAAGAGGGTACTTAATCTTTACTATAACCTTATTCAATTATCGATAATCTATACACTTCTAAAGAGTCCCATCTTTCTTATGCACAAAAATCATGGGTGCACCACACAGAGAAATACTAGGGCGAATAAAGCCATTATCAAGGATATCCTTTAACTTATCTATTTGCTCTTTTTATTCCACTGGAGCCATTCTATAAGAAGGAATTAAAATAGGATAGGTATCTAGTAGAATATCAAGCCCAAAGTCTATTTCCCTGTTACGAGAATTTCCAGGGAGATCCTTTGGAAACACTTCAGGAAACTCATTGAAAATAGGGATAAATTGTAAAGTAGGTCCCTCAGAACTAGTTCTTTAAACCCAAATCAGGTGATATAAAAACCCCTTAGAGATCAACTTTTGGGCTCTAAGATAAAAGATAAATCCTCCTTTAGGAACTAAGGAACTTCCCTCCCATTCAATTATCAGTTCATTAGGAAATTTAAAACTCACCTTTTGGGTCCTACAATCCAGAGAAGCATAGCAAGAATGAAGCTAATCCATCCCCAAGATTACATCAAATTCTACCATATCAAGCTCAACCAAATACACTAATGTCTCCTTATGAAATATAGACACCACACAACCCCTATAGATCCTTGTATCAGCTACAGAATCACTCACTGGAGTAGGCATAGAAAAGGGGTTGAAAATACTTTTGGGACTAAAACTAAAATATACAGCTACATAAGGGGTTACATAAGATAGGGTAGACCCCGGATCTAGCAACCAATACACATCTTGTGAGAAAGTTGTAGCATACCAATGACAACTTTAGAAGAAACCTTAAATTCCTTATGAGTAGCAAGAGCATAGAGATGATTCCAGCTAGTGTCGGTACTAGAATAGCACCTTTTGGTTCATGAGCCAGAGAAGTAGCGATCAGAACCTTATTAACCCCAGTGGCTATCTTAGCTTAGGACAAATCCTTTGCATATGTCCAGGCTGACCATAATTTAAGTACAAATTTCTTTCCTCATCACAATAACCTAGATAAAGGTAAATGCAAAATCTACAAAAAGGATAAGTGGGCCTGACTAAGCATCATTGGCTTGAGACTGTGCACCCTGTGGCTTATGACCACTGCTAGCCTAAAAACGACGATATCCAGATGGCTTGGGATAAATAGCACTAGCCGTAGAATATGAACCAGAATTTCTCCAAGTCTTTTTCTTGCTCCATTATCTATCACATCTCTCCCGCTAGATTGCTGACCTCCACCCTGCTCTGAATACCTAAACTTCTTATTCTATCTCTCACCTATCTCCATATATCTCTTATTTTTATCCTCTACCTACTACATATAAACCACAATACTGGAGATATCCTTATTATTTTTCAACATACCAGCCTTACACTCTAATAGTAAGTCACACGATAACCTAGAAGAAATTTTTCTCATAGTTTCCCTAATAGAAAACACCAACAATGGAGCACAACGAGACAATTGCTAAAATTTCAAAGCATACTCATTCACACTCATCTTCCCATGTTTCATAATCACAAACTCCTTAGCCTTAGACTTTCTAAACTTTTGAGGAAAGAAATGATCAAGAAAGGCACCTGAAAACGCATCCCATAAGATTGGCTCTGTATTATCACCTCTCAATTGCCCCTACTACTTATACTACCGATAAGATACTTCCTTTAACTGGTATACAGCAAACTCCACACCTTCAAAATTAGTAGCATATACCACTCTCTTCTTTATTTTATCAACAAATCCTTAAGGATCCTTCCCAAGCTTAGAGCTTGTGAAGGCTGAAGGATTTAACTTCTTAAACTAGCTAACCCTAGTGACCTTATAAGAAAGAGCAACAAAACCAACGCAATCAGATTATTGGGACTGAGAGGCCACCATCTGGGTAAATAAGTGAATAGATTGGGAAAACTCCATATTTAAATCACACCTTGAAGTATCGAGGCATGAGCATTATCATCCTGGGAAGCCTGAGGAGGACTAGTAGGGATCGATGGAATTCCACCTAGGCTAGTACAATCTGTAGCAGAAACCCTAGATCAGATCTACACTCCATAGAATAGGCGAGTTCTATTCACATCATTCTCATGTCGGACAAAGAGTGAAAAGAAGTTTCTACGAGTATCAAATCTTTAGGGAGGCATGATCTAAAATGTGAGTAAATCAGAGATTCGACGAATTTGAAGACACCAAACTCTGTACCCTGAAATATAATTCAAGAAAGGGAAACATTCTTAAATTCCTTGTAACTTTCCTATTATAAGTGTGGTAAGCTACATACCCATAAAAGGGACTATACTTGATATGGATTTGTGGACACACAAAGACCCTGAACCTATGCTTTGATACTAAGATTTTCATGACCTACCCTGGCCTAGTTGTCATAGTTATCTCAAGCCCACTGAGAGTCAGAGACCACCTCCTTAGCCTCGCCAACCAGAACATAATATGATATAATAGCGAAAGAAACCCAAACATTCATATTGAAGAAAGTTAGATAACTCAATAGGGACTAAGAATAATTAAGCAAGAACAACCCATATATTGTCCATAAAAGCCTCTAAATCAAAATATCAAGTTATGAGGGGACATGCCCCCGACCATGGCCAAAAAAAGAATTTGGGATTTTGATAATCATATAGAAAGAAGTGAACTATTTGCCCTTCCAAAAGATGGAGGCTCACAACTTTAACATAGACGAATCGATGAACAAAAGTTACCTAAATCTGCATAAGGTAACAAAAGAACCCCTAGGACTCTACATCATAAAATGATATAGCATTTGGGGACAGTTGGTGGGAGGAGCATTAGCATGTACCTCAGGGAAGGGATAAAATAATGCTAAGTACAAATTAGTATAAAAACCATATACACACATTCATATATATAATATGTCGATATTGGGAAAAGGTTTAGCATGAGATATAAAAATCATTAACCTGGACTGTTGTAGTTCTAACTAGCTGAAGGAAACCCACAGGCTATATGAGTTCAGCTCCCCCTGCTGAAAGGGTCGCAATGCATATTAGCCACATAAACTAGGAAAATCTGAGTAAGGGCCAGAGATTCCACGACCCCTGCCATTCCATCATATATTTATATTGTATGAACTATGCACGTGAGAAAATGTGGTTTCTAGTATGATTCCCTTAGGACTTCCACTATTCATGATGAGCTACACAACCCCGTTTAATCATAAATTAAAAACATTTACACATTTTAATCCATTAACCAAAGAGTCTTTTACTTAGGAATTTACCATTGGTATTTTTATACCAAATAAAGTTAAGATTACAAGCCAATTTCATTATGTCATTCCAAAAACAATTAGCCAAATTGACTCCAAAGTTTCTAATTTAAAACCAATACATGGAATGAAGGCCTTTTAAAAACTATTTTAAGTTACATTAACCTTTTATGCAATCTAAGGTTTGTAAAGTACCATCAATTATGCATGTATCAATGTTTCAAAATCAATTAGCCAAGTTAGGTTGAGGGTAAAGACAATTCCAAATCATTAAATCATAAATTTTGGGGAAATCCATGTTCCCATTTTAATTCCCCCACCCATGAATTTATTTAGTTCAAAACCATAAGATAACACATAAATAATCAATCAAACACCATGGGGAAATCAATTCATATGATAACTATTCCAAACCCCTCAAGCCACATTCAAAATCCAGTAATTAAAACCACATAGATAACAATTAAACATATGCTTTATATAAAAATAATTTCCATAATAGATACCTACTTGAAAATACCAGGAATTTGGAGAAGAAACTACAATTTGAACCCTAGGTTCTTAATTCTTAGAAACCCTAGCCTTGCTCTTGGTTTGGGAGTTTAGAGAGAATGAGTGGTATTTAAGTTATGTTAACTGGTGAAAATAGGGCCAAAAGAAGTGTTTTAAGTAATGGCAAATACTGGAGCGGAAGGAAAAAACCATATTTCCCTTAATCAAAATAGGAAAATAAATAGTGCCCAGTCGCTATGGGTTAGGTAACGACTCATGGTCATTGGTCATGAGTCATCACTAAGACTCGTAGCCTGGGCCCCAAACCTTGACCTTTCATTATTATGCTCATGAGTCACACGCTATGACTCATGACTAGACCTTACAACTCTTGAGGACCAAGTCGTGACCAAGATAGAAATATTGGACCACCTCACTGGTTAAACTATAACTGGCACCATATGACTCATGAAGAGTCCCTATGAATAATCACCTGAGTGGTACTCCAGATAGTGAGCACAAACATATAGAAAACTTTAGATTCCAAAACCTGTGGTATTACTGGAAGTTTCCTCCACCTCTTCTAACATTCCACCAATTTATTCTAGTGCATCCACTTGATGAGTAAGTATAGCATGTAATACTATGTTGGGGGATTCTGAACAACCACTTTAACATTTCACCAATTTCTTCTACTGCACCCACTTCATGAGTAAGTATATCATTTAATACATTATTGGGGGATTCTGAACCACCACTCCATACTTGCTCATCTACTATAATCGGAATATCAACTATGACAAGATTATTATTATCTTGATCTTGAGTATTATTCTCTTCTTCTAGTACTAGATTCTCATTCTAATTAATATTTTTTTAGTTGGTGAACTAATCATTTCTTTCTTTATCTCAAATAAAGGTTGTAGTTGTTTATCATAGATTAACTGCTTCATCTCATCTATTGTGCTACTGTTGTTCATATCAGGTATGTTATGCTTTTTACTGCATTCTCCCTCTGTTCATGAGCAAAATTCTTAACCTTTTATCTGACAAATTCCTCATTGCTATTAGCTATCACATTATTATGACTCTCCTGACAATAGAAGACCTTGGAAACCCATTCTTTAGTTGATATCTCCCCGCCCCCTTTCCCTAAATCTTTATTAATTTGAGATGTGTCCAGTGTACTATGATTATTTGAGGTTTGATTGCTTTACTTCACCATTTCTTTTAGTGCATGAAACTAATTGTCATTACAGGTTTTCTCATGTGTAATAGCTTTATCATCTTGGTAGCTTTTATTTGGAAATCTTCATCTGTAGGATTCGACTTCTGATGTTGACCATACATTTCTCCACTATGTACCTTTTGCATATTTTATTGCTCCCTTTTGTTCTTGAATGTCATGACCTGAACTAGGGCCTAGTCATGATGGGTATCTCAAGTCCTCCAAGGATCGAAGTCCACCCCCATTAACCTAGCGAACTAGAACATAATATAACTAGAAATGGATGAATTTCAAACATATAATAAGATAGAAATAAGCTTCAAACATGTATAATATAGATAAATCAACTAAATAGGATCTAAGAATCCACAATACCAAATCCACCCACACTTTGTTATCCATAAAATTCTTTAAGAGAATTAAACATCAACCTAAGTTAGGACATGTCCCCGGCCATAGCCAAAAAGGAACCAAAAAGGTAGTCTAGACATAAATAAAATAATACCTTAAAAGATAGGACTTCTGAAGAATGAAAACTCACCACTTCAGGATGGACTAATGAATTTACAAGAATCACCTATCACTGTGCAGTGAAACAAAAATTAATCAAGACCTTACATAGCATAGGGATACAACATTCGGTGATGATTAGAGGGCTAAGCATTAGCATATAACTCAGGGGAGAGATAAAATAATGTCATGATCAATTAATTCAAAATCATTCCTAAACCATATTCACGCAATCATATACATATATATATATATATACAATTTGTCATGATAGAGAACAAGGCTTAGCATGAGAGTGAAAATATTATCCTGGAATATATAACTCAAATAATCACAAAAAACCCATGGGCTATACGAGCCTATCCCTATTGCTGGATGGGACCTATTATGTGTTAGCCACATGAATCAGAGATATCATTGAAGGCTAGGGAATCCACAACCCTACCCCATCTACGATACATATATCTATAGTGTGTCATATACACAAGGTCTTCAAGACCAACCCTCACGCAAGAAAATGTGAGTTTCTAGTCTCAATCTCTCGGGATATCTACTTTTATGGCTCAGCTACAATCCCCTTTAAGACCAATTAGACTATTTACATATTCCCATTCATTGAACCAATAATCATCCATTATGGCATAAACCATTGGTATCGTCATACCAACTACACTTGCAAGCTATTATCAACATGCCATTCCAATTATCATCACTTGAGGGAATCCACATTCTATAAGCTCCAACCATTCATCCACATGGGGAAATCCATAACCCCCGAGGTTCAATGCTAATTATTCATTTACTTGGGGGAATCAATGCTCCCATAGCTTAATTTAAAACCTTATATGTTCTATTAGCCTTTTATGTAGTGCGATAGTTCCAAAAGTGATTACAATATACATATACTCATATTTCAATTCCAATTCATAAGGTTGTGTTGAGGTTATTATCAATTTCTATTTCAATTCCTAATCCATTAATGCAAGGGAGTTCATGACCCCATAAGTTTATCAACTAAATTTGGGAGAAGCCATGACCCCCATTCCAATTCCCAAACCCATCACCCAATTCGTTTAAAAAACTATCAATTAAAAATATGAACGATTCAAAAATTCATGGGAAAGAAATTCTATCAATAATATTCAAAGACTCCTAACCCAATTTCGAAAACCATTAATTAATCACATGAATAATAATTTAAAAATATTCTTTTAACAAAAAAAAGTTTTATAAAAGAGATACATGCTTGAGATATCAAGAGTTATGGAGAAGAAATTACCCCTTGAGCCATAGATGACCAATCCTCAGGAAACCTTAAGGATTTTGAGAGAAGAGAGAAGTGTGTTTGATTATTTTTTGGATGATATTAAGGTCCCCAAAAGGGTTTTAAGGTCGTAGGTTTTAATTATGGAAAGAGGGAAATGACCAAAGTGCACTTAAATAAAAAGCAAAAAATTGTCACCAATGACTATGGGTCACCTTAGGACTCATGAGGACACATTATGAATCATTAGCATGACTCATGGTCTAGATAATAATTAGGGAACTTTTACTGGTTTGTTCAAGAGTCATACCCTATGACTCATGACCTGACCTTACAACTCATAGGGTAATAGTCGTAGTCACAATAAAAATAAGGGAGCACTAAACTGGTGTGTTGATGAGTCCCACATTATGACTCATAGTGTCTCACCACGACTCATATTATCTTAATCGTACTCAGGATAGAAACTTTTGCACCCACTCTAGCGAGTCTACAATTGACAGTATAGCTCGTTACCATTGTCTTACCCTGGGAAGTTAGCTCAAATATCTAAAATTTTCAGAGGCAAAAATTGGGGGTGTTACATTACCCCCTCCCCAACAGGTTATTCATCCTCAAATGAGGAGTCAAGTCATCTATTAGCATGAAGTAAGATACGAATAAAATCACATAACCTTTAACAAAGTTAGAAAATAAAGAGAGTTAGAAAACACATACCCTAAGCACTATTATCAACTCGAGGAACAAGAACAGATATTTGGATTTCATATCCTCTTCAGCTTCCTAAGTATCTTCTTCACCCTTTTGGTTTCTCCACAGAACCTGCAGCGAAGCTACATCCTTAATCCTCAAATGACAAACTTGCCTATCAAAAAATCCCCACTGAGACTTTCTCATAAGATAAGGAATTTGTAATACCCACATTCTCAATAGGAACAATCAAAGAAGGATCGCTCATACACTTTTTCAACATTAAAAGATGGAACACCAGATGAATAGAATCCAAACTTGAAGAAAATACTAAATTTTCACCATTGATACCAAATTTTCCCAAATCCAACACTCGGGCGAAGAGTTAGAGCCATTTTAGTGAGACAGTGTGCCACCTTGTTCTATAGCACCTCACGGAGCAAGTCAAAATGGTAATTGTCAAATTCTAGTGAGCCTGCACGATTATTGCATGTCACTCCAAGACTTAATTTCAGAGTTGTCAATTTTTAGTGGACCAACGCGATTCCCCCACATCGCGGTGCCTTTCCAGTTATCAATTAAGGTGGCAACACAATTTCTACCATGTCACGCCACCAACCAGTTTTCCAATTGTCCAGTTTCTAGTGAGCTAGCATGATTCCACTGCATCGCGCCAACATGTAAAAATGGGATTTTCAAATTCTGTTTTTTAAATTTCAAGGAATAATTAGTAATTTCCTAAAGCTCCAAACCAGTCTATATAAGGGATCTATATCCTAAAAAACAAAAATACTTTATTATTCATCAATTTTTCCCCAAATCAAAATATCTTATCTCTCAAGAAGTCAAGAACCCTATCCATGAAATCAAGAACGAGCCTAAGGATTTCTTCAACAACCTTCAAGAAAAAGTCTTCTAAGGTATGTAGATGTTGATTCTTGTGTCCCTTTTACTCAAGAAGCTCAAGAATCCTTTTCAAAATTCAAAGTTTCTTTTATTTATGAGTTTTCATGATTCATGTAAATTGAAATTGAAGTCATGCTATTATTGAGCTTTCATTTATGTTTTCTTACAAAGTTTTCGAGCTTTGACCCTAGTATGTGATATTCATGTGATGTTCATGATAAACCCTCTTCAAGTTGCTTGTTAAGTGATGTGTTCATATCAATTAAATATAGAAATTATTGAATAAGCAAAGCATGCTCCCCATATATTAGATGAAATACTTATGTGAAGAAATTAGAGCCATAAAGCATGATGACTAGAAATCCCTAATTGTGTGCAAGCCCATGCATGCCAAGTGTTTGTTGAAAAGCCTTAGTGAATGAACTGTGGCATGATAGTATGAAATCCCCCAATTATGTGTTCTTAATGCATGCTAAGTGTTTAATGCAAGACCTTGTTGAACAGAGTATGAGTCAATAGCATTTCTCCCTATATTATCACGTGTTTATGATTCCTAAATCCTTGAAGAGATGCATTAGTAATTGTGATGGTGAATGAATATCCATGGTCTTGATAATTCAAGAATAGTTATGTTTTACTTTTATGTTATCAAATCCTGAGGGTATTTATACCTGACAATTTAGCTACAGTCTAGAGCCAGTGTTAGTTTTCAGGATAATCTCAATCAAGCCATGATTCTCAAAACTTCGTGAGTTATAGAACTCTGTACTCTCAGACAGATACAGAACTTAAGAAATCTTAGTAATCTTAGTATCACGAGTATTCTAGCCTCAGTTCAGTACTCATCTCATATCTAATAGTATTCAATTGTTCAGTTTGAAACTCAGTATCATGCTATCAGGTAATGAGATTTAGTAGTATTCCATCAGATATAGAACTAAGTGAATTCACCATAACTCAGTCAGATCATTCAGGAAATATAATCAATAACAACTTCAGCTCAGTTTAAGTTTAGTTAAGAATCAGTTTAGAGTCTTTTAGTTGGGACTAAGAGATAGAACCAAGCAAGTGCAGGGATGGTGGCTCCCTATTAGAGAGACAGAGTTATTAGGAGCAATCCTTAAACTCTAGAGCTGTGCAGCCAGCATAGGAGTAAGAGTCACCCATTCGAATAAGGCTTGACTATTATACTGCCTTAGGCTTGACTTCCTTTGAGGGTCACCCGTTAGAGAGGCTTGACCAGAGTTGAGGTATTTACCTGTGGCATGGTATTGACACCCTTTCAGTTAGGGTTACAGGATAGACCCCACCAGTTCAGATTCGGGGCATGTCAGTTAAGTAAGAACTCTCACAATTGCAGTTTTAGTATTAGTCTTTAGAGTAGAACTTAAAAATTAGGACTGTCAGATACAGTCACCTATTTTAGTAAGGAACTCAGATAGTTCCATAAATTCATGGACCACCCGCTAGATAGGCCTGGTCCCTCATAAAGTTATTAAGTTGAGCAATCTCATTATCAGATTTAGAGATCACTCGTTAGATAGGCCTGATCTCATTCTCAAATTCAATTGAGTAATCTCATTATCAAATTCAGAGATAGACCATTAGATAGGCCTGATCTCATTCTCAGATTTAGTTGATTAATCTCATTATCAAAATCAGAGCTCACCCATTAGATAGGCCTGAACTCGTTCTCAAATTTAGTTAAGTATTCTCATTATCAGATTTAGAGATCTTCTGCTAGATAGGTTGGATCTTAGACATAACCCTTTCTTATCATTGATAGTAGATTTAGGGATCATCCGTTAGAGAGGTTTGATCTCAAATTCCATTAGTTGAGAGTAGTAAGCTCACCTTTCAGTCATTGATATGAGTAAATTTAGTTAATCAGCTTCAGCATTATCAGTTTGCATGATGACTCACTAGATAGGACTAATCTCAATGTCAGTACTCAGTTATTAATATCAGATGATTCAGTTATTCAGGATCTCAGTATTAGTAGTGAGTTCAGATTACAGTGAAGAAGTATTCGAGTTTCAGTATTTTTAGTTGCGATGTTTTTAGTTAGGGTTTGTGCATTAAGGCATATGTCCTCATTCAGTAGTCTCATGATTATTTAGTTAAGTAATTGTTCATGTATAAGCCCTCAAATTTAGCCTTACCTCATCTTCATACTCAGTACATTTTCTTACTGACACATTTGCGCTATGGTGTTTTATTTGACAATATAAGTTTAGAGGTACGAGATCCAGAGTACCCCTGGCAGCTCAATCCCAGTCAGTAGCAGTAGACGTAGCCATAAGTCTTTTTTATTCAAGGATGATCCTTATTTTACTATCGTATCATATTTGGTTTATTTTTAGTAGACAGAGTTTGTTGGGGACATGTCCCATAAACTCTATAGTTATAACAGTTTAGAGTCTTTTCAGACAAAAGTATCAGTATTCAGTTTTTAGTTTTGAGTAGTCTAGATGTTTTGCATCTTATGGTCAATTTTTGCCAGTTTTTCATATTTATTATAGATATTATGCAGTGCTAAGGTATAGATATCAGTAGAGGGTTAGCTTGTGGTCCTTCGGGATCATAAGAACCGTGTGATATTCCAGTTCTAGAAAATTGGGTCGTTATAAACTTGGTCTCTGAGCCTAAGGTTTAATAGTTTCCTAGGGAGTTTGAAAAGCCACATCTAGTAGAGTCTTGTGTATGGGTGTGTTGCGTGCCATATTTATGTACAAGAGGCTATAAGATATTTTTAAGAGCAGTATCCCTTATTTTAGTATTCATATCATGCGAGTGAGCATGAGATCAAGTTGATCCTCAGTCTAATATACCTCTTTACTACATTTATAGAGTATGCCTCCTCACAGAGATAGTTCCCATAGGGTTGAATACCAACCACCTTAGCTAGTAGATCTGAAGAATAAGAGTGTGTCACACGCTGAGTTTTGGGTAGCTTTTCATGCGCTAGCCCAAGCTGTGACAACTAATGTTCAGGAGAACCATCAGGCTATGGCCCTACCTCAGTAAGATAAGGGTCCAGCCATAGCCAAAATTAGAGATTTTATGAGGATGAGCCCACCAGAATTCTTTGGGTTAGTAGCAAGTGAGGACCCACAACTTTATCTAGAGGGGGTAAGGAAAATCACCTAGATTATGCATGTTTCTGAGAAAGAAAGTGTAAATTTAGCATCCTATAGGCTGAAGTATATTCCTCATCATTTGGTAGTGATGTTGAAGATGGGTAGAGTAGAGGATGCAGCTCCCGTGACTTGGCAAGAGTTTTAAGATGCCTTTTTAGATAAGTTTTTCCCGCTAGATATAAGAGAGGCAAAGGTGGACGAGTTCATAAACCTAAGGCAAGGCTCTATGATAGTTAAAGATTATTGTCCTAAGTTCAACTAGTTAGATAAGTATACTCTCGAATTGATAGCTGACCCTAGAGCGAGTATGAGTAAGTTTATGACTGGTGTATCTGGGTTGGTGTAGAAAAAGTATAGAACCACTATACTCAATAGAGATATAGACCTTGCTAGTCTGATGATGTATTCATAACAGATTTAGGCCGATAAAATAAAAGAAAGAGAGAGAGTGAGTAAGAGAGCTAGAATAGGTAGACATGGTTTTCCTCAGGCAGGGTCCTAGGGTGGTAACCATTCTCAGCATAGTCAGAAATTGTCATTCCCAGCTCCATCCTTAACTAGTATACCCATACCAAAGTTTGGGGATGTCAGTTATGATGTTGCGCCAGACCCCAAAGTCCAGAGTAGTGCTAGAGGTATTCATACCTATTCGCTTTATGGAGAGTGTGGCAAGAGCCACCTAGGCATATGTAGATCCACCAGTGATGTGTGCTTTGGATGTAGTAGGCCAGGTCACAGAATACAAGAATGTCGAGTACTAGCTTAGGGGGATAGAGAGTTTCATCAGTGGGGTGCCCCTTCCTGTGCCAGTAGTCTTCATGCTCTTCAGACCCAACATGATCAGAAAAGGTCCCCTAATATAGAATTAGGTATGTTATGAGTCCTTCATATTTATGATATGTATTGTTAGATCCTTTGCTCCTATTTGGAGCTTATATGTCAGCATAAGTCATGTATTTGCTTTCGATCTCAGTCAATCAATCATGACCCAATTGTAGATGCCCCGTGCACTACCCTAGTATTTCAGCAAAGTGTTCTTAGAGGGACATATAGTACCAAGGGGAAGATACCCCATAATATTAAGATGCTTTTCTGTCCTTAGACTCATTCAATTGCATGTTCTGACTCTTCTTACAAAGTTAACATCAGTTGTCATTGCATAGCCAGTCATGCTTTTTAGAGTCGGTTTAGTCAGAAATTCATGCATTACATATGCATGTTCAGTAAAGAGATTTTAGTTTTTTGGTGTATTCAGTCATGCATTCATGAGAACTACTCAGTTACAAATCCATGCATCAGATATGCATGTCTATTATGAGAATTCAGCTTATGAGTAGCTTTAGTCGACTATTCCATGCATTTGATATACATGTCCAGTATGAGAGCTCTATATATCTTTAGTTCCTATTTCATGGTCATCTTTTAGATGTTCCCATTCCTTGAGTAAGTTCAGTCGATCGGTATTCTTAGCCTATCAAGCGACATTTAAGGATGAATTTTTCTAAGGAGGAAATATTGTAAAACCTCACAAAATTCTCTCATAGTCTGATCCTTAGACCGTATTCAGTAAAGTGTTAATCCATCCCTAAAATGTTGAGAAGTGTTTTCCCAGGTGAGAAGTATTTTGAACCGTGTAGAATTTCCCTAATATTAACTTTTTTCATGTAGATCATTGAATAAGCTTTTCGTCAATACCAAATTAGCCCAAATCCGACACTCGGGTGAAGAGTTAGAGCTATTTTAGTGAGACAGTGTGCCAATTGGAACTTTAGCGCATTGCGGAGCCAACCAAAATGGAAATTGTCAAATTCCAGTAAGCCTCAGTGACTATGGTGCATCATGCCAAGGCTTAATTTCAGATTTTTCAATTTCCAATGCACCAACGCGATTCCACCACATTGTGGTGCCTTTCCAGTTCACAACCAAGGTGGAAAAGCGATTTTAACCGCGTCGTGTCACCAACCAGTTTCCCAACTGGTTCACTTTCTAGTTTCCAGTGAACTGGCGTGATTCCACCACGTCGCACCAGCAAATGAAATCGGGATTTTTAGATTCTATTTTTTAAATTTCAATGACCAATTGGTACTTTCCTAAACCCCCAAACCAGTCTATATAAGGGATCTATACCCTAAATAATGAAAATATTTCATTATTCATCAATTTTTCCCCAAATCAAAATATCTTATCTCTCAAGAAGTCAAGAACCCTAGCCAAGAAATCAAGAACGAGCCTAAGGATTTCTTCAAGAACCTTCAAGAAAAAGTCTTCTAAGGTATGCAGATGTTGATTCTTGGGTCCCTTTTACTCAAGAAGCTCAAGAATCCTTTTCAAAATTCAAAGTTTCTTATATTTATGAGTTTTCATGATTCATGTAAATTGAAATTGAAGTTCATGCTATTATTGAGTTTTAATTAATGTTTACTTACAAGGTTTTCAAGCTTTGTCCCTAGTATGTGATATTCATGTGATGTTCATGATAAACCCTCTTCAAGTTTTTTGTTAAGTGATGTGTTCCTGTCAATTAAGTGTAGAAATTGTTGAATAAGTAAAGCATGATCCCCATACGTTCGATAAAATGCTTATGTGAAGAAATTAGAGTCATTATAGCATGATGACTAGAAATCCCTAATTATGTACAAGCCCATGCATGCCAAGTATTTGTTGAAAAGCCTTAGCGAATGAATTTTAGCATGATAGCATAAAATCCCCCAATTATGTGTTCTTAAAGAATGCTAAGTGTTTGATGTAAGACCTTGTTGAATGGAGTATGAGTCAATAGCATGTCTCCCTATATTATCACTTGTTTATGATTCCTAAATGCTTGAAGAGATGCTTTAGTAAATGTGATGGAGAACGAATGTCCATGGTCTTGATTATTCAAGAATAGTATAATTTTACTTTTATGTTATCGAGTTCTTGGCATATTTATACCCAATAATTTAGCTGCAATCTAGAGCCAGTGTTATTTTTAACGATAATCTCGCTCAAGCCAAGATTCTCAGAACTTAGTGAGTTATAGAACTCTGTACTCTCAGTCATATACAAAACTTAAGAAATCTCAGAAATCTCAGTAATCTCAATATCGCTAGTATTTTAGCCTCAGTTCAGTACTCAACTCAGATCTAGTAGTATTCATTAGTTTAGTTCAGAACTAAGTATCATGCAGTAAGATAACGAGATTCAGTAGTATTCCATCAGATATGGAACCAAGTGATTTCAGCGCAACTCAGTCAGATCATTTAAGAAATATGATCTGTAACAGATTTAGCTGAGTTTAAGTTTAGTTAAGAATCATTTTAGAGTGTTTCAGTTGGGAGTGGGAGCTAGCACCGAGCAATTACAGGGATGACAGCTCCCCGTTAGAGAGGCAGAGTTGTTAGGAGCAATCTCGGAACTCCAGAATAGCGTAGCTAGTGCAGGAGTAGGAGTCACCCATTAGAATAAGGGTTGACTATTATACTGCTTTAGGCTTGACTTCCTATGAGAGTCACCCATTAAAGAGGCTTGACTAGAGTAGAGGTCTTTACCCATGGAATGGTATTGACACTCTTCCAGTTGGGGTTGCAAGTTGGACCCCACCAGTTTAGATTTGGGGCATATTGGTTAAGTGACAACTCCCAGAGTTACATTTTTAGTATCAGTCTTCAGAGTAGAACTCAAAAATTAGGACTGTCAGATACAGTCACCTATCTTAATAAGGAACTCAGATAGTTCTATACATTTATGTAACACCTGTTAGATAGGCCTGGTCCCTCATAATGTTATTCAATTGAGTAATCCCATTATCAGATTCAGAAACCACCCATTAGATAGGCCTGATCTCATTCTCAGATTCAGTTAAGTAATATCATTATTAGATTTACAGATCACCCATTAAATAGGCCTGATCTTATTCTTATATTCAGTAGAGTAATCTCATTATCAGATTTAGAGATCACCTATTAGATAGGCCTAATCTCATTCTTAGATTCATTTGATTAATCTCATTATCATATTTAGAGATCACCCATTAGATAGGCCTGATCTCATTCTCAGATTTAGTTGAGTAATCTCTTTATCAGATTCAGAGATCACCCATTAGATAGGCCTAATTTCATTCTTAGACTTAGTTGAGTATTCTCATTATTAGATTTAGAGATCTTCTGCTAGATAGGTTGGATCTCAGACATAACCTTTTCATATCATTGATAGTAGATTCGGGGATCATCCATTAGATAGGTTTGATCTTAAATTTGGTCTGTTGAGAGTAGTAAGCTCACCTTTCAGTCATTAATATGAGTAGATTTAGTTAATCTGCTTCAGTATTATCTATTTACATGATCACTCACTAGATAGGACCGATCTCAACTTCTGTACTTAATTATCAAATATCAGATGATTCATTCATTTAGTATCTCAGTATTAGTACTGAGTTTAGATAAAAGTAAAGTAGTAGTCGAGTTTTAGTATTTCAATTTGCGATGTTTTTAGTTATGGTTTGTGCATTCATGCATATGTCCTCATTCCGTATTCTCGTGATTATTCAGTTAAGTAATTGTTCATGTATAAGCTCTTGCATTAGCCTTACCTCATAACCATACTCAGTACATTCCCGTACTATTATATTTGTGCTATGGTATTTTATTTGATGCTATAGGTTCAGAGGCATGAAATCCAGAGTACCACTATCAGCTCAGTCCCAGTCAGCATTAGTAGATGTAGTCGTGAGTCCTCTTCATTCAAGGATGATCCTTATTTTATTATCGTATCAATTTTAGTTTATTTTCAGTAGAAGGAGTTAGTTGGGGACATGTCCCAAAAACTCAACAGTTATGACAGTTTAGAGGCTTTTCAGATAGATGTATCAGTATTCAATTTTTTGTTTTGAGTATTCTAGATGTTTTGAACCTTATGGACAATTTTTACCAGTTTTCCACATTTATTATAGATATTATGCAATGCACAGGTATTAATATTAGTAGAGGGTTAGCTTGTGGTCTTTTGTGATCATAAGCACCGTGAGACATTGTGGTTCCAGCAAATCAGGTCTTTACAAACTTGGTATCAAAGCCTAAGGTCCAATACTGTCCTAGGTAGTCTGAAAAGTTGCATCTAGTAGAGTCTTGTGCATGGGTGTGTTACGCATCATATTTATGTACAAGAGGCTATAAGATATTTTTAGGAGCAGTTTCCCTTTTTTCAGTATTCATGTCATGTGAGTGAGCATGAGCTCCCGTTGATCCTCAGTCTAATACAACTCTTTTTTCTATTTACAGAGTATGCCTCCTCACAGAGATAGTGCCCATAGGGTTGATGACCAGCCACCTCAGCGAGTAGACCCTAAGAATGAGAGTGTATCACACGGTGAGTTTCGGGCAGCTTTTCATGCACTAGCCCAAGCTGTGATGACTAATGTTCAGGGGAACCATTAGGCTTTGGCCCCACCTTAGAAGATGAGGGTTCATCTGTAGCCAAAATTACAGATTTCATGAGGATGAGGCAGCTAGAATTTTTTAGATTAGTAGCAGGTGAGGACCCACAGCTGTATCTAGAGGAGGTGAAGAAGATCACTAAGATTATGCATATTTCTAAGAAGAAGAGTGTAGAGTTTGCATCCAATATGCTGAAGGATATTCCTCATGATTGGGTAATGATGTTGAAGAATGGTAGAGGGGAGGATGTAGCTTCCGTGACTTGGAAAGAGTTTCAAGATGCCTTTTTAGGTAAGTTTTTCCTGCTAGAGATGAGAGAGATAAGGGTAGAGGAGTTCATAAACCTAAGTCAAGGCTCCATGATAGTGAAAGAGTATTGTCTTAAGTTCAACCAGTTAGCTAAGTATGCTCCTGACTTGATAGCTGACCCTAGAGCGAGTATGAGTAAGTTTGTGACTGGTGTATCCGGGTTGGTATTGAAAAAGTATAGAAACACTATGCTCAATGGATATATGGATTTTGATAGGCAGATGATGCATGTGCAGCAGATTGAGGTAGATAAGATGAAAGAAAGAGAGAGAATAAGTAAGAGAGACAGAATAGGTAGTCATGGTTTCTCTCTGGTAGGGTCCCAGGGTGGTAGCCGTTCTTAGCATAGTCAGAAATTATCAGTCCCAGCACCATCCTCAGCTAGTATACCCACACGAAAGTTCGGGTATGTCAGTCATGATGGGGCGCTAGAGCCCAAAGCCCAAAGTAGTACTAATGGTGTTCGTACCTATCCACTTAAAGGAGAGAGTGGAAAGAGTCACCTAGGTGTGTGTATAGATAACAGTGATTTGTGCTTTAGGTGTGGTAGGACAAGTCACAGAATACAAGAATTTAGAGAGCTAGATCAAGGGGTTAGAGAGTTTCATCAGTGGGGTGCCCCTTCTGGTGCCAGTAATGGTCAGCATCAGAATAGACTTCATGAGCTTCAGACCCACCATGATCTGGAAAGGTCTCCTGATATAGATTCGGGTATGTTATGAGTCCTTCATCTGTATAATATGCATTGTTAGATCCTTTTCTCCAATTTTGAGCTTATATATCAGTATGTTTTATGCATTAGTTTAAGATCTTAGTCAATTAATCATGACCCCAATTCGTATGTGCCCTATGCATTGCTCTAGTATTTCAGCAAAGTGTTCTTAGAGGGACATATAGTGTTAATCCGGCCCTAAAAGGTTGAGAAGTGTCTTCCTAGGAGAGAATTATTTTGAACCATGTAAAATTTCCCTAATTTGAACTTTTTGTCATGCAGAACATTGAATAAGCTTTACATCGATACCAAATTTTCCAAAATCGAACACTCGGGCGCATAGTTAGAGCCATTTTAGTGAGACAGTGTACCACCTAGAACTTTAGCGCCTTACGGAGCCAACCAAAATGGCAATTGTCAAATTTCAGTGAGCCTCCACGATTATGGCGCATCGTGCCAACGCTTAATTTCAAACTTGTCAATTTCTAGTGCGCCAATGCGATTCCACCGCATCGTGATGCCTTTCCAGTTTGCAACTAAGGTGGCAACGCAATTTCCACCGCGTCGTGCCACCAACCAGTTTTCCAATTGTCTACTTTATAATGAGCTGGCGTGATTCCACCGCTTCGTGCTAGCATGTGAAATTGGGATTTTCAGATTCCGCATTTTAAATTTGAAGGACCAAATAGTAATTTCCAAAATCCCCAAACCAGTCTATATAAGGGATCTATACCCTAAATAACGAAAATACTTCATTATTCAACAATTTTTCCCCAAATGAAAATATTTTCTCTCTCAAGAATTTAATAATCCTAGCCAAGAAATCAAGAACGAGCGTAAGGATTTCTTCAAGAACCTTCAAGAAAGATTCTTCTAAGGTATACAGATGTTGATTCTTGGGTTCCTTTCACCCAAGATGCTCAAGAATCCTTTTCAAAATTCAAAGTTTCTTATGTTTATGAGTTTTCATGATTCATGTAAATTGAAATTGAAGTTCATGCTATTATTAAGTTTTAATTCATGTTCTCTTACATGGTTTTCAAGCTTTGACCCTAGTATGTGATATTCATGTGATGTTCATGATAAACCCTCTTCAAGTTGCTTGTTAAGTGATGTGTTCATGTCAATTAAGTGTAGAAATTATTAAATAAGAAAAGCATGCTCCCCATACGTTCAATAAAATGCTTATGTGTTGAAATTAGAGCCGTTATAGCCTGATGACTAGAAATCTCCAATTGTGTGCAAGCCCATGCATGCCAAGTGTTTGTGGAAAAGACTTAGTGAAAGAATTGTAGCATGATAGCATGAAATCCCCCAATTATGTATTCTTAATGCATTCTAAGTGTTTGATGCAAGACCTTGTTGAACGGAGTATGAGTCAATAACATGTCTCCTTATATTATCACATGTTTATGATTCCTAAACGCTTGAAGAGATGCTTTAGTGATTGTGATTGTGAATGAATATCCATGGTCTTGATTATTAAAGAATGGTTATTTTTTACTTTTATGTTATCGAGTCCTGGGGGAATTTATACTCGACAATTTAAAAGCAGTCTAGATCCAGTGTTAGTTTTCATGATAATCTCAGTCAAGCCATGATTCTCAGAACTTAGTGAGTTATAGAAATTTGTACTCTTAGATAGATATAGAACTTAAGAAATCATAAAAATATCAGTAATCTTAGTTTTTCTAGTATTCTAGCCTCAGTTCAGTACTCAACTCAGATCTAGTAGTATTCAATTATTGAGTTCAGAACTCAGTATCATGTCGTCAGATAATGATATTTAGTAGTATTCTGTAAGATATGAAACCAAGTGAATTCAGCGTAACTCAGTCTAATCATTCGATAAATATTATTAGTAATAGATTCATGTTAGTTTAAGTTTAGTTAAGAATCAGTTTATAGTCTTTTAGTTGGGAATAGGAGCTAGCTTCGAGCGAGTGCTGGGATGGTGGCTCCCCATTAGAGAGGCAGAGTTATTAGGAGTAATCCCTGAACTCCACAACTACATAGCCAGCGCAGGAGCAGGTGTCACTTGTTAGAATAAGCCTTGCCTATTATACTAGCTTAGGCATGACTTTCTGTAAGGGTCACCCGTTAAAGAGGATTGACCAGAGTAGAGGTCTTTAGCCATGGCACGGTATTGACACCCTTCTAGCTGGGGTTATAGGTTGGACCCCACCAGTTCAGATTCGGTTCATGTCGGTTAAGTGAGAACTCCTACTTTTGCAGTTTTAGTATCACTCTTCAGCATAGAACTCAGAAATCAGGATTGTCAAATATATTTACCTATCTCAGTAAGGTACTTAGATAGTTCCATACATTCATGGACCACCCACTAGATAGGGATTGTCTCTCATAAAGTTAATCAGTTGAGTAATCTCATTATAAAATTCAAAGATTACCCATTGGATAGGCTTGGTCTTGTCCTCAAATTCAGTTGAGTAATCTCATTATCAGATTCATAGATCACCCGTTAGATAGGCTTAATCTCATTCTCATATTTAATTGAGTAATCTCATTATAAAATTTAGAGATCACCTATTAGATAGGCCTGATCTTGTTCTCAAATTCAGTTGAGTAATCTTTTTATCAGATTCAGAGATCACCTATTAGATAGGCCTGATCTCGTTCTCAGATTTAGTTAAGTATACTCATAATCAGATTTAGAGATCTTCCGCTAAATAGGTTGGATCTCAGACTTAACCTTTTCTTATCTTTGATAGTAAATTCAGGGATCATCTGTTAGAGAGGTTTGATCTCGGATTCAGTCAGTCGAGAGTACTAAGCTCAGCTTTCAGTCATTGATATGAGTAGATTCAGTTAATCAGCTTCAGTGTCATCAGTTTCTGAGAGAACTCACTAGATAGGACTGATCTCAACATCAGTACTCAATTATCTATATTATAAGATTAAGTTATTTAGTTTCTCAGTATTAGTAGTGACTTCAGATGACAGTAAAGTAGTATTCGAGGCTTTTTTGTATTAGATTTAATTTATTTTCAGTATACGAACTTAGTTTAGGACATGCCATATAAACTCCACAGTTATGACAGTTTAGAGGCTTTTCGGATAGATGTATCAGTATTTAATTTTCAATTTTGAGTATTCTGCACATTTTGAACCTTATGGCTAGTTTTTGATAGTTTTCCATATTTATTACAAATATTATACAGTGCTCAGGTATAGATATTAGTAGAGGGTTAGCTTGTGATCTTTCAAAATCATGAGCACCGTGTGACATTTTGGTTCTAGAAAATTAGGTCATTACTAACTTAGTATCAGAGCCTAAGGTTCAATAGTGTCCTAGGGTATCTGAAAAGCTGCATCTAGTGGAGTCTTGTGCATAGGTGTGTTGCGCACAATATTTATGTACAAGAGGCTATAAGATGTTTTAGGAATAGTTTCCCTTCTTTCAGTATTTATATCGTGCGAGTGAACATGAGCTCAAGTTGATCCTCAGTCTAATACACCTCTTTCTTCCATTTGCAGAGTATGCCTCCTCATAGAGATAGTGCACATAGGGTTGATGACCAGCCATCTCAGCCAGTAGATCTTAAAAATAAGAGTGTGTCACACGATGAGTTTTGGGTAGCTTTTCATATGCTAACCCAAGATATGATGACTAATGTTCAGGGGAACCATTAGGATGTGGCCCCACCTCAGCAAGATGAGGGTTCAGTTGGAGCCAGAATCAAAGATTTCATGAGGATGAGCCTGCTAGAATTCTTTAGGTCAGCAATAGCTGAGGACCTATATCTTTATCTAGAGAAGGTGAGAAAGATCACCCAGATTATGCATATTTCTAAGAAGGAGGGTGTAGAGTTATCATCTTATAGGCTGAAAGATATTTCTCATGATTAGGTAGTTATATGGAAGAAGAGTAAAGGGGAGGATGCTGCTCCCATGACTTGGTAAGAGTTTCAGGATGCCTTTTTAGATAGGTTTTTCCTACTACAGATGAGAGAGACATAGGTTGATGAGTTTATGAACCTAAGGCAAGGATCCATGACAATGAAAGAGTAATTTCTAAAGTTCAACAAGTTAGCTAAGTATGCTCCCGACTAAATAGATGACCCTAGAGCTAGTATAAGTAAGTTTGTGACTGGTGTGTCCAGGTTGGTGTTGAAAAAGTACAGAACCGCTATGATTAACATAGATATGATACCTTGCTAGGCTGATGATACATGCACAGCATATTGAGATAGATAAGATAAAAGAAAGAGAGAGAGTGAGAGAGCCAGAACAGGTAGTCATGGTTTCTCTCAAGCAGGGTCCCAAGGTAGTAGCCATTCTTAGCATAGTCAGAAGTTGTCAATCCTAGCTCCACCCTCAGCTAGTATACCCGTACCAAAGTTCAGGTATGTCAGTCATGATGGGGCGCCCGACCCTAAAGCCTAGAGTAGTGCTAGTGGTGTTCGTACCTATCCACTTTGTGGAGAGTGTGGAAAGAGCCACCTAGGTGTATGTAGAGCCGACAGTGATGTGTGCTTTAGGTGTGGTATGCTAGGCCACAGAATGCGAGAATATAGAGTGCTAGCTTATGGGGTAGATAGTTTCATCAGTGAGGTGCCCCTTCCGGTGCCTATAGTGGTCAGTATCAGAACAGACTTCATGCGCTTCATACCCACCATGATTAGGAAAGGTCCCCTAATATAAATTTGGGTATGTTATGAGTCCTTCATATTTATGATATGCATTTTTAGATTCTTTGCTTTTATTTTAATATTATATGTCACCATGAGTCATGTATTAGTTTCAAATCTCAATCAATAAATCATGACCCAGTTCAGAGGTACCCCGTGCGCTGCCCTAGTATTTTAACAAAGTGTTCATAGAGGGACATATAGTCCCAAGGAGGATATACCCCATAATATTAAAATGCTTTCATGTCCTTAGAATCAGTCAATTACATGTTTAGACTCTCTTTATGAAGTTAACGTCCGTTGTCATTGCATAGCCAGTCATGCTTTCAAGAGTTAGTTCACTCAGACATTTATGCATTAGATAAGCATGTTCAGTAGAGAGAGTTTAGTTTTTCAGCGTATTCAGCCATGCATTCATGAGAAAAACTCAATTACACATCCGTCCATCAGATATGCATGTCTATTATGAGAATTCAGCTTATGAGTAGCTTCAGTCGAGTATTCTATGCATCAGTTAGCATGTCCAGTATGAGAGCTTAGTATATCAGTAGTTCCAGTTTCATGGTCATGTTTCAAATGCTCCCATTCCTTAAGTAAGTTCAGTCGATCAGTATTCTTAGCCTATTAAGCGACATTTGAGGATGAATGTTTCCAAATGGGAGATATTGTAAGACCCCACAAAATTCTCTCATAGTCTGAGCCTTAGAGCATGTTCAGTAAAGTTTTAATCTAGCCCTAAAAGGTTGAGAAGTGTCTTACCAGGTGAGAAGTATTTTTAACTGTGTATAATTTCCCTAATATCTACTTTTTTCATATATATCATTGAATAACCTTTTCGTTGATCCCAATTCGCCCAAATACAACACTCGAACAAAGAGTTAGAGCCACTTTAGCGAGACAGTGTGCCACCTGATACTTTAGCACGTCGTCAAGCCAACCAAAATAGTAATTGTCAAATTCCAGTGAGCTTCTAGGATTATGGCACGTTGCGGTGAGGCGTAATTTTAGATTTATCAATTCCAATTCACCAATGCGATTTTACCAAATCGCAGTACCTTTTGAGTTTGCAACCAAGGTGGAAATGCGATTTCTACCACATCGTGCCACTAACCAAATTCCCAATTTTCCAGTTTCCGGTGAGCTGGCGCAATTCCACCGCATCATGCCAGCATGTGAAATCAGGATTTTCAGATTTCATTTTTAAAATTTAAAGGACCAATTGGTAATTTCCTAAAGCCCCAAACCAGTCTATATAAGGGATCTATACTCGAAATAATGAAAATACTTCATTATTCATCAATTTTTCCCCAAATCAAAATATTTTCTCTCTCAAGAATTCAAGAACCCTGGCTAAGAAATCAAGAACGAGCCTAAGGATTTTTTCAAGAACCTTCAAGAAAGAGTCTACAAAGGTATGCAGATGTTGATTCTTGGGTCCCTTTCACCTAAGAAGCTCAAGATCTTTTTAAAAATTCAAAGTTTCTTATTTTATAAGTTTTCATGATACATGTAAATTGAAATTGAATTTCATGTCATTATTGAGTTTCAATTCTTGTTTGCTGACAAGGTTTTCACACTTTGACCCTATTATGTGATATTCATGAGATATTCATGATAAACCCTATTCAAGTTTCTTGTTAAGTGATATGTTCATGTCAATTAAATGTAGAAATTGGTGAATAAGCAAATCATGCTCCCCATATGTTCGATGAAATACTTATACGAAGAAATTAGAGCCATTATAGCATGATGACTAGAAATACTAAATTGTATGCAAGCGCATGCATGCCAAGTGTTTGTTGAAAAGCCTTAGTGAATGAATTGTGGCATGATAGCATGAAATCCCCCAATTATGTGTTCTTAATGTATGCTAAGTGTTTGATGCAAGACCTTGTTGAACGAAGGATGAATCAATAGGATGTCTCCCTATATTATCACATGTTTATGATTCCTAAATACTTGAAGAGATGCTTTAGTGATTGTGATGGTGAATGAATTCCTATGGTCTTGATTATTCAAGAATGGTTATGTTTTACTTTTATGCTATTGAGTCCTTGGGGTATTAATACTTGACAATTTAGCTGCAGTCTAGAATAGTGTTAGTTTTTACAATAATCTCACTCAAGCCACGATTCTTAGAACTCAGTGAGTTATAGAATTTTGTTCTGTCAAACAGATACAGAACTTAAGAAATCTCAGTAATATCAGTATCGCTTGTATTCTATCCTCAGTTCAGTACTAAGCTCAAATCTAGTAGTATTTAATAATTGAGTTTAGAACTCAGTATCATATAGTATATAATGAGATCTAGTAGTAGTCCATCAGATATGAAACCAAGTGAATTCAGCGTAACTTAGTAAAATCATTCGAGATATATGATCAGTAATATATTTAGCTCAGTTAAAGTTCAGTTAAGAATCAGTTTAGAGGATTTTAGTTAGGAGTAGGATCTAGCACCGAGTGAGTGCAGCGTTGGCATCTCCCTATTAAAGAGGCAGAGTCATTAGGAGAAATTCCTGAACTCCAAAACTGCGTAGCCAGTGCAGGAACAGAAGTCACCCATTAGAATAAGGCTTGACTATTATACTACCTTAGGCTTGACTTTCTGTGAGGGTCACCCATTAAAGAGGCTTGACGAGAGTAGAGGTCATTACCCATATCACGGTATTGACACCCTTCCAGCTGGGGTTACAGGTACGATCCCACCAGTTCAGATTCGAGCCATATCGATAAAGTAAAAACTCCCACAATTGCAGTTTTAATATCAATCTTTCGAGTAGAACTCAAAATCAGGACTGTCAGATACAGTTACCTATCTCAGTAAGAAACTCAGATAGTTCCATAGATTCATGGACCACCCGCTAGATAGGTCTGGTCCCTTATATAGTTATTCAATTGAGTAATCACATTATCAGATTCAGAGATCACCAGTTAGATAGGCCTGATCTCGTTCTCAAATTCAGTTGAGTTATCTCATTATCTGATTCAGAGATAACCAATTAGATAGGCCTCATCTAGTTCTTAGATTAAGTTGATTAATCTCATTATCAAATTCAAAGATCACACATTAGGTAGGTCTTATCTCATTCTCATATTTTATTGAGTAATCTTGTTATCAGATTCAGAGATCACCCGTTAGATAGGCCTGATCTTGTTCTCATATTCAGTTGATTATTCTCATTATCAAATTTAGAGATCTTTCTCTAGATAGGTTTGATCTCATACATAACCTTTTCCTATCATTGAGAGTAGATTCAGGGATCATCCATTAGAGTGGTTTGATCTCAGATTCAGTCAGTCAATAGTAACAAGCTCATCTTTCAGTCATTGATATGAGTAGATTTAGTTAATCAGCTTTAGTATCATCAGTTTTCGAGATCACTCGCTAAATAGGACTGATCTCAACTTTAGTACTTAGTTATTGATATCTGAAGATTCAGTTATTTAATATCTCACTGTTAGTAGTGAATTTGGATTACAGTAAAGCAGTATCAAAGTTTCAGTATTTTGAGTTGCGATGTTTTAAGTTATGATTTGTGCATTCATGCATATGTCCTCATTTAATATTCTCATGATTATTCAGTTAAGTAATTATTCATGTATAAGTCCTTGCATTTATCCTTACCTCATCTTTATACTCAGTACATTCCCATACCGATGCATTTGTGATATGGTGTTTTATTTGACACCATAGGTTCAGACGCATAAGATCCAGAGTACCCCTAGCTGCTCAGTCCTAGTTAGCAGCAGTAGACGTAGCATTTTATTATTGTATCAGATTTAGTTTATTTTTAGTAGAAGGAGTTAGTTGGGGACATGTCCTATTAACTCCATAGTTATGATAGTTTAGAGTCTTTTCGGATAGATGTATCAGTATTTAGTTTTCAGTTTTGAGTATTCTAGATATTTTGAACCTTATGGCCAGTTTTTACTAGTTTTTTATATTTATTATAGATATTATGTAGTGCTCATGTATAGATATCAGCAGAGGGTTAGCTTGTGGTCCTTTGTGATCATGAGCACCGTGTGACATTTTGGTTCTATAAAATTAGGTCGTTACAAACTTGGTATCAGAGCCGAAGGTTTAATAGTGTCCTAGAGTGTCTGAAAACCCACATCTAGTAGAGTCTTGGGCATGGGTGTATTGCGCGCCATATTTATGTACAAGAGGCTATAAGATATTTTAGCAGTATTTTTCCTTCTTTCAGTATTTATGTCATATGAGTGAGCATGAGCACAAGTTGATCCTCAGTCTAATACACCTCTTTCTTCCATTTATAGAGTATGCCTCTTCCCAGATATAGTTCTCATAGTGTTGATGACTAGCCATCTCATCCAGTAGATCCTAAGAATGAGAGTGTGTCACTCACCAAGTTTTGGGCAGCTTTCCATGTGCTAGCCCAAGTTGTGATGACTAATGTTCAGGGGAACCATCAGGTTGTGGGCCCAGCTCAGCAAGATGGGGGTTCAGCCATAGACAGAATTAGTGATTTTGTAAGGATGAGCCCGCCAGAATTCTTTGGCTCAGTAGCACGTGAGGACCCCCAGCTTTATCTAGAGAAGGTGAGGAAGATCACCCAGATTATGCATATCTCTAACAAGGAAAGTGTAGAGTTAGCATCCTATAAACTGAAGGATATTCCTCATAATTGGGTAGTGCTGTTGAATATAAATTCATAAATTTTTCATACAATGAAGTAAATTAAAGAAGATGATGAGAAAAGATTAGTCAAATCTCCAAAATTTTCATTAAAGTATACAACTATTCAGAATATGGGGAAGCATATTAATGGAGATATCAAACGAGGATTCGACATACAATCTTTCATATGATTTTGCTACTCTTTATAGTTCTTACTCAAGTACTATATTTTTAAATTAACTAATGTAACAATGTCACGATCCATCCCATCGGTTCATGTTGGGCACCTACCTACGCCTACTCCATATAGGAGAACCTTGGATATCCTATGATTAAATCAATGTAGGCATTGCTGCAATGCTTATTTAATCAATGTTGTGTAACATCTTAATAACAATTCAACAATTCATAACAATTAATTAATAAATTCATTCCAGAAAGTATTTTAATACATCAGATATGAAAAATAAATGTAAAAAATAACTACAAGTGACTTCCTAGAACCCATCCTAAACCAATACAAGAGCACTAAACAAGGAGTAGGTACGACCAGGACTCAACATCCATGCAGAATAAAAATCGTAGGAGTTTTATTGAATGATCAGTGTCGCTGCTATAGAAACTCCAACTAACATACACATGGCTATACTATCGAATGGGGGTATAGTATGTGTAGCATGTACAACCACACTTATTGGTAAGATCATCGATCGATAATGGTTAGAAATAAATAAAATTAATATTAAATATGAAAAAAATCATAACACCAAGTAAACTTCCAATTCTAAACTCCCAACTATAGAATCCTCAACATATCGTTTTAGCATCTTTCTGACCTACCTGTCATTTAATAAATTTGTATATATTTGTCTATTGACATAATATATTTGCATATCTTTGTCCTTTTACTACCTATTCAAACATATACCATTTTTCTCCTATATATACTCATTCTTATAGTACCTACAATTCTTTACTCTAGTCCACCTAAGTGTTCTCAATCCTCTCTATCATAAGACATCACCGTACCATATCCCATGAATAATCAAAAACTACCAATAATATTTGATCATAGTAGGCCCTCTCAGGAATCCTAGAATCTCACCTCTGACCTGGTCCATACAAGGGACCTAACGTCTATTTGTAAACCCTCCTTCACCATTTACCATAATAGAAACGCATATGAAAACATATATAGAATAGAATCACATTCAAAACATATGAATGAATGCATGTATGCAAGATGTGTATATCATCTCTCACCTTTCTCAACCTCACATTGTACTGGCATGGTACCCGATCCATCATCACAACATATCATACTTTTATCAGTGTGGTGCCCGACCCGTCATCATAACACATTATGTTTATACCGGTATGGTACCTGATCCATCATCGAAACATATCAAATCATACTTGTGTGGTAATCGATTCATTATCTCAACATATTATCACAATGCAAACAAAATGCCATGTAATCATTAAATCATAAATCATGCTAGGAGTCCATCACAAATGCCAAGTCCACAAACCAAGCACAAGTCAAGAAAGTCTAGTCGCTACAACAATCGTCTAACTAACTTTTATTAGTAACCTTAGTTTATACATAAATATATATCCCCAAACATCACTTTCCATAACTCCTTACAAGTTTCCATAGCCGAAATTCTACCATCACACACTTCTTCTCTATCCACATTCCCAACCTTTAGTCTATAATCCTTTCTAACTATTTTAATGGTGATTCTACTTTTTACTCCATAGAATTTCTCTTTTACGTTTATTCATCAATCGCGGAATTTGCTCGTGCTAACTAATAACCACCAACAGGCCATAGCTCACCTTATAAACACTTACCTTAGTGTAATTGGAACGATGAGTCCTCTTATTTTCACCTTTTATGATTTCATGTTGTCTCATTCAAGTTTCCACTATATTCAAGCCTTGAAATATATTATCAATGCACACTCAATCCACTACTTTATCTATCTCTCATCACATTTATGATATCACTATAGCAATAGTTATATAATCATATTTAGACATAATCAGATTTCAAGCCTCCACCCATTCAACTCGAATCTTAAAGCCCGATATATTAGATTCCTGATATTACTACTAATGCTAAATGCATATATCCCAAGTCTAATTAATACAAATAAATCATGACTTACCTCTTAAGTGAAAAATACTACTTCGAAGAGGAGTGAGTTATTCCATGTATGCTAAACATATTCTCTGTTTGGGTTTTCTTTAGGTGTGTTATGAAATCGCTCTCATGAACCTTGGCCTTTGAAATCCCATGGTTGGAGAGATAGGGTTTTCAGAGAATTTTTGGAGAAGGGGGCGACCTAGAAAAATAAAAAGAAAGAGGATTTTTAAAAATTCTTGGCTGGGGTATTGCTTTTTACAGTTTCAATGGTACCACTACAATGATTATTCAACCACTGCAATGGTTATCGACGGTTTGGCCTAGTCCATTAGTGGGCCTCTTTGCCAATTCCCTTAGGCCCACTAGTTAACTAGTGAACGGACTTCTAAAATTTCAAAAGGTAATAAACCTAGCAACTAATGAATAAAATAAAAAACACCCTAAAAATTTGCCATAGTACTAGTAGCTTCTCTTATAAAATTAAAAGTACATTCACATGTAGCACAAAAGTCTCATGATAATTATGTAATCTAAACATGATTATATTTTTTGTTTCTTTTCATTTTTGGAAGTTTATTTTAACTATATATACATTTTCTCCCCAATTTGAATTTTTCTCGATTTATTTTGAGCCTAGTATTATTGTAAATTATTTTTGGGGTATTTTTACATGTACAATAGTTTGGATTGTCACATAAGATACCAATTTACCCACCATTCATCCCTAAATTCTCCTAAGAGTGAGGTCAAGACATATGTGTAGGTGCTTAACAAATTTTAATACAATAATCCCATAGGAAAATTATTTTAAATTATGTTATATCGTTACACATCCCTACTCCTCGATGCACAACCATTAAGGTACTGCCTAATTTAGGCTTGATGGTTATTCCCAATCCGATGTGCACAATTAATTTGTGGGATAACTCCCTAATATGATTACCTGTATAGGAGGTACAAAACAACAACAACAAAAGGTCAGGGAAAAATCGATCCACTATTTTCTCTTTAAACTCTCTCAACTCTCTGCAAAATCTCCCTCTAACAACGAATTCAAGGTTATTTTTCATCTTCACTACATTCTTTGTTCATTTATCATCATAGAATTATAGAGTTAAGTTAGAATAAAAGGAATATGGGTGGTTTTGGGTGCAACTTATTGAACTTGAATTTGTGGTTTTCTTGAATGTATTGGCTGCCATACTGAGTTCTTTTTTATTTTCAGAACTCCTGTAGTGTTTTGGACATAAGATTAACGTAGTTCATGATAGATTTCAATCAAGGGAGAGGTAAAAAAATGAAGTTCATCTTCTCTAATAATTTTATTCAATTTGGGGTTGATTTTGGGTGTTTTACACCCCCGTTTTACTATAAAAAGGTTCACACACACTTCTCAAGCCCGATATGTACTTAATTTTCAATATTACTAAGAAAAGTCAAAATTTCACCTTGGGAAGGGAGGTTGGCAAGTTGAAGATAATGAACCACTATATTGGTGACCTCTATCATAGAATTAGTATTGCAACAACTGTAGGTTCTACCAAAATGGTACCAATACAGAGATAATAGGCAGTAACCTCCCTCCAATTTTGCATTATTTGAAATTTCAAGTTTCTTTTTCTTTTATGTATTTTGGTATGGTTCTAAACTAGTTTTTTGGATTTTACAGGATCATCATGGTCCAATAACATACCTACCATAGATTTCCAAATAAAAAATGTTGTGATCATTATAAGAAAGGTTGTATAATAGGGGTTTCCTCCTCGAGCGAGGCATGGTGATGACTAGCGTGGAGGAAGATTTTCCAAACTTTAACAACTAGCTGAAGGTTTTTGGGTGGGAGATGTTAACCGATCCCATCCCTTGGCATAATATAGAGGTTGTTCAGGATTTTTATGCCAACCTCCTTACCGTAGACTGGTCAGTGCTTCTCTCCACTGTCCATGTTTGAGGCAAGAAGGTCCTGGCGAATATGGCCGCCATCAATAATACTTTGGGTACCTCAAACCCTTCCAATACTGCCTTTGAGGAAATAATTTTAGCATGGAACTTAGAGTGGGATGCTAGGTATTAGCACCGAAAGGATTTATTGCTGAGGTGAGATAGTCCAGCGCCAAAGGGAAAAAGATCACTTAGTTTTTGGCTGAGGCTAGGTTATTGTTATATTTGTTTTCCCAGAGAATAAATCTCTCGGGAAATATTATAGATATGCCATTCTAATGGTCTATGTTGGTGGCTTATGCTCTCACAGAAATCTGAGTGAATGTGGGGGCACAAATTATGGATGAGTGGTGGTACTTTTATGCTAGAGAGAGGTCGACATGATATATTTTCCTACATTCTTTGGTTACCACACTTTATGATAGAGTGAGAATGCCTCGAGTGATTCAAGACACTATAGATAGCTGTGAGATGGCATGTAATACATTATGGGGTAGGATATTCTAGAATAGAGTATGAAGAACAGGATGGTGGGGGCAAAGGGTAACAGTAGTTGGGATAGAAAATCTTGGAGGGCGAGTGCCCTTTTTACCAAGCTTTGACACTCTCATTAATTTGGAGGCTGACCTTGCTGCAGTCTGAGGCTATCTAAAGAGGTCTCACCTGCCTCCTCTTGGATTATCCTCTTTGAGGTCTACTACCCCACTAAACCTGACCCCAGATTTTCCGAAGCTTCAAGAATATAAAAGTTCGCCTAGGTGATGTTTGGGTATAGCTCTCCCTAGAAGAAGTTATCGAAGCTGATCAGGAAGGACGTCGTGTTCTCCTTCCTTAGTGGCATGGAGGAGAAGGGATTGGATGCCTTAAGTCTCAAAGATAGTGACTCTAGCTATTCTACCCCCTTTTAATGCTTTAAGTATTTGGATTTTGGTTTCCCCTATTTGGGCGTGTAACAAATAATTTTTATTTTATGTTCTTACACTTTAAGACTATTTTCCTCCTCGCCCCTTAATAGACACCTTTTCTTATAATGCGTGTCAGATTTGGTTTTTTTCATTTTATTACTTTGATAAATAGGGTTGCTTGTGAAATAGCAAAATCACAAAAATAGGAGACACACCTGGCAAGATACTGCCTAGAGCCGCTGCAGTGGTTAATTTTACCACTGTAATGGTAAAAGATCCACTGTAGTGGTAACCTCTATTAGTTTCTCCTTTTATTTTCTTACACAGTTCCAGGTCCCTTTTCTACAGAATACTCTTTTTATGCATACTCTAGTAGCATAATAACCTCTTGTTTACGCATAATATAAATTGAATTGCCAATTCTAATGCTTTTGAGCCACAACTAACACAATTTTATGTCTATCAAATCAAATAGTGTTATACATTCATCAATATCCTTATTTACTCGATACATTATTCTCAAAAGTATTCCACCAATAGCCAAGCACATGGTGGTTCATATGGTAGTTTGTACGAAATCAGATAGAAGTCAAGTAGTACTCCAAATCATAGAGAGATGAGCCATACCTCAAGTCTTGAAAATAAAGATACTCTTGGAACCACACTCGTTCCTTACGTCCACCAGTTTTCTTAGACACACATCACACAACCACACGCATACTGTCAATAAATCAAATTTAAGAGTTTATGCGTTACAAAGAAAATTACCATACGTCACCATTAACAAAAATCTATATAGCACATTTTTAACACATAATTGTCTCGCCACAAGTACTTAACACCATATCGAATGAGTATAGCGATCCACTACTTATATCCTTTCTAGCCTCTATTTGTTAGGCATTTGATTTTGACCTTTCCATATTAATACATTCCAATTGGGACAAACTAGCCTTAATTGTGACTATTGAGATACCAATTGCACTCAACTTGTAGACAGGACATTGAGAGGGAACGATAGGAAAGAATAAAGTGAGATAGCTTCCTAGAAGCCATGTAGCTTCCTACAGATTTGATATGGGCGTCAATGCACCAATCTATAGAACTTTACTTAATATTTGCACTTGTACTTGGAAGCCGGTAACCTGAGTTCAGATTACCATTCCTATCATGAAAAAACCCACCGGATTATGTCGAGAACCTATTTCTGCTGACTCTAGATAGGTGAACCCTATATATCTGTAATACCCCAAATTTGGTACCTGAAATTCTGCACTGTGCTCATGACCTCGAAGGACCACAAGCTAACGCATGACTGATATATATACCTGAACACTACATAAAATACTGTATAAATATGGAAATAAAGTTTGTAGGGCCGTGAGGTTCAAAACTAAGAGATAATATCTGTTAAAATATAACATCTGAGTGGGGTATGAAATACCCAAAACAACTAAAATAACTGTCTGAACATGCTAGTCCAAAAACCTTTAAACTGTCTGAATAATGAGTTAATGGAACATATCCCCAATTGAATCAAACTACTAAAATAAATTAATTAATGAGATAATAAAGTAATGGTTATGTCCTCGAAGGAGGAGGACTCACTGCTAACTCAGACTGCTGAGACTGGAATACTACTGATACTCTGGAGCTCGTGCTTCTGAACCTATGGTATTAAACACCATAATGTAAATGCATCAGTACGTTTGAATATACTGGTATACATGTGAGGTAGGCTGAATGAAAAGGGTTCACATGCATAAACTATACTAATTGACTGAATAATATGAACGTGAGAATACATGCATTAATACATAGTAACTGTAACTAAGTTTGTCATAACATAATTACTGAACCCGAGTACTGATAACATGAGATACTAATAACTATATAACTAAAATAACTAATACTGAATGACTGTATCTGACAGTCTAGGTTCTGAAAGAACTAGATGAGTTCCATACTGTTCTGAGTTGATTGTATCTGACAGTCCTGAATCCTGTAGAACTATCTAAGTTCTATTACTGAGACTGAATGAATGTATCTGACATTTCTAATTTTGTACTGAAATTATGGTAAGTAGTCATCTAACCGACATGCCCCAAATAACGTAATATAGCTGAGTTGGGGTCCAATCTGTAATCCCAATTGGAAGGGTGCAATACCGCACCACTGGTAAGGACAATCTGTGAGTAACCCTCATATAATAGATGACTCTAGTGAGAACGGTAGGAACCCTCATATAACAGGTTAAGACACCTCATCTACCCTCATATAACAGGCAATGATGTCTCAACCTACACTGGCTACATAGTTTTAAAAAACAAGGATTGCTTCTAAGAATCACACCCTCAAATAACATGTGGATTCCCATCCTTGGGTTTTTTCGGTGCTAATTTTTACTCCCAACTAAATAGACAGTGAACATGATTAACTGGACTGAGTTAACTGAATTTCTATGGACTGACAAAATGCTACTGAGATTACTAAATTATTGAGATTACTGAGTTTACTGAGTTTTCCTGAGTTATAAGATTGACTGAATTTCTATGAACAAGGCTTGACTGAGAGTATCTTGAAACATGACACTGGCTCTAGGCACATATCTAATTGTCGGGTATAAGTACCCCCAGGACTCGATCGCATAAAACTGACAAAGCATGACTTTTTTGAATACATGACCAACATCGATAATCCATAATATAATAAGATGGGGATTTCATGAAGTATAAGTGTTAAAGCACCACAATGGCTACACATATATCCATAATTCATTAACTAAGACATTTCATCAAACCCTTAACATGCATGAACTTGTACATGAATGGGGATTTCATATTATCATACTAGAATGGAACATTTCCTTAACATAGGCATTTATCAAACATATGGGAAGCATGCTTTGGTTATACAATCATCAGCACATCTAATAATCATGGATACATCCATCAACGTTTAAACTTAAGGGCTTATCATGATTATTATGTAAATCATCACATCCTAGGTTCAATCATTGGAATATGCAATTTCAAACATAAATCAAAACGCCAAAACATTATGAACATAAATTTCAATTCAATTTAAATCATGAACATTCATAAATACACAAATCTTGGATCTTAAAAAGAGATTTTTGAGCTTCATGGGTGAAAGGGACCCATGAATCAACACATGACATACCTAGGTTGTGAGTTTCATGAAGTTCCTAGACTTGAAGAATTTGGAATCTCTTAGTTTCTTGAAGAATGATGTAGATCTTGTTCTTGGGGATTATCTTTGAGAGAAAACCCTAATTTGATATTATAGATGGATAATGAACTTATGAGCCTTGATGTAATATTATTAGGGGTTAAAATGGGTAAAAAATGACCCAAATACCCTTTTAAAAAATAACTTTAAAATAAGTGAATGAACTACGAGTTGGTGGGTGCGATGGTCCATTGCTGGGTCGATGGTCCATCGGTCCTAACCGTCATACCTGGGTAGAATAGGGGTTCACTACCTCTGCTGCGATGGCTTGGGCGATGGTCCATCGCTAGCTCGATGATCCATCGGTCTGAACCATCACCCTTACGTAGAAGGTGGTCTCACTGGCTCCGCTGTGATGTTTTGGATGACGGTTCATCGCTAGTTCAATGGTATATCGGCCCTCATCGTCGCACCTTAGTAGTTTTGACTGCTTTCTATAAAATGGCCATAACTTTCTACCCCGATACTGGATTTGGACAAAATTGGTATCGTTGGAAAGATAATTCAATTTCCCACATGACATAAAGTGAAAGTCTTAAAAATTACACATATATAAAAGTGGATTCATCTTTCAAAGTAAGTTTCTAACATACTTAGGATGATTTCAAGCTAGGTAGAAGTACAGGGTATTACAATATCTCCCCCTTGAGAACATTCATCCTCGAATGAGATTGAGTGAGAGGGGAGAAGATAAACTGATATACATACTGAACCTGAATAAATGGAACATGATCTCATGACTGACATGACTGATAACTGAATATATTATACCGAATATGCATATTTGATACATGTGTAACTGATTCATGAATGCATAACTGAGTTTTCTGTTGAACCATGGTTCTCACAATGAGAATTCATGTTTGATTCATGATTATATAACTGAACTGATACATGAATGCATGACTAAATATGCAATTGTATTTAATACCAAGTTTATAGTGGAATTTTGAACATGAAATGGATACCAAGCTTGTCACTAAAATCTGAACAAATAAATGAAAAGCTTAAGGAGAACTGTTACCTTGAGCTAGATCTGAGTCTGTGCAAAAGAGGTGAGGATACTTGGTATGCATTTCTGCTTCTGCTTCCTAAGTAGCTCCCTCAATGGATTGATTCCGCCATAGAACTTTGACTAGAGGGACTTTTTTGTTCTTCCATCTGCGAGTCTGATAGACTAGGATTTTGATTGAAATCTCTTCATAAGAGAGGCTGTTCTGAACATCTATGCTCTGAATAGGGACTACAACTACTGGATCACCTATGCACTTCTTGTGCAAAAAGACATGGAAGACTGGATGAATTGAGGCTAGATCTAAAGGCAATTCAAGCTCATAAGCTACCTTGCCAAATCAACTGAGAATCTTGAAGGGACTGACATATCGGGGACTGAGCTTTCTTTTCTTCCCGAATCTTTTCACTCCCTTCTTGGGAGAGATCCTTAAATATATAAAGTCATTAATCTCAAACTCGATATCCTTTACTGAACACGCATGAATGGAAATATGAGAACATGACTGAGTCTGTAATGTGTGATGTATTCTAAGTATCGGGAACTGAACTGAGCCATTGTGTACATGGCTTACGGCTGAGATTGGAGCTTGAAGGTCCACCTATGAGTACCCACTACTCCAAGCTAGGTTCCTTAGATGAAGAGGGAATTAAATCTTTAGGTAATAAAAGTTTAGGGGATTATAGTGTATCTCCCCCTTGGGACACTACGTCCCTCGTAGAATGCTGACTTGGCCAAGATATTAAGGAGAGACTGGAATGATGCAAAAGGCACCCACAAACGGAATTGTGACTGAATATTTGAGATTTCAGACTGTGTCATGAAACATAAACTGAGCTAAACATGCAACTAATTGATTGGTCCATCTTATAATGGTTACATCCATGAGACTTTGAATAGTGCGACTAAGTGGATAGAATAGGAAATTATGTGAACTTGTCCGTCTTACTGTCAGAATGAAATACTGGTTGTTCAAACTAATTCCTACTGACTAACTCATCTGATCTGCTTACTAACTAATGGATGAGTATTGTCCATGTAAGACTGAACTGTACTTAGTCTGAATAACTGAACTGAGAATATGGAGTTTCTATGAACATGAAAAAGGGATTAACTTAGTAACATGAAATAGCTGTGCATGAATTCATAAAATACTTATATTGTCTGAGAATGCAAGACCAGACATATAACATAATTGGGAAACATTCTGTAAGCTGAGGTACTAAAATACTATTAACATGTATAACTAATAACTATATGCTATGGTCAAGAAAACCTGAAATTAGACTATGGTACTGATCTAATTTCTGAACTGAGGTTGAGGCTAACACTATATATAAGACTGTAGCAGAGATTGCAACTAAATCTATAATTGAGACTCATACTGGGACTGAATATTAGTTTCTGATAATTGAGGTTTAGACTGGTACTGAAGTACTGAATTCCGATGGCAAGTAATTGATAACTGAAAGCCATGGTCTTGTAGGACTATCTGAGTCCTTTACTAAATATTGATTACTGAACATACGTTGTAACTGAGGCCTGAGAAATGGAACATCAACACTACAAATTCACCGAGCAATCTAAACTGAGGGTATATGTGACATAACCTAAGTTTGGCTAATTTCTAGGAGTGGAACATGAGTCGTGCGGGCTGAGCATACTATAAACCATGACATGAGTACATGAGCCGTGAGCTGCATGACCTGAGTTTAAAGGTTCTGTATTCATGGGACATGATCCATACTATTGAGTAAACTAAAACTCCTTATACTAGGAATTGAAAACGCATATGATTCTATGGAAGGTGTCTAAATTTAAGCTATGTTCATTGAACATGATTCGTACCATAGAGTAAACTGGGACTCCTTATACTAGGAACTGAAATCGTACATGATTTTTTCTAATATGCACAAATATATGTGATGATCATGGATCTAACAGGTAGGATATTAATAGATATCATGATACTTGATCATTTTTGAGGATTCATAATACTATTCTGAGATGGTATGCATGATTATGTTCACTGTGAGAATAGAAGAGGATGACATCTATGAAGACTACAACAAACATGTCCAAGTACTAATTGAACACATAGTTCATCAAGTCCATGAAGGCTTCTGGGGCATTGGTTAGACCAAAGGACATGACTAAGAATTTAAAGTGACCGTACCGAGTTCGAAAAGATGTCCTCAAAATGTCACATTCTCTAACTCTGGGTTGATGATAGCCTGATCTGATGTCTATCTTAGAGAAATAGCTGGTACCCTGAAGTTGGCCAAATAAGTCATTGATTCTGGGAAGTGGATACTTGTTCGTAATCATGACTTTATTGAGCTGACGGTATCTATACATATTCTGAGAGAGCCATCTCTCTTTCGCATGAATAGAATTGTTGCACCCCATGGGGAAACACTGGGCCTGATGAATCCCTTATATAGAGATCCTTCAACTGTTCTTTTAGTTCTATAAGTTCCACTGGTGCCATTCTATATGGTAGAATAGATAAAGGAGAAGTATCTGAAAGAAAATCAATACCGAAGTCTATTTCCCTTTCAGGAGAAACTCCGAGAAAATCTTTGGGAAGCATATCTGAATATTCATTCACTACTGAGACTGATTCAAGATTGGGAGTTTCAAAAGTAGAGTCCTTAACATGAACAAGATGATAAACACATCCTTTAGATATCATTTTTTGTGCTCGAAGGTATAAAACAAGCTGACCTCTAAAAACTGAAGTACTACCCGTCCACTCTAGGACATGTTTATTCGGGAACTAAAACTGGAAAACTCTATTTCTGCAGTCAATTATGGCATAGAAAGAATGAAGCCAATCTATGCCGAGAATGACATCAAAATCAGTCATCTCTAAATCAAGTAAGTCTGCTGAGGTGACTTTCTAAAATATCATAACCAGGCAGTTCCTGTATACCCGTCGGGCTATGATGGTTTTACCCACTGGGGTAGATACTAAGAAGGGCTCTACTAGAATTTTGAGACTAACTCTAAAATCAACTGCTATTTTAAGGAGTAACAAAAGACAAGGAAGCTCCTGGATCTAGCAAAGCGTAAACATGCACATGAAAGATCTATAACGTACCAGTAACCACATCAAGAGAATTTTCCTGATCCTATCAGGACTGGAGAGTATAGAGTCTATTTGGGTATTTCCCACTAGTAGCATAGGAGGTAGCACCCTGCTAATTCAGGAGATCGGATTGAACTGAGGAACGGTTATGCTGACCCTAAAAACTTGATTGGGGATAATCTCTAACTCTGTGGTCTGGCTTTCCACATTTTAAATAGATGTCATTGTCATCTCTAAAAATACCCTGATGGTTCTTACCACATGTCTGACAAAAGGGAGGGGTCTGGGCACTGCTAACACTGCCCTGAGGTTTTAGGGCCAGATGCCCTATCCCTCTTGTCATCTTTGAATTTTGGCACTAGAGCACTGGCTGAAGAAGGGGATAGGAAAATAGCCTCCTGATTTCTCTAAGCTACTACTGAGTAAGATAAAGTGAGTGAGTCAGTTCTGAATTCACCATAAAAGGCATGCTCGTTTAGAGAATCTGCCTGAATGGGCAAAGGTACTGACTGATTTCTGGTTCTCCTTTTGTTTACCCTTTTGGGAGACATATTTAGTAAATGAAATGGAAAAATAGATTTGACTAGGAGTCTACATTTGAGCTTGTGCTCACTAGCATGACATGAATACTGAAAGAAGCGAAATTGTTCCTAAAACATCTCATAGCCTCCTGTCCATAAGTATGGTGCACAACACACCCATGCACAAGACTCTACTAGATGCAGCTTTTCATACTTTCTAGAATACTGTTGAACCTTAGGCTCTGATACCAATTTTAAAACACCCCAAATCTGGCACCCAGAATGCTACACGGTGCTCATGACCCTGAAGGACCACAAGCTAACCCATGATTGATATTTGTACCTGAACACTGCATAAAATACTGTATAAATATGGAAATAAAGGTTGTAGGGCCGTAAGGTTAAAAACTGAGAAATAATATCTGTTAAACTATAACATCTAGGTGGGGTATGAAATACCCAAAACAACTGAAATAACTGTCTGAACATGCTAGTCCGAAAACCTCTAAACTGTCTGAATAAAGAGTTGATGGGACATGTCCCCAATTGACTCTGACTACTGAAATAAATTAATTAATGAGATAATAAAGTAACGGTCATGTCCTCGAATGAGGAGGACTTACTGCTAACTCTAACTGCTGAGACTGGAATACTACTGATGCTCTGGAGCTCGTGCTTCTGAACCTATGGTATTAAACACTATAGCGTAAATGCGTCAGTACATTTCAATGTACTGGTTTACATGTAAGGTAGGATGAATGCAAAGGGTTCACATACATAAACTATACTAATTGATTGAATAACATGAACGTGAGAATACATGTATTAATACATAGTAACTGTAACTAAGTTTGTGATAACATGATTACTGAGTCTGAGTATTGATAACATAAGATACTGATAGTTGTATAACTGAAATAACTAATACTGAGTGATTGTATCTGACAGTCTAGGTTCTGATAGAACTAGCTGAGTTTCTTATTGTTCTAAGTTGATTGTATCTGACAGTCCTAAATCCTGTAGAACTATCTGAGTTCTATTACTGAGACTGAATAAATATATCTGACAGTCCTAATTCTGCACTGAAATTATGGGAAGTAGTCATCTAATCGACATGACTCAAATAAACCATATAGCTAAGTTGGGGTCCAATCTGTAACCCCAATTAGAAGGGTGTCAATACCGCGCCATAGTAAGGACAATCTGTGAGTAACCCTTATATAACAGGTGACTGTAGTGAGAACGATGGGATCCCTCATATAACAGGTTAAGCCACCTCATCTACCCTCATATAACAGGCTATGATGTCTCAACCTACATTGGCTACATAGTTCTGGAACAGAAGGATTGCTTCAAAAAAACACACCCTCATATAACAGGTGGGTTCCCATCCTTGGGTTCGCTGGGTGCTAATTTCTACTCCAATCTGAATAGAAACTGAACATGATTAACTGAACTGACTGGACTGAGTTAACTAAATTTCCGTGTACTGATGGAATGCTACTGAGATTACTAAATTTTGAGATTTCTGAGATTACTGAGTTTACCAAATTTTCCTAAGTCATATGACTGACTAAATTTCTATGAACATGGCTCGATTGAGAGTATCTTGAAAATATGACACTGGCTCAAGGCACATAGCTAATTGTCGGGTATAAGTACCCCCAGGACTCAATAGCATGAAACTAACAAAGCATGACTTTCTTGAATACATGACAAACATTGACAATCATAATAGAATAAGATGGGGATTTCATGAAGTACAAGTGCTAAAGCACCACAATGGCTACACATATATTCATAATTCATTGACTAAGACATTTCATCAAACACTTAACATGCATGAACTTGTATATGAATGGGGACTTCATATTATCATACTAGAATGGAACTATACCTTAATATGGGCATTTAATCAAACACTTGGGAAGCATGCTTTGGTTATACAATTATCAACACGTCTAATAATCATGGATACATTCATCAATGTGTAAATTTAAGGGTTTATCATGATTATTATGCAAATCATCACATCCTAGGGTCAATCATTGGAATAAGTAATTTCAAACATAAATCAAAACCCCACAACATCATGAACATAAATTTCAATTCAATTTAAATCATGAACATTCATAAATACACAAATATTAGATTTTAAAAAGAAATTCTTGAGCTTCATGGGTGAAAGGGACCCATGAATCAACATATGGCATGCCTGGGTTGTGAGTTTCTTGAAGTTCCTAGACTTGAAGGACTTGGAATCTCTTAGTTTCTTGAAGAATGATGTAGATCTTGTTCTTGGGGATTATCTTTGAGAGAAAATCCTAATTTGATATTGTAGATGGATAATGAAGTTATGAGCCTTGATCTGATATTATTAGGGATTAAAATGGGTGAAAAAGTACCCAAATACCCTTTTAAAAAGACTTTAAAATAACTGAACAAACTATGCGACGGTGGGTGAGACCGTCCGTTGCTGGGTCGATGGTCTGTCCGTCCTGACCGTCGTACCTGGCCAGAATAAAGGTTCACTGCCTCTGCTGCGATGGTTTGGGCAACAGTCCATCACTAGCTCAATGGTCTATCATCCTGACCCGTAGCCTTTAGGTAGAAGGTGGTCTCACTTCCTCCGTTGTGACAGATTGGGCGACGGTTCGTCGCTAGCTCAACAGTCCATCAGCCCTCATCGTCACACTTGGGAAGTTTTGACTTCTTTCTATAAAATGGCCATAACTTTCTACTCCGATACCGGATTTGGACAAAATTGGTATCGTTGGAAAGCTAATTCAATTTCCCACATAACAAAAAAATTCCACGTATATAAAAGTGGATTCATCTTTCAAAGTAAGTTTATAACACACTTGGGACTATTTTAAGCTAGGTAGAAGAACGGGGTATTACAATATCCCACCATTAAACCAGTGTGAACGTTTCTACAATGTTCACTTAATCAATGTAGTCAACATCTTAATAAAAATTCAAAAATTCAAAATAATTATTTAATCAATTCTTTTTTAATACATTAGATTTGAAAAATAGATACTGAAAACAACTACAAGCAACTCCCCAGAAACTTGCCTAAACCAATACAAGAGCACAAAACAAGGAATAGGTACGACCATGACACAACATCTATGCAGAATAAAAATAGTAGAGTTGTTGTTGAGTGGTCAGTGTCACTGCAAGAAATTCCAAGTAACCTGCACCATGGCTATACCCCCGAGTGGAGGTATAATAAGTGTAGTATCAGTACAACCAGACATACTGGTATGCATCATCAGCCAACTAGGGATATAAATAAATATCATCAATAATAAATATGAAACTATCAAAACATCAAGTAAACATCTGGTTCTAAACCTCCAACTATAGAATCCATAACATATCCTTTCAGTAGCTCTGTGATTTACCAATTATTTAACAATTCTATATATCTTTTTCCTTTAACTTAACATTTTTGTATATCTTTTTCCTTTGACTACCTATTCCAACCTATACCTTTTTACTCCCATACTGACTCATTCTTATAGTACCTATAATTCTAGAATCAACCTCCACTAAAGTACTCTTTGTGACTTATCTGTTATTTATCAATTCCGTATATCGTGTCCTTTAACTTAATTTTTGTATATCTTGTTCCTTTGACTGCTGATTCCAACCTATACCTTTTTCCTCCAATACTGACTCATTCTTATAGTACCTATAATTCTAAAATCAACATCCACCAAAGTCCTCTTGATACTCCTTTTCACAAGACATCTTCATATCATATCCCATGAAAAGTCATAAATTGTCATGACCCAAAAACCAATGTCATATGGCACTTGTCGCGGCAAGCCTTGATAAGTAATCTTATCACCCAAACTGATACAAAATGAGAAATCAATACCTAAACCCAAGGAAAGACCCCTAGAACAGAGTCAAACCATACATATATAGTATGAGCTGAAACATAATCAAGATACCAAACTAAATCTCAAAAACTTGGTGTCACAGTGGAAGAACCAACTAATACAATTTGAAGTTAAAATATACATAGGATGACCAAAAAGTGAACAAACTTTGTCTCTGAATACAATAAGTCATAGTCTAGATAAGAAAAGGTAGTAGTCAACTCTTGATGCTTAGATAAACCACTACCTCGAAAGACTTGACATGTTGCCTGAATCAGTTATTCATATGCCGCACACATACCTAGATCTGCATCGAAAGGGCTTAGTACGAATGAATATAGTCTACTTGTACTCAGTAGGTATCATAGCCGAACTGAGTAAAGTAGAAAATAAAGTGTATAATCGTAAACTATGGGCATATCACCTGCAATTAGAAAATGTCCCAAACGGTAGACCACACTATCTCCTCTAACAATTCTGTTATACACGCACATAAAAATAACAGGTAGCGGAAAGAAGAACAAGCATACACATACTTTAAATACAAGTACTGGAAGATAGAACAAATAGATAGATATCAAGTCACAAATAGAAATACAATCACAGACTAAGCATAACATATTGAATGTAATAACAATGATGATGATGATGTACGAGGTCATTGCACAACATTCACATACACCTACCGGGCTCAGATGCAAACATAGGACCCATGGGAGGTTCATCAACTCATACCTACCAAGCTCATCTACGAATGTAGGACCCATGGAGGGTTCTTCAACACGTATACAACTAATTCCAATACCAATATCAATGACTCCTCTCTCACACAACCTTTAGAGAGAAGCTATAATGATGTCACAAGCCGATGTTTCCAATGATCCTAGGCTTTCCAATATTTACAAAGTATTTCTAGTATTTCTAGTGTTTTTAGTATCTCTACAGTGGTACCAATGCTTCATGATCACATAATATGACATAATACACAAATCAAGTACAACATGCAACAACAATAGGTGTATAAAGTATGAGATACAATGAAAATAAAGATGCAATACTCACAATCAACTAAAATAAGAATATCCAATATCCAATAAATAAACTATGTGAGCTAAAAATTCACTCAAATCCACTAACCATCCATGATCCACTATAATCAATAACCATTAAGTGAAACATGTAATAAAAACATTATTGATACCATATAATTACAAAATCTAGACCTTCTCCTACCAAAAAGAGTGTAATGTAACATACATATATCAATACCAGGCCAACAACAACATATAAGACTCCACATGGTCACACATAGCAATTAATGACTCAAAAACACCAAATATTATTCACATAGGACCCTACACGAGCACATAAATCACTTAAACACATTTTACATGATACAACCCCATACCCATAGCATGTATTTACATTATTATTAACTACCTAACCCAATTTAAAGAAAGTTAAGTCATAACCTACCACAAATGAAGAAAATAGGTCCAAAAAAAGCCTTCAATCCTAAGCTTTCCCCTCAAGAATAGACCTGGAATTAACTAAAACATACAAATATAGAATTTACGCATTAAACAAAAGCCAGTGATACCCATATTGCCTATTTCCAAATTGGGGTCAAAATGGACCCTCGAAATAAGTTTTCAAAAAAGAGGGGTAAAATTATATTTTAGTCCAAAAACATCTTTCCCAAGATTAAAGGAACTCGTACGAGAAAATCCAAATGAAAATAGAGTGAAATTAGGGTTTGAATCAATGAAATGATAATTTGGGCCTTCCAAGATAAAATCTCTAAATTTTACCTTTAAGTTCGTGTTTAAAAAAATTTAAATGATAAAATCAAACAAATGAAGTTGAGATAGAAGTTTGGATCTTACACAAGCTTAAGAATAAAGAAAATACCCAAAAACTCTATTCCCAAGCTCCAAGTCTCGAAAATGTGAAGAAAAATTGAGAAAAAAATTATTTATACCCAAGTGACAGGTGCCACTAAAGCGGTCAAGTAGCCATTTTAGCGGTCTCCGCTAAAGCATTCAGTACCACATTAGCAGTACCCGCTTAGCATGCTAGTCCGCTAAAGCACCCTTTCCTAGCAGGTAGCCAGCCACTAAAGAGAACAAGTGGCGCTTTAGCGGTTGCACCAGCTGTGGAGACTTGAAAAATGCCAAGTCTCCGCGGACACCTCAGAATTCATTTAGAATCTCGAGAAACCAAACGAACTATGCTATGCTGTCAAATTCGACATTTTAGACTCAATAGTAATATCAAAATTTTGAAAAAATATAGTTTTCATAAATTAACCCCCGAGACCTATCTTAAAATTTTTAAATTGAGGGTTAAAATAAGATATAAAAGCCATAAACCCACCCCAACAAGGTTACCAACCTAAAATTGACGTTTCGGATCTACCGGTAAAGTCTGTTTTTCCATCTGACACATAAATAAAAAGATATTGACAAAATTTAACTTTTAAGCCTTTTAAACCACCAAAAAACAAAATCTAGCACAAATGACATCGAAATGCATCAAGAACCGTACTAATCATCTCCACACCCCAAAACTACCATGAAGCAACTACTGGGAGATGTAAAATGGTAAAATCACACAAAATTACTATTTTATAAAAATCACCAAAAGTCAAGTCAATACATCATCCACCACTAAGAAACTAGTTCATCCTCAAACTAAGGATAATAGAAATACCTGAATCAACAAAAAGCTGGAGAAAACTACTATGCATATCAGACTTGACCTACCAGGTAGACTAATCTACAGGTCGATGTCTCCACTGGACCTTAACCTCTAGAATAACTCTAGAGCGTACTTCTCTAATATCCTTAGCTAGAATAGAGACAAACTTCTCATAAAAAGACAACTGCTCATCTAACTAAACTGAATCCCAATGAATGACATGAGACTCATTTAGAATATAATGTCAAAGCATAGAAACATGAAAAATTGGATGAATAGTTAATAGATCTAGAGTCAAAGCTAACTCATATATCATATCTACAATTGTTTAAAAGATCTCAAAAGGCCTAATATACCTAGGGCTAAGCTTGACCCTCTTCCTAAACCTTATCCCACCCTTCATGGGTGAAATATAAAAAAAGACATGATCACCAACACTGAATCCTAAGGCACAAATTCTATGACTCGCATAACACTTTTGCCAACTCTGAGTCGCTCGAAGTCTATCTTAAATAACCCAAACTCTATATAAAGACTCACAAAGAAATCAGTACCTTGAGGCCTAATCTTAAAAACATCAAACCATCCAACTGGAGTGTGACAATGCTTGCCATACATCACCTCAAAAGGAACCATCTCAATACTAAAATGATGGCTATGACTATATAAAAATTTTGTCAAAGCTAGATGATGCTCCCACTAACCAATCGAAGTCCATGACACAAACCCGGAGCATATCCTCCAAAACCTGAATAGTCCACTCTGACTAGCCATTAGTTTAAGGGGTGAAAAGTTATACTAAGGTCAATCCAAGTGCCCATCTCCTCCTGAAAAGTCTTCTAGAAGTGGGATGTGAACACTAAATCTTAATCTAAGATAACAAACACTGGAACACCATAAATATAAATAATCTCATAAATATATATACAGGTCAACCTCTCATCACTGAAAAAAACCTAAATTGGAATGAAATAAGAAAATTTTGTCAATCGATCCACGATGATCCAATACTATCAGAACCACAAGAAGTACAAGGAAACCCAGACATAAATTCTATAGTAATCCATTCCTATTGCTAATCGGGAATGGGTAATCTCTAATGTAAATCACAAGGTCTTAAATGCCCGACCTTCACCTGCTAGAAACATAGGCAACGAGCTATGAAACCTACCACATCCTTTCTCATACCACCTAATAGTAATGCTTCCTCAAATTAAGATACCTTTTAGTCACTCTAAGTTGGATAGAATACCAGGAATAATAAGTTTTCTAAAAAACCAATCTAATTTGTTCACTCAATCTCGGCATACAAAGTTGACCCCCAATCCTCACAATACCATCTAACCAAGAAAGACTTTATTAGACTCACCACCTTATCTTGAGTCATTATCAACCCTAAATTATCAAGTTAATGAGCTTGAATCTAATCATCAAGGAAGATCTAGCTACCACGAATGCCAAAACATACCCAAGTATTGAAATATCTAGCCTAACCATCTGGTTAGCCAAAGGTTGAACCTCTAAATCTAAAGGACAGAAACACCCTAGATTTTAGACCTTGAAAATCTCATGAGCTTTGATCTCACCACCTTGGATACGACTTACCCTATGAGACAAAGGGTGTCTTGACGGGCCAGGTGACCCTAGTCATTAGGTGTCCAATAAGTTTGGTCGAAGACACTATCTTTATTATGACTTGAGATAATAAATCATAAATACTTAATACGATTTATAATAATCAAATTGTAAGAAGTACAGTGTTCACCTAATTTAGTTCTACTCTGACGACTTGGACCCTACGAGTCATAGGGTCACGTGATGAGTCAGTTGACTAAGTAGTAAGGACAATAGTAGGTGAGGGTCCTAGAGACTATTTTAGTTATGACTCATGGTAATGAGGCATAAAGTGTGGTTACGATTTGATGGGTGACTCATAGCCAGGGGCAATACTTTTTTATCTTTTAAGCTAAGGGTACTTTGGACATTCCCCCCTTTAACCCTTTAGACCCCAAAACTTAAGACCATTTTTGGGATTTAATTTTCCTAATATTCTATATCAAATACTCCTAAATAATCTCTAAAATTCTCCATTTCTGTTAAAGCTAGAATTCCAAGAGAGGTGGTCATCTAGGGTTTTAAGAGTTCTTTTTTTCCAACAATTTCTTGGTATTTGAGGCATGTTAATCTTCCCCTATACTTGTATTGTCTTAGTGGGATGATTTGGATAAGGTTTATATGGTTTTGATGTTGGGTTTTGAACTAAGGGTTGAGGGTTTTTAATCTAAATTGTTTAAATGCTTCTTCTATGATATTTATAAAATTGTTTTGCTTAAATTGAGGGTTAGTGAAGAATTTGGGGAACATAGGAATGGTGAATGGACTTGGGTATAATTTAATCACTAAATTGGTAAATCGTGGAAATAGGGGTACAAAGGAATCTCTAAAATTAATTGTTTGGAATGGAAATTGGTAATAGCCTCAACCCACTTGCATAATTGATTTTAAAATATGCATTATCACTTGGTTTGATACAATTCTTGGAATTGATGCATGGATTAATTAGTTAATTGGATGATAATTTTCTTGAAAACTATGAAGGGTACACCGGAATCCCCCAAGTAATTTTTATAATGGAGTTTGTGAATCCCTAAGTGTTGGATTAATGACATTGCTTGCAATCAATACTCAATATGATGATTGCACTTAATAAAGCCTTAATAATTGACTCCTAGAATTGGTGGTTGTTTTATGTGTTAAATATTTTAAATTGGGCAATAATGGGGGTTGTGCTAGCTAGCCTTAAAGGTATATGTCCAAAGGAATAATACTGGAAACTCGTATTTGTCAAAATGAGGGTTGGTCTTGATGACCAATTTCTTGTAGGGTACAATGGAATTCCCTTAATGGACATACATATATATGTACCATAGAGGGTGAAGGGTATAAGGTAATCCCCGATCATCTATTATATCTTTGTTTTATGCGGCTAACATGCACTAGGGCCCATCCAGGGGGTAATACTAGACCCATGTAGCCCATGGGTGGATTTATAATGGTAACCTTTACAACCTATGTTAAGGTTTTTTAAAGTTCATGCTCAACCCTACTCCCTACCCTAGCATGTATATATGTATATGTATTTTATATAATTTTACGTATTACATATTATACTAGTTTGAACTATTATTATGGCATTATTTTGTTCTTTTATCCCTAAATTACATGCTAGCGCTCCAACCACTAACCATTTTTTGATGTTGTATGCCCACATGATACAGGAACCGGCCATATTTCCATATCTTCTGCTCAATGACTTGGATTCGAGATTAGTTATTGAGTCAGACTGAAGTGGTGTGCTTTTAAACTTTGGAAGACCCCATTTCATTATCATGGTTTTCTTTACATTTTGACTATACCTTTGGATTTGGCTTTTGGCTATTGTCATAGGAATATCCCAGTACTTTATTAGTAGTCAGTTGTGGTTAATTATTTAGAAGGCTTTTTTTGGACTACTGTGGTTATTGGGCAGTGTTGATAGGTCATTTGGCCAGTCACGGTGGTTTTTTATGGATATGAATTTAAAATTTCTTAAGCTATTTCACAGTATCATGTTATATATTTAGAATGCATTCGACTTTAGGGTGTGTTATGTTTGGGTTGGTTAGGTGCAGGGAGTGATCTCTAATTCATGCAGGACTTAAGATACCCAACACCACCAGGACCTAATTTTGTTAATGTTATATTGGTATCAGAGCCTAGGTTTGGTGTCATTGGGTGTCTAAAAAAAAGTGTCAAGTAGAGTCTCTTTTATAGGTGTGTAGCGTGCCCTACTTACAAGGGAGAGGCTTCCCTATCTTGTTGTCTTATTTTAAGCTATAGAGTCTAAGGTCTTGAGTCTCTCTAATTTCTGTGTGTTTACTTTTCAGATCATGCCTCCCAAATAATCTAAAGCTCATAGAAACACCTTTATCCCTTTTGAGGACAATGTTGATATGAGACACCCTTCTCATAGGGCAAGGACCTAGTCTAGGGGTCCAATTCCTAATTGCCCTTGTGGAGTTTCACCAGTCCCCTCTAGTCCTCCTCTAGCTCCTTAAGTTGATGTGTTGAATGTAGAATTTCATCAGTCTATTCACATGTTAGCTCAATTGGTAGCTTTTCAGTATGAGCATGTAACTTTTGTTACTTCATCTTCTGAGGCCATAAGGGATGTCAAATTTTTAAGGTTGAGTCCTCCAACTTTTATTGGTGTTAAGGTTGATGAGGATCCTTAAGGTTTTATAGATAATAGGAGAAGATCTTTCGAGTTATGCTTGTTAATAATATGGAGAGGGTGGAATTTCCTACCTATAAACTGAAGGATGTAGTATACCAAAGTTATAAGGAATGGGAATAATCTAGGGGAGATGATGTTGACTCTATACTTTGGGATTATTTCTCTAGTGCTTTTCTGGACCACTTATTCCTCAAGAGCAAAGGAAGGTAATACGCCAAAATTATAACTCTCGTTAGAAAGTGTAAGCGGTCACTATCAAATATAGAACCCAACTGGGTTTGGTGTCGAATCCAACAGGGAATACTGTATTCACTAAGTATTATGGTTGTTATTAGACTGTTGATCAAAGGTTCCAGAATAAAAGGGGTTTTTATTTATAAATTGTATTCAAATATTTGTCACAGAAAGTAATCCAACTTTAGGTTGTATTGCAAATAGTAACTCAATAAGAGAAGTCAAACTAGAGTTATGGTTACCAATATTCTTAAGCAGCTAGGGTTGTGAACTATTTTGGATTCCCAATGAACAATTCTAATTGCAAGAGTAATTGAATTCTATGGTTTACCCATTAGTTTATCAACTTAAATGAGTAAATTATCCATTAATTCTTTCAAAGTTAAAGAACTTATTATTTATTCAACTATATTCTCACATGGGTTGATCCAGTTAAGGCATCTACACTCTATCCAAAGGTTAAAGCCCTTAGATTTATGTAAACCCTTTCTTTTCCCAACAAACACTTTTTTATTCGAACAAGTGTTGTTCTTGGGATCACTTATCAAGTTTGCAACCAAGAAAAGTCATTAAAGTGGATAAGGGCTTATGCAATATTAATTAATCATGGGAATCCACTAGATTCACAACCCCCAATCAGCTATTCATATCAAGGCTCCCATAACCCTAGTTATGGGAGCTTAGCCACACATATCCATCACAGAAAGAGAAGAAATCATTGTGTTATTCATAAATTAATTCAAAATTTACTTACAAAAAGTCACAATTATTGTTCTTTAATCTTCAATAGAGAAAATTATAATGGAATCTAGATCCACAATTCTAGAATGGATCTCAGAAAAAAACTACGTACAATATGTTTCAAGAATGGAAACCCTCATAAAAGATAAAAATATGATCCCTAATAAAACCTAAAACTGGGTATTTATATGTTCCCAGGTAAAAAGGATTTAAAATTTGAATTCAGAAAAAAAATGCATCCAAATTAGTGGTCCAATGCAAAACTGGTGGTCCACCACTTTGACCTTCACTGTGACTTTTGAAATCTTGAATTTTGTTTAGGTTTAGTGGTCAGTTTAGTCATCCACTGCAAAACTGTTGGTCCACCATTTTGACCACTAGTGGATCTTTTAAAATCTTGAATCTGGTGGTCAGGATGGTGGTCCACCGTAATAGAGTGGTCCACCATTTTGATCGTCCCTGAGTGTTCTAAAATCCTGAATTTTGTTTGGGTCTAGTGGTCAGGTTGGTGGTCCACCGCAAAATTAGTATTCCACCATTTTTACAGCCAGTGGGTCTTCTGAAATCCTGAATCTGGTGGTCACTTTATTGGTCCACCACAAAACTGGTGGTCTACTATTTTGACCGTTGTTGGGTCTTCAGAAATCTTGAATTCTGTTTTAGGTCTAGTGGTCAGTTTGGTGGTCCACCAAAAAACTGGTGGTCCACCATTTTGACCATCAATGGTGTTTTTCTGTTAATTTCCTAAGTCTTGTCCTTCAGCTAGCTCCTTACCCTGAAACACTAAAATCCAATATTAAATGCAACCTTGGTTGCTTGAAAACATGCAATTTTTCCAAGAAAAAGATGCACAATGTTCTGTCAAAAAATGGAACATCAATACCTCAACTTAAAACAATTGCTTGTCCTCAAGCAACTACATAATACCATACTACAATGCTTAACCAAGAGAAACATAAGATACCTATGATAGTCAATCATCAATTTTAGTTCAAAACACATTACCCTCTCCAAGTTCAATCACTTTAAACCCAACTATGTATATTAATGAAATTCAACAATATGACACAAAGAAATCAAGATATGGCACCACATTAGCAACAAACAACCACACATATCTACAAGTTACACTACCTAAACAAGTAAGCAGCCACCAATACAACCCATGTGCCCTTACAACGAAGAAGTCACTCTTCACTTATATATGAAATCAAGCATGTCAATGTGGGGACGGTAAAGAGACACTCACTCTCAGGAAAAAGTTCCAATCAATGTTTGTCAAATACCATAAGCTTGTCCTCATTTTCATCACCTAATCTTTCAGATAGTTAAGTTAGGATTACTATAGGACTTTTCTTCAGCTTGTAATGCAGGCTTGAGGTTGGTATGATACGTAAAGATATTTAAAGTTACTAGGCCTCCTTTGTACTTCACTAACTTTTGGAGTCTCACTTATTAAACTTTAACTTATTTCTCCCTTTCTTTATTAAAGCAATTTCAGGATGGGTATGGTCTTTTAGTCTTTCATTTTCTCTTTTTCACAACTTTTTTTTTCTTATTCTTTTTCTACCACACACATCCTTGCAATATTTTCTCTCATTTTACCTTTCTTCATACTCACTTTACATCACGCACCCTATGATAACCAACCTTAACTTAGGTGATTTGCCTAAGTCGAAGTGCATAATGTCCAAGGAGGACCAGGGCCAAAACAGGTTCATTGTGATACAAATGGGAAGGTGATAGGTCTACAAGAAAAATAGGCAGACGGGCTCAAAATTGGGATCAAGGGATATCATTCACACATAAAAGGCCATTTAGGCTAAAACTGGACTAATATCAAAACCGTCCTATGATCCTTTCCTAACCACTATCCTATAACCTAGGCAAGACTAACCAGGAAAGTTCTAGATTTAACACACAAAGAAACTTGGTAATATCTCACACACACTTGGAACAAAGGTATATCACAAGCTACTACCTGACTGGGTTATGTAATTGTTAGCAATGATCATTGTGTCCCTAATACTAATGCCATAAAAAGATTCACAATAGTCATATATAGATGTATATCAAACAGTTACAAAGTAGACAATTGGAGAGGTATTTATTATTTGTCTCAAAAATCAACAAAAATATGTCAACTGCCTGAGCTACTTATTTTTCTCCCAGTTAACCACAAAACATCACAAAATAAAACACAATACACCTAAACATGTTGGCTCTACTAGGAACAATACTCTGGGGAAAATAGACACGGCAACAAAAACCCTAAGAGGACATCAACACCCATAAGCATCCCCATACACCCTCAACTTAAAATCATGCACTGTCCCCAATACATCAAATAAAAACAAGAGAGTTAGAAACATACCTGTGGCACCATAGGTGCGAAGATCTGATGTCAACCATATAAGATGAATATAAACAACAAAATACCTTGGGTTGTCTCCCAAGCAACGCCTGATTTAACATCGGGGTACGACTCAGTTATCTTGACTACTTAGAATTCGTCAAGATACCTTGTTGATACCTCTTTACTTCACTTGTTGAATTGAGAAAATGTTTTATTCCTAGTCCAGCCACTTTGGAAGCACTAACACCCTTGCTTTCAAGTTCAGTCACACCAGTCATGGTCTCCATAGCAAACCAATCCTTAATTGGTACATCTGGCTCATCTTCGTAGAATACATCAACTATCGAGAAGACACTCTTCTTCTTTTGTTGTTTCATAGATTTACACACTTCAAAACTTACCTCTTTCCCATTGAGCCTAAATTTGAGTGCATTAAACTCCAGGTCAACTAACACTCTCCTAGTTGCTAAGAACAGCCTACCCAAAATTATGGGTACTTCAAAGTCCACTTCACAATTAAGAATTACAAAGTTAGCAGGAAATATAAAATCAGCAACCTTTACAAGTACATCATGTATAATCCCTACGGGCTACTTTACAGACCTGTCTGCCATAACTAGCCTCATGTTTGTGGGAATAGGATCCCTTAAACACAATTTTTTATACACAGAAAGCGGCATCAAGTTTATACTAGCTCCTAAAACACATAGAGCTTTGCAAAATCAATAGACCCAATAGTGCATGGGATGGTAAATACTCCCAGATGTGCCTTTTTCTACACGAAAGATCGTGTGGAGATAGCACTACAATAATGATGATTGTCCACCGACTCATAGCTAACTATCCGCTTTTTCATGACAAGGTATTTCATGAATTTTTCATACCTGGGCATTTGTTCCAATGCCTCTACCAATGTTAAATTGATTGTCAACTACTTAAGCATAGCCATAAATTTTCCAAACTTTGTGTCATTGGCCTTTTTCTTCAATTTATGAGGAAAGAGAGGTGGTGGTTTTGGTAGAGAAGTCACCACTGCTTCCTTTTCCTATTCTTTCCCTTTTTATAATCCATAAACCAACTAATGATTATAAGGAATATCAATGTTATCCTACTTCTCAGACTCCACAGGATTACTTTCTTCAATTTTGACATCTTCTTTGATCACCTCTTCAATAATAGCATTGCCCACAAAAAGGTCTGGTAATACCTTACCACTCTGTGTGGTAATTACCATGAAAGATCCATCATTTCAAGGGTTTTGAACAATATCACCTAGCAAAGTCCCACTCTTTCTTTGGTTGAATATTGTGAATAATTGGCTTATCTACTGTTCCAGTTGTTTGATAGTAGTTGAGTGTGAATTTACTAATTGAATCATGGAAGATAAGTCACTCTTTATCATCATCACCCCAGTATTTTTTGCCTCAACTCCCTTTAATAGTTTCTCTATCATGTCCTCCATGGACATTTTACCTGAACTGGTGGCAGCATTATCACAACTTCTAGGAGGTACATACAGTCCCCTCCTATCATTATTATTCTTCCAACTCCCTTGATCTCTATCCTTGTAACCAGACTTGTCATAATAGTTTCAACCTTGGTTTCCTTGGTTATTGCCTCAAGAAAAAACCCTGATTGTTTAGATAGTTTGCATTTTCTTCCGAATCAGAGTCAGCTCTACCTTGGGATCCTGCAGTTTTCACTTTCTTAGTCTTTCCAGATAATAACTGTTTGGTCAATAAATCTATTTGTGTCTTCAATTATGCCATGTCTTGGTCACGTTCCTCATCTTTTTTACATTGCTCTACAGTGATACCACCAGATACAGTAGGGCTTGCTACTATAGAATCCCTAGTATGCCAAGCTCTACTTTGTTTAGTCATCTGATCAAGCATCTTTGAGACCTCTGGAAAATTTATATTCACAAATGATCCTCCTGCAGTATTATCCACAACTAGCTTCGTAATAGAGTTCAAGGACATTTAGAGAATCTCCATCAAATAAATATCAGTCATATTATGATTCAGGCATTGCATCAGCTTCTTGTTAAATCTCTCCCAAGTCTCGTAAAAAGATTTGGTTGGAAGCTTCCGAAAGTTGCTGATATCATCTCTCAATTTTACACTCCTGGATGGTGGAAATAACCTTTCTAGGAAAGCCTCTTTCAACTACCGCTAGTTGGTTATAGAATTGGGAGTCAGTCTATTGAGCTAGAGTGTTGCCTCTCCAGACAGAGACAATGGAAACAAGCGTAGTCAGATAGCATTCTGTCCCACTCTCAGATTATCAAAGGATTTGCAAATAGTGACAAAGTTCACTAAATACACATTAGGATCATCCCCCGGGAGTCCACCAAACAACCCTTTCAGATGGAGAAGTTGAATCATCATGCTTGTAATGTTAAACTTAGCTCTTGGTGATAGAGGTAGAGGAATAGTAGCTCCAGTAGCACCTGCTACATCCATTCGATCCTCATCATCATTAATATCAAACTACACAGGCTGATAGTGTTGCCTTGCTCTAAAAGAATATTTTTTTATTATATTCTGATTCATCGGAGTAGCTACATTCTCTACATGCCTTGGGTTAGCAGGATCTAACAAGTCCTCATCCCCCAAATCATCATCATCAGTATTAGGATGACGTGTAGGTTGACCGTCATTCTGTTGATCCATCTGGGCTCTAGCCATGGCGGCTAGTCTTTCAACTTCCTGAGGGGTGTACTATTTTGCCAATTAACAGTGGTTCTTAATGTACTGGTAATAATAGCGCATCCGATCTTAGTGTACTTGGCATACACAATAAATACCCTTCACAAATCAAAAACAACAAACAAAGGTAAAATTTAAGAAACTTGACCAAAGGTCAATTAATAAACACAAACTTAATTTACAACCATATTCCCCAGCAACGGTGCTAAAATTTTATATGCCCAAATTATAACTCTTGTTAGAAAGTGTAAGTGGTCGCTGTCAAATAAAAAACACAACTGGGTTAGGTGTCGAATCTCACAGGGAATACTGTGTTCACTAAGTATTGTGGTTGTTATTAGACTACTGATCGAAGGTTCCAGAATAAAAAGGGGGTTTGATTTATCAATTGTATTCAAATGTTTGTCATAGAAAGTAAACCAACTTTAGGTTGTATTGCAAATAGTAATTGAATAAGAGAAGTCAAATTAGAGTTATGGTAACGAAGATGCTTAAGCAGCTAGGGTTGTGAACTATTTTGGATTCCCAATGAACAATTCTAATTGCAAGAGTAATTGAATTCTATGGTTTACCCATTAGTTTCTCAACCTAAATGAGTAACTTATCCCTTAATTCTTTCAAACTTAAAGAACTTATTATTTATTCAACTATATTCTCACATGGGTTGATCCAGTTAAGGCATCTACACTCTATCCAAAGGTTAAAGCCCTTAGATTTATGTAAACCCTTTCTTTTCCCAACAAACATTTTTCTATTCGGACAAGTGTTGTTCTTAGGATCACTTTTCAAGTTTGCAACCAAGAAAAGTCATTAAAGTGAAGAAGGTTTTATCCAATATTAATTAATCATGGAAATCTACTAGATTCATAATCCCTATTCAGCTATTCCCATCAAGGCTCCCAAAACCCTAGTTATGGGAGCTTAGCCATATGTCTCCATCACAAAAAAGAGAAGAAATCATTGTGTTATTCATAAATTAATTCAAAATTTACTTACATAAGTCACAATTATTTTTCTTTAATCTTCAATAGAGAAAATGATAATGGAATCTAGATCCATAATTCTAGAATGAATCTCAGAGAAAAACTATGTACAATATGTTTCATGAATGGAAACCCTCATAAAATATAAAATATAAAAATATGATCCCTAACAAAACCTAAAATTGGATATTTATATGTTCCCTGGTAAAAAGGATTTAAAATTTGAATTCAGAAAAAAATGCGTCCAAATTGGTGGTCAATTTGGTGGTCCATCGCAAAACTGGTGGTCCACCATTTTAACCTTCACTGAGTCTTTTGAAATCTTGAATTCTCTTTGGGTCTGGGGGTCAGTTTGGTAGTCCACCACAAAACTAGTGGTCCACCATTTTGACCACTAGTGGGTCTTCTGAAACGCTAAATCTGGTGGTCAGGTTGGTGGTCTACTGCAAAACTGGTGGTTCACTATTTTGACCATTACTGAGTGTTCCAAAATCCTAAATTATGTTTGGGTCTTATGGTCAGGTTGGTGGTCCACCGCAAAATTAGTGGTCCACCATTTTGACTACTAGTGGGTCTTCTGAAATCCTGAATCTGGTAGTCAGGTTAGTGGTCCACAACAAAACCGGTGGTTCACTATTTTGACCATCACTGGGTCTTCTAAAATCCTGAATTCTATTTTAGGTTTGGTGGTCAGTTTGGTGGTTCACCATAAAATTGGTGGTCCACCATTTTGACCACCAGTGGTATTTTTTTTATAATTTCCTAAGTCTTCTCCTTTAGCTATCTCCTTACCCTGAAACACTAAAATCCAACATTAAATGCAACCTTGGTTGTTTGAAAACATGTAATTTTCCCAAGAAAAAGCTACACAATGTTTTATCAAAATCTGGAACATCAGGAGGTGAAAGAAGAAGAGCTTGTAAATTAGAAGTAAGGCAAGATGACGGTCAAGGAGTATGCCTTAAAATTCCATCAGTTCTCTTGGTATGCTCCTGAGTTATCTCTAACATAAAGGGTAGAATCAGGAAATTTGCTTCTGGGTCATCCCATGATTTTTTTCTAGAGAGTAAGGCTACCTTTTTTAACAAGGATATGGATATCTCGAGATTGGTTGTGTATATGCAGCAGGTTGAGGAAGAGAACAAGAAGCGAGTGGAGATAGAGAAAAAGTAGAATAAGAAGTTTAGATTTTCTAATTAAGGTAGAGATCAGTAGTAGAGTGGTAGAGATGATGGAAAGTGGTCTAAGAAGAAGTGGGGGAGTTCTGGTTCCTACGCTATAGCTAGTGCTACTTATCCAAGTTCGTTGGGTGATCATCGTTCTTAGCATTACAGTGGGTTTAGGGCATAGGGTGCCTAATCGCAGGATGGTGGAGCTCAGTAAGCTCTATGATATCATCCTTGTAGGTTTTATGGTCAGATGCACCATCGGTTTTGCGACAAAAGCCAAAACAAGTGCTTAAAATACGGTCATATTGGTCACTTGCAGAGGTATTTTACTTCTAAGGTTGCTTCAGGGGAAAATAAGATCACAAAGGGTGTTTCTTCTTGATAACACTCAACTTACTCCCATGTTTAAAGGGTAAGGCAATCGTTGTCAATATCCCAACTTGCATTGATGTCAAATCCATAAGGAGTGAAATGCATATTTCAAGTCCTATGGGTGCTCTAATTACTAAAAGGATACTCGTAATGCTAGAAAACACAACATATAATAAAAGTATGGGTATTTGGTTTGTATAAACTTTTGAGTCATAACAAGCTATACTGACACTTTTAGTCTAAAAATTAAGTTAGGGGAGAACCTTGGGATTTCGTCTTCCTAAAGGTATAAAGTGTGTAGGTTAGAGATTGTTCATCATGATATCTAGTTGTTGAGTGAGATAGTCACCCAAAACCTCAATCAGGCATCCTTATTTCTAGAAAGATACCCATGACATGACTTACACTCAATTTACACTTATTTCTTATATTGCAAAAGGTAGTAAACCACATACTTAATTGTCCACCATTGCCTAGTCCCCGTATAGCCCTTTTTCAAGAATGCTATTGCTTCCCATAGGTTCTCCTTCATCCCACTTTTAAGGATGATAAAGGTTTTCTAGAGTTTGGGGTTTTCACCCATCAAACCCATTTTGAGATTTGGGGTTTTCACCCACAAAATTCCAACTATTAAACTCAAGCAATGGTGAAATCCATACTCAACAACTAGAAATCATGTAAACACATCAACAACCACACAAAAATACACTTTAATTCAACATAATCCCAAGACAAAATTACATAGCTACTCATGAAGAAAGTATATAAAGATATACCAGAAGGATTATCCAAAGTATCCATCCTTCACAAAACACTAAGAATTCAAGTCTCCAAAATTAGTTACAATCTTGCCTAACTAGGGTTATTGTTTCAAATTAAAAAATATCTATTAGGTAAGCAATACCCAAATAAGAAAGGGTTTCTTCCTATATGAGGTTTGGGAATTGGCCAAGTGAAATTACAAAACTGCTCTGGGCAATATTCCCGCTTAGCCACAGCTGCATGAGGTTATCCACGGCCAATGCGACTGTGATATGGTTCCGCAATTGCATTCTATTGACTATCTTGACTGACCACGACTCCCGAGAGCATGGTAACTGGGGATGGTGACTGCTCCAGGTCTTCAGCAGCACTTATTTTCTTCCGCTTGTTCTCTTTTAGCTTCAATCCATATCTTTCTATCTCACCAACTTTATGCTTGTAAAATATGGATATTAGTGCATTAAATCATGATTATGTCTCATTTATTTATATAAAACTTGGTAGTGTGTACGAAATTTGAGTGCAAATGAGTGGTAAAATCACCACTCATCAACACCCCCAACTTAAAACCTTGTTTGTCCTCAAGCAACACCACCCCTTATCATGAGACTATTTCACATGTATGCCAATATTATATTACTCAATGATCATGATGACTTTGACTTGATTATTACCACAAAAAGTTCTTCACACATGGGCAAAATGATTTTGACTACACCCATCAACATAAAATGGAATATTGAAGGACGCAATAGACTTTAAGGAGAAACTATGTGACAACTACTAATACTCTAGAAATTACTCACTTCTTCACCTCAACCATACTATACTTCCATTTGTCTCATTGTTCAAAAGGCGACAAAGTAACCCACCTCAACTTGATCATATTCCTTCTCACAAGAAAGAAGGTTTCACACACCTAGTTATCAACTATGCTACAAGGAATTTAAGTTCAAACACTCTCTCTCTCAAGAACTCTCAATACTACCAAATACCATACCATAGGCTTGCCCCTATTTTCAATTTCCACTACAATGATCATATTTTGTTGGGAATCACGAAGGACTTTTTGAGCTTGTAATGTAGGTTTAAGGTAGGGTAGGATATCAATTTAGGACAACAAAGCTAAAATCTCCTTGAAATTCTACAACACACTCTTTTCAATTTTGATGTTGGGCTACTTCTTTTCTTTCACTATTGTGCCTACATTGCCTTTCTTGGTTTTTCCACTTTCTTTCCCCTTCTCTCTTTATTTTTTATGTGCATAATTCATGCATTTCTTTCCTTTGTTGGATCCTTTCTTTATTCTAATCAGTTTGCTTTATTTGCTTAAGTATGTCGGCACTTTCTTATAACTTTGTGGCCCAATGATACCTCATTCAACTTTCACCACCCCCAAGTTATGCTTTTAGACTCAAATTGCATTCTTAAATTCAAGGAGCATAGGGTTTAAGAGAATGATAATAGAAGGTTCACGGCTTGCAATGTGTTTTCTAATGAAAAGTCCAAAGGCTCAAAGTTGGTGACTAAGGATTATATCTATGTATTGGTGGGCTTTTTAGGCTAAAGTGGGCTTTCAATGTCACAAGAATGGCCTAGTATCATTTTACCAATCAAATACAATCAAAATTTAGCCTTGAAAGACTAATGGGGAAAGTTCTAGATAGTACAAGTACACATGAGATATAGACAAATAAGCACCCACACATGGCATGTGAATCTCGTCAAGGGGGTTCAATTTTTCCTTCCACTTGAGACAAATAATTTTCCTAAGTCAATTTTTGGATTCATAAAAAGAGAAAAAGTTTTGTTACAACATTGCTCACGTCCATGCCCTTGAATTTTGCAAAAAAATTGGACTAAAGGGGGTTGTTGTTTTTCATTCTCACCACGCATAATTTATTAATCATGGCAACAACCTAAACTCTTGTCTCACATTGAGGCTTTAATACAATCTACCCACCCATATGGCTACTCAGACTTCGCCAATGGGTATAAATGCAATCCCAAATCAACAATGTCACTGGTACTCAACTTCTCTTGCATTTGCGACCTTGATGCCACGGGTACTCAGACTTCCCCTATATCCATGACTAAAACCCAATCACGACACTTTCCCCTTAAGAATGTCATCACTTGGTCTATCATAGGGAAAAACTTGTTGAGTGACCAAAATTAAATAAGAACAACAATCTAGGATCAAAGTAACTAATCCGTGCAAATATGGGCACCATCAGAGTGCCCAAATATTACAACCCAAATAAATATAAGAATCATCTAAAAAAGAAAACAAATATGCAAAAATATCAATAATACAGGCCCAAATCAAATGAATACGGAGACAGACACCCCCAACTAAAAAGGTAGCAGTGTCCTCACTATATAAATAATTGAGGATAAAAGAGATAAGGGTACTCCCTAAAACCGCATCAAGGGTTTCTGTCAGTCTCAGACTCTGCATCATTATCATTTTCCTCAAGATTGGACCAATCAGCCAGGGCCTCATCATCAGTCTTCTCCCAGGATGAAGGATGTAAATCTTGGGGTTTTAGGACCTTCTATAGGCCCTTCACCCCTTTCTACATCTTGTTAAAAAACTCATCCCTCTTTTTCTCCCTTATGCCCATCTTTTCATATGAAATTTGGAGATTTCAATATGATTCCAACAAAGATGAGTAAACTTTCTCAAGCCTAGAAATGGTAGCTTCCTGCTTCTTTTGGTCCTTTCTATAATTCTCATAATCATACCATGAAACATATTAATAATGAGTCGTGGAGAGCTCTCACAGTCCCTGGGGAAAACTAGGCACAAGCTTCCTGATGGCAGCAATATCAACTCCTATATCCTCAAGAGGACCGGTGGTGGATGGCCTATGAAACTCAGGATCAATATATGTTGACTTTCCCAAGTCGATCTTCTGCTTCTTGCCTTTGCCAGGTGCTCCCTCCCATTGAATCCTCAAGGGGTAGATGGAGGCCAGGGCGCACCCAAGTATCTTTAGAATACTTCTCAACCTCCGCTCTCATGTAAAGCTCAGTAATCAATGAGGAAAAAAAGAGATACTACCACCTTGGTCCTTCAAGTGGTCTATTTCATTGACCATGAGCCAACCAACATCCAAAGAAATGTCATCTAAAATTCAAGCAACTATTTGAGCACACAGTTATTGGACTATAGTTATGTGGGTGTAAGGGAAGACTCGGCTACATATAATGTGCAACCAAATTCAAGCCTCGAAAGTAAAGTCATTCATGGAGATATTATTTTTTATTTTCATCCACGAGATTTACTTTTCAGGACACAATCTTTCTGCAAACCAACTTCCCGGCTTACACCCTTTTGCTTTAACTTCCCCCATGTCTGCATGTGGGAGCCCATAAATATCATTGATTTGCTTCGACCCAAAGCGCACCATTTTTCTCGGATCTTAATATTTATATTGGATAGATCTAAAAAAGAAAATTCACTAATGTTGGTATAGAATTCACACACCCATTTCTCATTTTCAATGCATGGATTCGGGGCAAAACACCACCACCATGTGGCCTCAAGCTTTTCATGAAATACTGGAAGCTTTCTTCACACATTGCCTAAGAAAATCCCATTCTTTGAGAGCAGTTTTGTCCTTGGATGATCACTATAGTAGTAAGTGTGGCACTCAGGTGCCATGATTCGGATATGATCATACTTGTCCATGATATTATCCTAAAAGTACTAGGCACAAATGACATTAATCATTGAAATTTTTTTGCACAAACTTTGCCATATTGTTCACTAAAGCTCATTGAATGGGCACTTGGTTGTGTTTGGCTAAAAATTTGGGGTGCAGGATTTTTGGGCATGGCAGGAAACTCCCTCGATTACCGTAATCACAGGCTATAACCACATCCACACTGATGCAATCATGGTCCAATGACCACGATCATGGTAACAGAGACCAGTTCCCACCAGCTTTCCATGTTCAATATTTCAAATTGTTAGACCACTAGCATGTTCTACACTATAGATTCATATTATGACCAATGAACAAGGCTAATGGGTGCTCAATTATGATTTTTAAATGTATAAACCCTTATTAAAAACATTATTCAAGCAATATACCAAACACTTGGTGCGCATACTCCATTTGTTCTCCATTTCGTACACATTTTTGGGTACTTAAGATTTCCCCACTCATATGCACACCATATTATAGTAGCAAAATGCCACACAAGTACCAAGTATGAAAACATGGAAACACGAAAATCGAAGACCTAGGCCCTTTCTACATCAGGCATTCTTTAGCCTATATTTAAAAATCAAAGCATGAATTCAAGGTACCTATTGGATTTGTGATACGGGAGGGATACAAGGGTGCTATGGGAGAGCTCAAAAACTTGGCCAAAATTTAGTCCAATTAGAGAGTAAGATTTGAAATGGGAGTGTGAGGGAAATGGGGGATGCAACTGGTCATATAGCTAAAGCAACCACGATCACGGGCATGCAGGCCACTACGATCGTGACCATGGGCCCACGATCAAGGTAACTGATAGCATATTTGTTCCCCTATTTTCCTCAGTTTAGCTCAATTCACAAATTGACAAAATTTTTCCATTTCAGTTTTCAATACAAAAATTTCAAATTTTCCCCCTTTTTTTAAGCTTTTCTAGTACCATCTATAGTACCACAAATACATGGGTTATTGAAATGCCAAAACCAAAATCTAAGATACAATATCATAAAGAAAGGATACAAGCCACTTTCATGGAATTTATGGGTTTCCTCCCACACAGTGCCTTAGTTAATGTCATGGCATGATGTCTTTCTTTTTTCATTCTTAAGGCGGGTCCTCAAGCCCTCTTTTTTTAACCTCCTCAATCTCAACATCCACCACGAACACAACTTGAAGCTCCTTGGATTGCTTCTTCGTCTTATAAACCTTGAAAGTGACTTCCTCTTTTTTTACCCTAAACTTTATCTCCCTCATTTCTAAGTCGATAATGGCCCTTTCAGTGGCTAAAAAAGGATGACCAAGGATGATTGGTACGTCTTGGTCCATTTCACAATCCAAGACCACAGAGTCTGCTGGAAGTATAAACCTATCCACTTTAACTAGGACATCAAATAAAATCCCTACCAGCCTTTTGATAGACTGATCCACTATTAAGAGTCGCATAAAGGTCAGGGTAGGGGCATCTAATCCAAGCTTCTTATAGATTACAAAGGGCATGAGGTTGATACTTGCACCAAAGTCGCATAGAGCTTTTGCAAACCCATGTGTTCCAATGGTAAAAGGAATTATGAAAGCTCCGGGATCATCTTTCTTTTTCGCAATCTTACTATCCATGATAGTACTACAACCATGGGTAACTTCAATGGTGTCGCCTTCGACAAGATTTTTTTTCGACATCAATTTCTTCATTATCTTAGCATATCCCAAGATCTCTTGGATCACCTCAAGCAATGGGATATTTACCAATAGATTGCTAAGCTTGGCCGTGAATTTTTTTAGCTTGTCATCCTCTTTTTTTTTGCAATCGTTAAGGGAACAGAGGAGGAACTTAGATTGTAAGACTTGTTTCACTTTGTGGCTTTTCAACCTCAACCATTTCTTCATCATCTTTCTCATCTTTTTCTTATTATTTTTGAGGTAACACCTCCTTTGGCTTAGCCTTACGTATCTTTCCACTCGAGTCTCCTTTCAAGCACTCATCAAGTGTCTTTCTACTCATAGTGACAATTGTTAGGACTTAAGTGTCATTCTTTGGATTAGCAATCATGTCACTAGAGAGTCCACCTCTAGGCATAGCATTTAATTGCATTGAGAGTTGCTCAATTTAGGTCTCCAATTGCCTAATGGAAATGGAACGGTCCACCATAGTTTAAGAGAGTTGAGAGAAGTAACCTTTCAATTCACGAACCATCTTATTTGTACCTTCCACTCTATTCAAAATTTGGGCTAAAACATCCTTGGTCTTGAACTTTTTGGGGTCAATAGAGCTTGACTCTTTGTTCTTAGCTTGATCATGATGGGTCACATAGTGGTAATAATCACACTCTCTATCCCTTCAATCTCTATCATGATTACAATCCATCCAACCTTGATTCCCATCTTCCCTTTGATAGGCGGGGCGAGAAATCCCCAAATAGTTTGCTAAATACCAGATCTCCTCATCCAACTTCTTGTCATTCTTATAGTCCTTAGATGCTATGGCATTTACCACTTTCATGGGTGCACCCATAACATGCTTTATCAAGAGCTCAAGTTGGGTCATTATCTTTTCCATGCTCTTTTCTCTTTCCTTATCCTACTTTCTTTGTTCTTTGTCAACCACAGTTATAGAAGGAAAGCTTTTGGGAACTTTGGTATCTCAAGTATGCCAACCTCAATTTTACTTTGTTACCTCTCCCAATAATTGAATTTCCATATGGTAGTGGATCTTCACTAGAGAATCTCTCACCGCATTGTCCACCATGATTTTGTTAAGTAGATCAAGGGCCCAATAGAAGATTTGAAGAAGCATCTACTCTGGGACCTCATGGTTTGGACACTTCGCCAATTTTCCATTGAATCTTTCCCATGTTTCAAATAATGGCTCCCCATTCAATTGCCTAAAATTTATAATCTCATGCTTCATTTAGGGCATTTTTGAAAGTGGAAAGTATCAATCAAGAAAAACCGTAGTAAGCTCTTCCCAAGTAGTGATCGAATTAGGTGAGAGTGAACGAATCCATAACACTACCTCGCCTGTTAGAGAAAATGAGAAAAGGCAAAAAAGAATAGACTCTTGAGTGATGTGTGCGATGTTGAAGGTGCACACACTTCCATAAAATTCTTCAAGTGAAACATTAGGGTCTTCATATGCTTGACCACCATATAGCCCCTTTATTAGTAACATGTGTAACATAACACTAGTTACATGGAAAACTCCATTCCTATTAGTTGGTGAGATACAGATTGCACTCATTTGTCTTACATCATTAAGTTTTCCCTCATCATCAAGAGGAATATCAAAGGTCCCCATGTTACTAGCTTTGTCAATCACTGTTGTGTTAAAACTATGATCACCTACCAAAATCAAGAACAACAAAGAAAGTAAATAAGAACACCCCGAGTATGCCCAAGTTAAACTCACACCGCATAAGTAAAATCTGTATTCCATTCCCCGACAATGGAGCTATTTTGACAATGCTCAACTTACTCCTATGTTTAAGGGGTAAGACGGTCATTATCAATATTCCAATTTGCATTGGGGTCAAATCCACAAGGTGTGAAATACATATTTCAAGTCCTATGGGTGCTCTAATTAAAAAAAAATACCCAAAATGCAAGCAAACACAAAATATAATAAAAGTAGGGGAATTTAGTTTGTGTCAACTTTTGAGTTATAACCAGCTATAAAGACATTTTTAGTTTAAAAATTATGTTTGGGGAGATTCTTGGGATTTTGTCTTTCTAAAGGTATAAAGTGTGTAGGTTAGAAATGGTTTATCATGATATCTAGTTGTTGAGTGAGAGATAGGCTAGGTCGAAAGTCTTTGTGGCTAGTTTATCAACTAAACCTCAAAGATTTCATCCATTAGCCTTTTGGAGTACCTAACAAGTATGCTATTCATAGTCACCCAATACCTCAATCGGGTATCCATATTTCTAGAAAGATGCTCATGACATGACTTACACTCTATTTACACTTATTTCTTAGATTGCAAAAGGTAGTAAACCACATAATTAATTGTCCACCATTGACTTGTCCCCTTATAGCCCTTTTCAAGGATGTTGTGGGTTCTCATGGGTTCATCCCCATCCCTATTTCAAGGATGATGAAGGCTTTCTAGAGTTTGAGGTTTTCACCCATAAAATCCATTTGGAGATTTGGGGTTTTCACCTACAAAATTCCAACTATTAAACTCAAGCAATGGTGAAATCAATACTCAACAACTGGAAATCATGTAAACATATCAACACCCATACACAAATACACATTAGTTTAACATAATCCCAAGATTAAATTAATTAAATACTCATGAAGAAAGTAGAGAAAGATATACCATAAGGATTATCCAAAGCATCCATTCTTCACAAAATACTAAGAATTCAAGTCTCCAAAATTAGTTACAATCTTTCCCAATTCGGGTTCTTATTTCAAATTCTAAAATATCTATGAGAATCAATACCCAAAGAATAAAGGGTTTTTTCTTGTATAATGTTTTGGATTCAGCCAAGTGAAATTACAAAACTGCCCTGGGAAACATTCCCGCTTAGCTGTGATTACATGAGGTTGTCTGCGACTGCGACCAATGTAACTACAGTATGGTTTCATGATCATGTTCTATTAACCATCTTGACTGATCGTGATTGTGGCCTTTGGCCTGCGATTGCGGTAATTGGGGTTGATAACGGCTCTAGGTCTTCAGCTGCACTTCTTTGCTTCCACTTAATATCTTTTAGCTTTAATCCAGATCTTTCTATCTCACCAACTCTATGCCTACAAAATGTGGATATTAGTGCATTAAATCATGATTATGTCTCATTTATTCATAAAAAATAGTAGTGTGCATGAACGTTGAGTGCAAATAAGTGGTAAAATCACCACTCATCACTTTACTTCTAGTACTAGTACTAGTCAGAATTGTTTGTATGCTATTATTACCTGCCAAGACTTTGAGGCATCTCCTGATGTCATCACTGGTATGTCATGACTCTTTTGTTATGATGTGTATTGCTTGCTTGATCTGGGGTCTACTCTTTCTTATGTGACCTCATTTGTGGTTGTAATTTTGGTTTCAATCTCAAGTATATCCCTAATCCCTTTTCTATTTCTACCCTAATGTGTAACTCTGTGGTTGCTAGAAGAGTTTGTTGGGGTTGTGTGGTATCTTTTAGTGTAAAAGAAACTCTAGATCTGATAGAGTTAGGCATGGTTTATTTTGATGTCATATTAGGGATGGAGTGGTTGCACTCGTGTTATGCCTCCTTAGATTGTCGAGCCCGTAAGGTCATGTTTATATTCCATAATGAGCTAGTCATTAAGTGGGAAGGGGGTTCTCTAATGCTTAAGGTAAAATCCATATCATATCTTAGAGCCTAAAATTTGATTTCCAAGAGATGTTTTGATCATTTGATTTGGGTTGAAGATTCTAACTCAGAGGGCCCTTTCTTACAATCCATTCCCGTGGTTAATGAATTCCCAAGGTTTTTCTGATGATTTTCCTGGCATTCCTCCCAATAGGGAGATTGATTTTAGGATTGACCTTGTTTTGGAAACTCATCCTACCGCTATCCCTCCATATAGAATATCTCCAACTGAGTTGAAGAAGCTTAAGGATCAGTCGAAAGACCTCCTTAATAAGGGTTTTATCAGTCTTGGTGTGTCTCTATGGGGTTCTCCTATCTTTTTATGCATAATAAGGATGATTCCCTTCAAATGTCCATCGATTATTATCAGCTGAATAAATTTATGGTAAAGAACAAGTATTATCTTTCTTAGATCGATGATTTATTTAACCAACTTCAGGGTGCTAGATGTTTCTCTAAAATTGATCTTCGATCAGGTTATCATCAGTTAAATATTAGGGATGTAGATATCCCTAAGACTGTCTTCCGTACCCAGTATAGGCATTTTAAGATCTTAGTCATGTCTTTTGGGTTAACCAATGCCCCAGCAGCATTCATAGACTTAATGGATAGGGTCTTCTGTCATTTTCTAGAATTATTTGTCAATGTATTCATAGATGATATTTGGGTGTACTCTAAGAGTGAGGCATATCATGTTGATTACCTCTGCATGGTGTTGCAGACCTTGAATGATCAGTATTTATATGCTAAATTTTCAAAATGTAAGTTCTTGTTGAATGTTGTGACTTATCTAGGTCACGTTGTGTCTAGTGAGGGAATCATGGTGGATCCACAAAAGTTTGTAGTATTTAAGAAGTGGCCTAGACCCATGCCACTAATTGATATCCGAAGCTTCTTGGGTTTATCAGGTTATTACAGAAGGTTTGTAGAAAGTTTCTCTTCTATTGTGGCTTTTTTTACTAAATTGACTCAAAAAAGGTAAAATTCTCATGGTCTAATGCTTGCGAGCATAGTTTTGAGAAGATGAAGATAAGTTGTCTTCAGCTCCAGTTTTGACCCTGCCCAAGGGTAATAATGGATTCATGGTTTGTTATGAAATATCCCATGTGGGACTTGGTTGTGTGTTTATGCAGCATGGTAAGGTGGTGGCCTATGCTTTTAGACAGTTGAAAGTTCATAAGAAGAAATATCTGACCCATGACTTGTAGTTGTTGGCTATAGAGTCTATGAAAGTGCATTAAAGATTTGGTGTCACTACTTGTATAGAGTTCATGTAGATATCTTTTTTGATCATAAGAGCCTGCAATATGTGTTTGCCTAGAAGGAGTTAAATTTCAGGCAGAGGAGGTGGCTTGAGTTGCTGAAAGACTATGACATGAGTCTCCATTACCACATAGGTAAAGATAATGTAATTATTGATGCTCTTAGCAGGATATACATGGACAGTCTAGTTCATGTAGATGAGGATAAGTGGGAGTTGGTGAAAGATATTCACTGTTTATTTAACCTTGGAGTTTGTCTCTTAGACTCTGAAGATGGTGGTATGTTTATACAAGAGGTGGCGATGTCGTCCCTTATTTCTAAAATAAAGGATAGCAGTATGGGATCCTATCTTAATAAATATTAAGAAAGATATACGATGGAAAAGGGTTGTAGCTTTTGAGATTTATGGTGATGGTATCTTGAGGTACCAAGGCAGGTTATGTGTTCTAGGGTAGATGGGTTGGAAGAGAGGATCTTAGTTGAGGCTCATGAATCACGTTATACCATTTATTCCAGTTTGACAAAGATGTATCATGATCTTAAGGAGATATATTGGTGAACAATATGAAGCGAGATGTTGCCAATTTTGTGGCTAAATGTAAGGTATGTTAACAAATGAAGGTTGAGCACTTGCGGCCTAGAGGGTTATATCAAGAAATTGAGTTGCCTGTGTGAAAGTGGGAAGTGATTTACATGGATTTTGTTACTAGTCTTCCTCGGTCTCAGAATCAGTTTGATTCAATTTGGGTCACCATGGATAGGATGACTAAGTCTGCTTACTTCTTTCCAAAGAGGACTAATTATTCAGCAGAGGATTATGCAAAGTTGTTCCTCTAGAAGATTGTAAAGTTATGTAAGGTGCCTGTTTCTATTATTTATGATTGTGGTACTCAGTTCTCATCATACTTTTGGCATTCTTTACAGAGAGGTTTGGGAACCAAGGTAAACCATAGTACTACTTTTCACCCGCAGTCGGATGGGAAAGAGGAAATGACTATTCATACATTATAAGAAATGATTAGAGCTTGTGTGATTGACTATGTTGGTAGTTGGTTTGATCATTTTCCTTTTATAGAGTTAGCATATAATAATATCTACCACTCCAGTATTAGGATATCCCCTTTTGAGGCTTTGTGTGGTAGGTGGTGTAGATCTCTTATTGGGTGGTTTGAGTTGGTGAAAATGAGTTGTTTGCCCTGACTTGTTTTACCAATCCATGGAGAAGGTGAAGGTGATTTGGTCTAGGCTTAAGACTGACCAAATTTTCCAAAAAAACTATAGGGATATGAGGTGTAGGTAGTTAGTGTTTGAGTTTGGCAATTAGGTGTTCTTGAAGGTGTCTCCCATAAAGGGAGTGATACGGATTAGGAAGAAGAAAAAGCTCGGTACCCGGTATGCCGACCCATATTTGGTCTTGAAGAGAGTTGTTAATATCACATATAAATTGGAGCTGCCTCCTAGTTTGAGTTTGATTCACCCGATGTTCCATGTGTCGATAGTAAAGAAGTGTGTAGGTGATCCATCGCTGATTGTGCTTATCAAGGATATTTATATTTTCGATTCCTTATCTTATGAGAAAGCCCCAGCTAAAGTTTTGGATCATTAAGTTTTGAGGTTGCTGAGAAAGACGTAGCTTCGGTAAAGGTTCTATGGAGAAACCACCAGGTTGAAGAGGCTACTTGGGAAACCAAAGAGGATATGAAGTACAAGTATCCATTCTTGTTTTCCGCTCTGGATAATCGTGCTTAAGATTTGTGTAATTCTCAACATCTTTGGTATTCTAACTTTGTTAAAGGAAAAATTGATTGCCTTGGCATCTTTGTTTTCTGTCATTGTTAAAGGTAAGAGTGGAGGTAAATGGAGTCAAATCGTGCTATCAATTGCCTTGACCCATCATTTGAGGATGAATGATCCAAGTGGGGGAGAACTAAAACACCCTAGATTTTGGCCTTGAAAATTTCTTGAGCTTTGAGATAACTGCCTAGGATACGACTCACCCTATGAGTCGTAGGGTGTCTTGATGGGTCAGGGTGTCGTTATATGTCCAGTAAGTTTGGTTGAAGATATTGTCTTCATTACAACTTGAGGTCACAAGTCGTGAAGACTTAATATGAGTCGTAATGATCAAACCCTAGAAAGTCAAGTGTTCACCAAATTTAGTTCTGCTCTAACTACGAATTTCACCATATGAGTCATAGGATCACATGACGAGTTGGTTGACTGAGTCATAAGTACAATAATAGGTGGTTATCCTAGAAACTATTTTTATTACGACTAGTGGTGAGGAGTCGTAAGGTGTGGTTACGAGTTGATGGGTGACTCATAGCTAAGGGAACCACATTTTTAGCTCTTAAGTTGAGGGCATTTTGGACATTTCCCACTTTAACCCTTTAGACCCCATGACTTAAAACCATCTTTGTGACTTCATTAGCCTACTATTATCTATCAAATACTCCCAAATACTCTCTAAAATTCTCCATTCAAGTTAAAGCTAGGTTTCCAATTGAGGTGGTCATCTAGGGTTCCAAGGGTGTTGTTTTACCCAAATTTCTTGGTATTTGAGGCCTATTACTCTTCCCCTATACTTGTATTTTCTTAATGACATGATTTGTATAAGTTTTATATGGTTTTGATGATGGATTTTGAGCTAAGGGTTGAGGGTTTTGAATATAAATTTTTTAAATGCTTCTTCCATGATATTTATCAAATTATTTTGCTTAAATTGATGGTTGATAAATGGTTTGGGGTGCATGGGAATGGTGGATGGACTTGAGTCCAATGGAATCCATAAACTGGTAAATCATGGAAATAGGGGTACAAAGGAATCCCCAAAATTAATTGTCTTGGTATGGAAATTGGTAACAACCTCAACCCACTTGCATAATTGGTTTTAGAATCTGTATTATTACTTGGGTTGATTTATTTGTTGACATTAATCCATGGATTAATTGGTTAGGGCGATAATGGTCTTGAAAACCTTGCGGGGTACATAGGAATCTCCTAAGTGATTTTTATAATGGAGTCTGTGGGGTACACGGGAATCCCTTAGTATGACGATACCACTTTATAAGGCCTTAATAATAGACTCTTAGAATTGGTTGTTGGGTTATATGTGAAATGTTCTAAATTGTATAATAATGTTAGTTGTATTAGTTATCCGTGAAGGTGTGAATCTTAAGGACTAATACTAGAAACTCATATTTAATGACGTGCGGGTTGGTCTTGATGACCAAGTGCTTGTGGGTTATAATAGAATTCCCCAAGTGCAGATACATATATATGTATCATGGAGGGTGAAGGGTACAAGAGAATCCTGGTCATCTATGATATCTCAAGTTTGTGCGACTAACATGCACTGGGGCCTGTCTAGGGGGTAACACTGCACCCATGTAGCCCATGGGTGGATTTATGACAATAACGCTTCACAACCCAGGTTAAGATTTTTTGAAGTTCATGCTCAGCCTTGATCCCTTCCCCAGCATGTGTATATGTATATGTATATGTATATGTATATGTATATGTATATGTATATGTATATGTATATGTATTTCATATGATATTATGCACTGGATGTTGTACTAGTTTGAACTATTATCACTGTATTATTTTGTTCCTCTATCCCTGAGTTGCATGCTAGAACTTCAACCACTAATCGTCTTCGAATGTTGTATCCCCATGTGATGCAATAATCGGCCATACTTCCATATCTCCTGCTCAGTGACTTGGATTTGGGATTAGCTAACTAGTTAGATTTAAGTGGTGAGCTTCTATATTTTAGAAGACCCCATTTCATGATTATGGTTTCCTTTACATTTTAATTATTGCTTTGGATTTGGTTTTTGGCTATTGTAGGGGGTATGTCCTAACATTTTTTTAGTATTCAATTTTGGTTCATTATTTAGAAGGCTTTCTTTGGACTTTTGTGGTTATTGGTCAGTATCGGATAGTCGTTGGTGGTTGGTTGTGGACATGAAATAAAACTTTCTTAAGCTATTTCACGCTATCTTGTTATAAGTTCGAAATTCATCTGACTTCGGGTATGTTGCGTTTGGGTTGGTTAGGTGTAGGGGTGATCTCCGGTTCATGCAGGACTTGAGATACCAAACATGGTTAAGCCTTGGCTTAGGTCGTGCGTGTCAAGGACTCTCCTGGGTCAAAATATGTGCCAGGCTACCCATTCTAGTCGACATCCAACTCAAGGAATCCACAACCATATTAGCCTTGCCCGGATGATAGAGAATAGTTAAGTCATAATCCTTAATCAACTCAAGCCAACGGTGCTTCCTCATGTTAAGATCTCGCTGGGTGAAGAAATACTAAAGACTATGATGATCCGAGAAAATCTTATAATGGACTCCATACAAGTAGTTCCTCCACAACTTCAAAGAAAAAATAACCGTGCACAACTCCAAATCATGGGTAGGGTAATTCCTCTCATGGGTATTCAACTGACGAGAATCATAAGCAATCACCTTACCCACCTCCATCAACACAAAACCTAACCCAAGTATCACTGAAAATGGCAAAACCCACTCTCTATTTAGGCAAGGTTAACATAGTACCCAAAGTCAACAAATCCTTGAGCTTTTGAAAGCTCGCTTCACAAGCATTGAACCACTGAAAGGAAATCTTCTTTTGAGTGAACTTGATCAATGGGGATTCAATAGATGAAAAACCATTAACAAAACGCAGATAGTAGCCCACTAAACTAATAAAACTCTGAATCTCAATAGAAAAGGTAGGCCTAGCCCAATCACAAATTGTTGCGATCTTAGCCGGATCGACTATAATACCATCTTTGGTCACTACGTGACCCAAGAAAGAGATCGATTCCAAAAAAACTCACACTTCGAGAACTTAGCATACAACTTCTTATCCCTCAATGTCTGAAGCAAAATCCGCAAATGCTCCTTATGATCGACCGCACTCTTGGAATAAATCAATATATCAACTATAAATATAATAATAAAAGAGTCGAGATACGTTTGAAATACCCAATTCATTAACTCTATGAACGCTACTAGGGCATTGGTCAATCCAAAAGACATGACCAACAACTCAGAGTGACAGTATCGAGTCTGAAAAGCTGTCTTCGAGATATATGAAGACATAATCCTTAATTGGTGATACCCAAACCTCAAATCAATCTTAAAAAATAATGAAACACCCTAAAGCTGATTGAATAAATCATTAATATGAAGGAGAAGATACTTATTCTTAATTGTCACCTTATTCAAATATCGATAATCAATACACATGCTCATTGACCCATCCTTTTTCTTCACAAATAAGATAGGTACACCCCAAGGTGATACACTGGGTCGGATAAATCCCTTATCTAATAATTCCTATAACTTATCTTTCAATTCCCTCAACTCTGTTGGCATCATTCTACAAAGAGAAATAGAAATAGGCTTAGTTTCAGACTCAACACCAATAGAAAGGTCAATATCATAATTTGGAGTCATACTAGGCAATTCTAGAGGAAAAAAATCTACAATCTCACATATCACACAAACAAAATCCAAGAAAGGAGATGAAGTTGCACTAGTATCATGAATATAAAATAAATAAGACAAACATCCCCTCTCAACCAAGTGATGAGCCTGAAGAAAAGATATAACTTTCTTAGGACCCAAATATAGCACACCCTTCTAAGTTATCCTCGGCACACCCAGTGAAGCTAAGGTCACAGTCTTAGCATAACAATCTAGGACAGCATAATAAAGAGCTAAACCAATTTATATCCAATATGACATCAAAATCTACTATATATAATACAATTAGAGCTACCCAGGTCTCACATCCAGCAAAATTCATAACACAAGATTGATACACCAAATCCACTAGTAAAGAGACTCCTACAGGGGTAGATTCATAGATAGGAACATCAAGAGGCTCACAAGCAGAATCAACCCCTAAAGCAAAATATGCAGACACATAAAAGAAAGTCGACCCTAAATCAAATAACACAGATAGAGATTTGAAACAAATAGGGATGATACTTGTAATGATAGCATTGAAAGACATTGCCTCCAACCTAGCGGGTATATCATAGCACTAAACCCATTCCTCACCTATAGGGGTAGTCCATCGACTACACCACGGGCACCACTACCTATACCTCTCATACCCTTAAAAGAACCTCTACCTCTCACAGATGATAGAAGAGTAGCTTTGAACACATGATGGGGAGAGTTCTTATCCAAATAGCTAATCTCATCACACACATAGAAAAACCATATGGCCTCACTTAATGGAAAGAGTTTAGACAGAACTAGGAATACGACCCAAAGATTTTGAACCATAGGACCCACTACTTGAACTCTACAAGGCTTCCTGCACGGGTCTACTATGATACCCACAAAAAACTCTAAAATTTTTGCCTTGATAAATGTGATCTCTGAACTTACCCTGAAGCGTACCTCCTTGGAACCTCCCAAAGATGCTCAAAGAATAGACTCAGTTATCTTAGCATGATCTATAATACTCCAAAATGATGCCTCACACACTACCATCTAAATTAAAGAAAGCTGAAGAGAGACGTCCAACCCCTTCATAAACTTTCAAATATTCTCAGGCTCGCCGGGAATACTGGTATAAGAATATCTAAACGAGGTATAGAAATATGCCTCATACACTAAAACAATCATGGAGCACTCTCTAACCAATCAAAATCATCTCTTATCTGATCCCTAAGGCTAAAGAACATAAACCTATCCAAAAAGGCCTCGGTAAACTGATCCCAAGTCATATCTAAGAAAACTAAGAGGTTGACAACCAATTAGTAACCTCCACTATTCTCTAGTTGTATCCCTTAACTGATACATAGAGTAAGCGACCCCATGTGTTTCAAGTGAACCAAGGTTATGCAACTTCTTACGACAATCCATCAAAAACTCATAAGTGTTCTTTCCTACAGCACCACTAAACCTAGGAGGACCCAAATGAGTGAATCTCTAAAACCTCTTTTGATCCTCAAAATACATAATAGTATTCATAACAATAGGAGGCATAGTAAATCTAGCTTGCATAATATGATGTAATACACAAATAAAGAATAATATGTAACAACAATAGGTGTATAAAGTATGAGATGCTATGAGAATAATGATACAGTGCTCACAACCAACAAAATAAAAATGTCCAATATACAATCAATAAACCAACCATGTGAGCAAAAAATCCATACAAATCTACTAACCATACATGATCCATTATAATCCATCACCACCAAGTAAAACATGCAATAAAAATGTCATTGATATCACATAGTTTCAAAAATCTAGGCTTTTCCCCACCAAAAAGAGTGTAACCAAACATACATATACCAATTCTAGGCCAACAACAACATATAAGACTCCACACGGCCCACACATAGCAATTAATATCTTAAAACTACCAAATATTATCCTCCTAGGACCCCATATGGTCACATAAATTACTTAAACATATTTTACATAATAAAACCCCATACATATAGCATACTTTTATATTATAATTAACTACCCAATCTAGTCTAAAGAAAGTTAAGCCATAACCTATCTTGAATACCAAAAATAGGTCCAAAAATTCTTTAATCCTGAGCTTTTCCCTCACGAACAGACTTAAAATCAACTAAACCACACAAATATAGAATATACACATCAAAATAAAGCCATCAATACCCGTATTGTCTATTTTTGAATTGGGGTCAAAATAGATCCCCAAAATGGATTTTCAAAAAAGAGGGGTAAAACTAAAATTTTAGTCAAAAAAACATCTTTCTCAAGATTAAAGGAACTCATAAAAGAAAACCAAAGTGAAAACAAAGTGAAATTGGGGTTTGAATCAATGAAATGATAATTTAAGCCTTCTAGGATGAAATTCCTAAATTTCACCTTTAAGTCCACATTTAAACAAAATTTAAATGATAATATCAAAGAAAAGTAGTTGAAATAGGAGCTTTGTAATGACCTGATTTTTATTAATTTATCTAAAATATTTATTTCTATGTAATTTGACTATTTTACCCCTTCTCATAGTTGCTTTATGGTATTTCTAGAGTATGGGAATTATTGGCATGGTTTTCAGTATATTTTGGTTCCAATTTATATGATATTGTGTTTTGTTATGGCTTTAGAAGCATTATAGTTGACTTTGGTCAACATTTATTGATCTATGCATCGAATGGAAAAGAAAACTACACCAAAAAATTCAAAATATCTATTTTAGGGTGGTAAGATTGTTGGTATGGTTTTATGGCTTACATATCTTATTTCGACTCTTGATTCAGAAGGTTGTGAAATTGGGTTTTGGGATTCAACTTTGTAAAAACAAGATCTTTTCTAAAATCTAATATCTTTATTGAGTACAGAGTGTCAAATTTAATAGGGTAGCATAGTTTATTTGTATTCACGGGATTTTGAATGAATCCCAAGGGGTCTGCTGAGACTTGAATAATAGCGGGTATTGGTGCACCCTAGATCACGGTTGGCCAGTCACATCCATGACTCGGCTGATCATCCCCAAGTATCGCATACAGGAAATCTGGGCTGCGATCATGAGTCTCATGAATAAAATGATAGGATGCATATGCAATACCTATCATCAGGATAGGTACCGCAAGTGTGACTCAAAGATCGTGTGCATGATGCCTAAGGCCTTTATATACTTTGTTTTGCCACTTTTCACCATTTTTGGGACTTGGATCTTAGGATTTCATGATTTTGAGCAAATTCTTCCACATATAAGCTTGGGTAAGATCCATATCACCTATTTCAACTATTTTCTTAAAATTTTATCATGTAATTCTTGTTTAAACGTGAATTAAAAAGGTAGATTTATTTTTGACATTCAAGGTACTTTATGGCTTAACTTTCTTTAGACTGGGTTGGATAGCTAATGTTAATACTAAATCATGTTAAGGGTGTGAGAACTAATCATGAATATGTCTATATTATCATGTTATGCTCATGTGGGGGCCTTTATATTGATGTTATTTGGTGGTTTTGTATCATTATTTGCTATGTGTGATCATGTGGGGACCTATATGATAATTAATATCCATGAGTATATGAAATTAGTTGTATTTTATTGAATGAAAAAACCTAATGTGGTATTAACGGTGACTTCTTTAATGTATTTCATTCTATTGGCATATGTATCATGTTGAATTCATAGATGGTTGGTTAAATGAGAGGATTTTGGTTCACTTGGTTTATATATTGGTTGGATATAAAATTTCTCTTTTTAGTTGGTTTTGAGCATTACATCCTCTTATCATATTCATTTATGAAACATTGGTACCATTATGGAAATACTAGAAATACTAGCTTTTTTAATTGAAAATGTGACATCTTAAAAACCCACTATCGAAGGATGTGCCAAAGAGGAGATAAGGATATTGGTATTGGATTAGTTATATATGGGTTGACGAACCCCCCATGTGTCCTATGTTGGGAAGCTTTAGCTCCGCATGTGTATACGGAGGTCATGCTACAACCTCATGTATGATATCATCATTATCATCATCCTCATCATCTTCATTGTATTTTTATATATTGTGCTTATATTGTGATTGTATTTTTGTCTTGACTTCACATTATACCTTTAGTTGTGTTATTTTGTCCCTCTTGATGCATAACGATCTATATTCTATATGTATCTTTACCTTCGTACCTGTTTGTTTAGTATTTGTGTACTTGTATTTCTTTCTCGTATTTGCTATAGTGTATGTGATTATTATATAACTATTAGTGGAGATGATATAGGCTACTGTTTGGGATATTTTCTAGTTACAGGTGATGTGTCCTTAGTGTGTATTTTGTATGCTTTATTTTCTAGTTTACTCAGTCAGACTAGGATATCTACTGTGTATAAGTGGACCGTACCTACCCCTACTATACCCTTTCGATGTAGATCCAGGTTGGTGTGTACTTCCCAATGATTGATTCGAGCGACAGTCGGAGTTTTTTGAGGTAGCATTTTATTTTATGCATTTGAAATTGACTACTACCTTTCCTTCTTTTTAGTGTGTCTTTATTTGTATTTGGAGATAGAGTTTTTCCTAATTTTTTATCTTGAGTTATACTAGTTATGTTCTTAAACTATGACACCAGGTTTTGGAATTTGGTTTGGTATCATTATCGATGTATTTTTTTACTCTATATATGCGGTTCAACTCTATTCTAGGGATCTTGCCTTGTTTTTGGTAGTGATTTCTCATTTCATATTAGTTTGGGTGATAGGTTTACTTATTAAGGATTACCATGACAAGTGCGATCATGACCCTTGATTTTATGGTCGTGACAAATCGATATCAGAGTAGTCAGGTTCATTGGTCGCAATATTGTAAGAATGAAATTTCTAATAGAGTCTTGTGGATCAGTACGTAGATGTCTGTGTCTATTTTTGAATAAAATGTCTTTAGGAAATTTTTGTTATTTTGTTCCTTATCATGCAAATTTTCTTCATACCTTGTGGTCTAGGTCATATTTCACTTTTTTGCATAGATGGTGATGACTAGATTTCATGAGGTTAGAGATGCTAAGTGTTCATCCCAAGAGATATCCCAATCTTGAGGGTGAGTTGTGAGTTTTGGATGGACTCAAGGTAGTGGACGGGCTCATAGATCTGCCCCATCTAGGAGTAGTGCTAAGGGACTTTTCTGTTAGCCTCATGCTGAGCATGTTAGAGATGTGGGTCCTATTTTATTTTCATCAGGTTCTTTTACCCCAGCCTTGGAGAGATTATTGGTTCTCTTGTTGACCCATTTGGAGGGTGCTCTTTATAGATATTCCTCCAATTTTAAGTATTTTACCTCTGTATGTTTGAGAGTCTACTTATGGTGTTCATCTAATTTTGAGTGAGGATCCTTTATTAGTACCTACTTTTGCTTTTGATACTCTGCAAACTCTGAGTGTTGTTCCTTCTTCAACACCTATATTTGAGTATGGTATTCCCAGGTCAGGAGTTTAGCCTTTATTTATGTTGCCTTTACATGTGGATCTTATCCTGCTATATTTACCATGCCTCCTCTTATTATGAGTACAGTTATGTCTTGTAAGGATTGGGAGAGGTTTGAGAGGTTCACTTATTTGGGTCCCATAGGTTCAGTAGTGTTATGGGGAAGGATGCTTATGAGTTCTTATTGAATATCATGAGAAGCTACATAACTTGGGTTCACCTAAGTCATATGATGTTATGTATACTACTTATCAGTTGAGGGATACCTCTAGATATTATAGGAGGTCAGTTGTTAGTTACAGACCACTCGATTCTCCTGAGATAGCATAGAAATAGTTTGTTGAGGCCCTTTTGGAGAGGTTTGTGCCTTACATCTAACAGATCAGATGAGAGATAAGTTTTATTGCCTAAAGTAGGGCTCTATGATTGTTACAAAGTATGCGGCGTACTTTCATGCCTTGTCTAAATATTTTTATGCCAGTATTACCATCAAATTTGAGAAGATTTAAAAGTTTGTAAAGGGGTTGGATGTTTCTCTTTATCTTGCTATGAATCATATTATAATGTATGGAGCATCTTTTTAGAGTATATTGGATTATGCTAAGATGACTGGGAGTAATCTTCAAGCATCTCAGGGAGGGATCAAAAGGGTGTGCAATTTTGGTAAATTTAGAGGTCATACTTCCTGAGGTAGAGATTCTAGAGGTTTCCATAAGTATCATGGTAGACCAGTGCAGAAAGCCTTGTAAAGTACAAGTAGTGGGTCTTCTGGTTCAAAAGTTCAAGGTGTCTATTTTGATCCAGCCCTACCTCCTCCTATTAAGCCAGGTCATAGGGATTATTTTGTGTGTGATGAGACTGGCTATTTGGCCAAGGACTGCCCCATCATGTGTTCAAAGCTACTCCAGTTTCACCTATCAGGGGTAGGGGTTTTACTAGAGATGCATGCGGTAGAGGTAGTGGAGCCTGTGGTGTTAGTCATGGGGCAATTCAGGCAATTGATAGTTGTGGACAGTGTTATGCTATACCCACCAGACCAAAGGTAGAGACTTTAACATTTTTATTAGAAGTATCATCCTCATTTATTTCAGATCTATATCTATATTATTTGACCACGGGACTTTCTCCTATGTGTCTGCATATTTTTCTTTGGGTTTTGATTCTGCTAGTGATCTTCTTGACATGCCTATTCGTGTATCTACCCCCATAGGAGACTTTTTAGTGGTGGATCGGGTGTACCAATCTTGTGTTGTGACTTTTGCTGGCATGAGACTTGGGTTGATTGGCTGGTCTTAGACATAGTTGACTTTGATATCATTCTGGGTATGGATTTATTGGCTCCTTATTATGCTATCCTATATTGTTATACTAAGACCATGACTTTAGATTCATCGGGTATGCCAAGGATAGCTTAGAAGGGTGTGCTTCATTCAGGTCCCAAGAGGGTTATATCATATATTCAGGCTCATTGCTTGGTTAAGAGGGGATGTTTGCCTTATTTGGCTTATATTCCTGGTACTAGAGTTGTTTTACCTCCTTTCTTAGATTTTGTTCATGTTGTCCCTGAGTACATAGATATGTTTTTTATGAATTTTCCTGGTATACCTCTGAATTGTGATATTGACTTTGCCATTGATGTTGAGTCGTGCATCAAGCCCATTTCTATTCCTCCTTATAGGATGGTCCCAGCCAAGTTGAAGGAATTAAAGGATCGGTTATGGGATTTATTGGATAAAGGATTTATCATACCTAGTGTATCACCTTATGGTGCGCCTATCTTGTTTGTGAAGAAAAAGGATAGGTCTATGCATATATGTATGACAGTTAAGAATAAGTATCCTCTTCCTCTTATTAATGATTTGTTCGATCAGCTTTAGGGTGCTTTAGTATTTTTGAAGGTTGATTTGAGATTCGGGTATCACCAGTTGAGGATTGGAGCTTCAGTTATTTTGAAGACAACTTTGAACTCGATACGATTATTATGAGTTCTTGGTCATGTCCTTTGGGTTGACCATTGCCCCAGCCGCATTCTTGGAGTTGATGAACCAAGTGTGAGTTTTAGTTAGAGTTTGTCTCATTCTTGGGTCATGTGATTATCAAGGATGGTATTATGGTCGATCTGGCCAAGATTGCAATGGTTTGTTATTGGGCTAGACCTACTCATACTATTGAGATTCAGAGTTTTGTTGGATTAGAGAGCTACTACCAGTATTTTGTCAAGCCTTTTTTATCTATCGCATCTCCATTGACCAAGTTGACTTAGAAGAAGATTTCTTTTCAGTGGTCTGATGCTTGTGAGGTGATCTTCCAAAAGATCAAGGATTTATTGACATCAGTGCTTAGCTTGCTTTACCCAAGAAGGGTGTGGGTTTTATCGTCTTTTATGATACGTCAGGTGTTAGGTTAGGTATTGTATTGATGCATGAGGTTAAGGTGATTACATATGCTTCTCGTCAGTTGAAGCCTCATGAGAAGAATTATCCTACCTATGGTTTAGAGATGTGCGTGGTTGTTTTTGCTTTAAAATATTGGAGACACTACTTGTATGGAGTACATTCTGAGATTTTCTTAGATCATCACTGCCTTTAGTATTTCTTTGCCCAGCGAGATCTTAATATGAGAGAGTATCATTGGCATGAGTTTCTTAAGGATTATGACTTAACTATTCTCTATCATTCGAGCAAAGCTAATATTATTGCAGACGCCTTGAGCTGAAAGTCAGCTACCATGGGTAGCTTGGTGCATATTTTGACCCAGAAGAGGCTTTTAACCTTAGAGGTTCAATCTTTAGCTAACCAAATGGTTATGCTTGATATTTTGACACCTGGGTGTATTTTGGCATTCGTGAGGGCTAGGGTCTTCTTTGATGGAGCAGATTTAAGCTCATCAGTTTGATAAAGTTGGGTGGAGAGTAATTCAGGATAAGGTATTGAGTGGTGCGGCTAAGGAAGCCTTACTTGATTCATATGGTATTTTCAAGATTCGAGCCTGAGTATGTATACCAAGAATATGTGATTAGATTAGATTGATTTTAGAGAAGGCCTATTGTTCTAGGTATTTCATTCATTAGGGAGTGACTGATATGTATCTTTTTTTAGGAAACATTACTGGAGAGGTGTTACGATAAAGGATATAGCAGATT
>JAPEIP010000009.1:72658797-72678779 GCA_026120095.1 Capsicum chinense | reverse complement strand
TTAGAACATTTGATTAAAGACATGAAAAGGCTCATTACTCAAAAAACTGCATTTTCACTCAAGAAATAAAAAGGGTAGAAGTAGCAAGAAACATTAAGAACATATAGTAAAGCTCGTCACTCATCACTCAAAGAATTTTAACTATTGATTAAAGAACTGAAAAGGGTGAATTACCAAGAAGCATAAGAGCATACAGTGAAGCTCATTAATTAAACAAATCTGGGTGGAACTACCAAGAAGTATTGAAAGCAATGAAGCTCAATGAAAACATAAGCAGCGAATAGTCCCACAAAGTAGGGAGTCTAGGTAGATAGTGTTCATGCAAACCTTGCCTCTACCTCTTACATGGTTTTTGATAGACCGAACGGTGCTACAACAAAATAATATGATAGTGGAAGTACAAAACACTAGAGCAATGAAGCTCAACAAAAACATAAGAAGTATATAGTCCTACAAAGTGGGGAGTCTAGGAGGGTAATGCTCATGCAAACCTTATCTCTACCTGTTAAATGGTTTCCGCTAGATAAAACAGTATTACCATAAAACAGTTCGATAATGGAAATAGAAAAAACTAGAGCGATTAAGCTCAGTCACTGAAAAATCTGTAGTTTTTCACTCAAGAAATGAGAAGGGTAGAACTACCAAGAATCATTAAGAGCACACAAGGAAGCTCATCACTCAAAAAAAATCTAGACATTTCACTCAGAAATGAAAAGGGTATAAGTACCAAGAAACAATAATAGCAATGAAGCTACAAAAATGATACTGAATCTTCTTGCTATTCCACTCCCAACACTGCTACTATAGTACTATTTAATTGAAACCCCATATGAAGCAAGGTATGAAAAGGTAAAAGATAACTTCAAAACATAATCTTTACTATGCCACAAACTAGTTATGATTAATGCAATAACGAACCACTCAACCAAAACAAGAAGTTAAATATCAGTGAAATGTATCATCAACAACTTAAATAATCAAAGAATCTACATATAGTGAAGCTCATCGCTCAAACAAAAAGACTACATTTTTTATTATTTAAAGAAATGACAAAGGGTACAAGTAGAAAGAGCCAAGTAGCAATAACAACACATAAAAAGCAACAAGCATTTAACTCAACAATCAAAAAAATCTAAATTTCAGGCTAAACAAATAAAAGGGTAGAATGATGACGTTCAAGCAACACCTCTATTTAGATGATGGTACGGTCGCTGTCAAGATATAGTAACCCAACTAAGGTTAGGGTTGAATATCAAGGGAACACGTGGTTTCACAGATCTCAGTGGTTGAATTCTATGGAAAAAATAGGTAAAGTAAATGGGGGCATTTGTTTGTTGTAGTCTCAAACAAAGAACAGTATGAACTTGGTTAAAAATCAGTCATAGGTGAACACTAGGATTGTGTTCTCCCTGAATTTCAAATTCGTAGGCTTATCGTGTGTTGTTGAACCAACCCAATACCTTGCATGTAGAATTGATAAGTTATGTACCTTCTACAGTCTTTTGGACGAGTAAGAGGATTTTACTCTTCACCTTTTGAGACTCAGGGTGTCGCGCTACTAACCTTTATCTTGATTCTAGTTAACTTTTAACTTTTGAGTCTCAAGTTATTAGATGAAAGCTAATGGTCATTCACTATATTCCGCTGTGCGCAATGGATCGACAATTAACTCCCAAATTACTGTTGTCTTTATTTTTTCCTAGTCACTACTCCTTTTTTGGAGTAAGTAGAAATATCTAGGTGGGATCCTAATGTGTTCACCCATTAAGAAATCAATTATAACAAAGATAAAGCAATGCATGCCATGGGTATTAGTTCAGATCAATAATCGTACTTTCTCTACTTTGTCAATTCGCCAGGGTTTTCACAACCCTAGCTATAGATTTTAGCCACTCATGATTGTGAAGAAGGCAATGACATTCATATTGGAAAGAAAATATGAAATCACAATGATAAAATGAATGAAAACCCACAATCGTAAACTGAATAATCAATCAAAGTCAATACATGAAAATCCCAAGATCAAAAATGGATCTTGAAATCAAAATATGTTTCTAAGTGTTAAAAGTACTTAAATTCTACTAAAAATTACATAAGGGGTATTTATAGCCCAAGATAAAACCCTAAAAACGAAGGTCGAATGAAAAATCAGGTCGGAGGCCACCTGCTCCCTATACTTGCAGTCTGGCACAAGGCACAGGTACGAGATTGACAATTTTCTTGCAAGTCAGCTCTTAGGATTGTGGGTTTCTTGCACTTGCTTTATCTACATGTGGTTTGTAGGTCTACATGTGGTCCATAGGTTGACTTAGTAGGTGCCAAGAGTCAGTTTTTCAGCTCTTCTTCGACTCTTGAACATGCATTGATCACGATAAAGCTATAAAACATCCAAAACATCCATAATCACTCATGAAGTGGCTAAAACATCTTTTTTTTAAATTTTTCTTACAAACTTATCATCCAAAATATGGTTTTCTGCAAAACATACCCAAAACTGATCATATCTAACAAAAATGCCTCAGAAACTTACATATTTTCCTTATTTTAAGTATCAAAAAGTGCTATATTTATGTAGCCCATCAACACCTTCAACTTAGAAGGTTTTCCTATCCTCAGCAACAAAAATACAACAAAATAAAAAGGACGCTTAACTAGGAGAATCTAAGCTATTCAAAGTAGTCAGTCATCACATTAAGTTCAAATCACAACATGCCCCTCCAATCTTAATTTTCAAAACCAACTGTGTATGGATATGAAGTACAACAATGTGACATAATGGGATCAAAGTATGGAAATTACATTAGCAAAAGAAAACCACTTATATATAAAAATTACACTACTCGATCAAGCAAATAGCTAGCAAAATAACTCAAGTGCTCTCACAACAAAGATGCCCCACTTACTCATATAAAATTATGTGTGTCAATGCAGGGATGGTTAAGAGAAACTCACACTCAAAAAAGAATTTCCATTTGATGTATGTCAAATACCACAGGCTTGCCCTTATTTTCTTTACCTTAGCATTCAAACAATCAAGCTAGGATCACTATAAGACTTTTCTCGGCTTGTGGTATAGGCTTGGGGCTGGTATGATACATATGGAAATTTAAAGTGACCAAGCCTCCTTGGAACTACACTAACTTTAGGGTCTCACTTACTAGCCAATTTTCTCTTTTATTCCACCCTTATTTCTTCCTTTTATTCTTTTATTGCACATTCAGGTAGGGTGTGGTCTTTTGTTCTTTCTTTTTATCTTTTTTACAGTCTTTCTTTTCTTTTTCTTTATTTTAGTTTTCTCCACACCCAACCCTACTTTTTTTTCTCCTATTTTACCCTTCTTCATACCAATTTTACACTACACACCTCATAGATAGCCACCCTTAACTTAGGCATTTTTCCTATGTTGAGGTACATAAAGTCCAAGGAGGAATTGGGCCAAAATAAGTAAATCGTAATACAAATAAGAAGGTGAATGGTGAAAACAATAATAAATAGACCTACGAGGCTCAAAGTGGGGATCAAGGGATATAATGGACACATGAAAGGTCATTTACGCTAAAGTGGACTAAAATTAAAAATAGCCTATGATCCTTTCCTAACTGGCTATCCTTAAACCTAGGCAAGACTAACCAGACAAGTTCTCAATTCAACATACAAAGAGAACTGAAATTCAAGTGGGGGGTGAATTTAAATTTTTCTTCTGTTAATCAACTACTAACTCCTCACAATCGACTCACCTGCAGATCCGTGCACTTCATAAATAGATTAGATTTGAAATAATTAAGCATGTAATAACTAAACATAAAGTAATAACACAGAGATTTATCCTAGTTCAAAATATCAATATGGTGCCTACTTCCAGTCCCCTTGGATTTCAAAGTTTCCTTAGATCGTTGAATGTTGGGTATGAGTACAATGATAGAAAACAAGTTCTGAAGATTTATTTTTCTCTTCAGATCATGTTACATAACTTTAATTGATGTTAAAAAGTTGACTCGATCCTACTCTTTATATAAAAATTGTAAACTAAAATTTACAGATCCTTGTAAGACTAAGAATGAGACACTTTGAATTTTCTCCTTAAAGTTGCATAAAAAGTGTTTTTCTTCGTTCTTCATCTTTTATAGTATTTGGCTACTACTCTTCATAAGGAAACCTAAGAGATTTCTTCTCAATCAAGGACGTAAATTGATTTCTTGATTGAGGAATATAGCCATTTGATATGTCTATATTGGATATGTCCATATATGCTTTGGATCACATCTATATCATATATGTCCATAATCTACTTTTGTTTTTGGTTTTGTAGAGATTGATGCCTTTTCAAGTGTGCTCGTGATATTTTATTCTTGATTGATTTGGTCTGACATGATTTTGGGATTGTGATCCTTCTTCTATTTGTATGATATTTGATTGATCTTCTTGCTATACTTTTTGAATGCTGTGATTCTCCATATCTTTTGCAAGATACTCTTTTATCTTCCAAAACCTTGATTCGATTTTTCGTAACATTACGGGCTGATATTTTTCTTCCATTTATTGTTATTGTGATTGATGGTACTTGGATACCATGGATTTTTTTTCATTCCTGATATCCTTCTATTCCTTGAGCTAACTTCTCTTGTCCTTTTAATATTAGCAGTCTTCAGTGTCCTACAAAGATACACTTGTTAGTTTGTCATTATTAAAACATAAACTTAAGAGGCTAACATTCTCCCCCTTTTGTTAGTGACAACAAGAGTAAACATTAGTTGACTTCCCTGTCTGTCAGCTTGCTCACCCTGACTTGTATAAGTATTAGCTGACATGTAAACTTGTGCTTTGCTCTCTTGACTGGTAGGATACTCTGATGTTCTTGCCTTCTCCCCCTTTGACATAATAAAAAAGAAACAATACTCATGCAATGTATAGACAAAGAAAAGAAATGAAGTAATGACAGAAGAGGTGATGCAAGATTTTATGTAGTAAAAATTGCGATAAATTCTAAATAACGATTTAAAGATCATTAATGCTAAGAATACCAAGACTTTTTTGAAGGAAGCAAAATCTTTCTTCTAGTAGAGGTTTTGCAAAAATATCTGCTAGTTGGTTCTCAAAGTCAACAAATTTTAGAGAAAAATCACTGTTCTCTACATGGTCTCAAATAAAATAATGTTTGATATCAATATGTTTAGCCTTAAAATTATGCACAGTATACTTAGATAAGCTAATGGCACTAGTGTTATCACACATAATAGGAAAAAATTCAAAATATAAGTCAAAGACAAGAACCTGATGCATGATCCATAAGATTTGAATACCACAACTTTTGACAGCTATGTATTTGGCTTCAGTGGTTGAAAGAGCAATGGAGTTTGTTTCTTGCTATGCCACGAGATGAGGAAATCAGCAAGAATTTGGCATGTTCCACTAGTAATTTTTCTATCACTTTTGTCTCCTGCAAAATCAGCATCTAAATAACCAATTAAATCAAAGTGTGAGGAGTATGGATACCATAGACCAATGTGTTGAGTTCCTATTAGATATCGTATGAATCATTTGACGATAGTGAGATACAGCTCTTTGGGATTCGACTGGAATTTGGTACATTTACACATACTGAATATAATATCTGGCCGACTTGCAGTCAAGTAGAGTAAAGATCTGATCATTCCTCGATACATCTTTTTATCAATGTCTTTTCCGGACAAGTCTGAATCAATACTTGTGGATGGACTCATAGGAGTTCCATAGGACTTTCTTTTTTCCATACCAATTTTTTTTGGATGAGTTCTTTCGTGTATTTTGCTTGACTGATGAAGGTTCCTTTGGGAGTTTGTTTGATTTATAATTCGAGAAAAAATATGAGCTCACCCATAAGACTCATTTTAAATTTCCTTTCATCAAATTAGTAAAATTCTCACTCAAAGAGATGTTAGAAGTACCAAAAATAATATCCTCAATGTAAATTTGCACAATGAGAAGATTTGAATCAAGTTTTTGAATAAACAAAGTTGTGTCAATTTTACCCCTTTGAAAATTATTATTTAGTAGAAAAGTACTCAATCTCTCATACCAAGATTTTGGAGCTTGTTTGAGTCCGTAAAGTGCTTTTTATAATTTGAAAATGTGATTAAAAAATAAAGGAGCTTCAAATCCGGGGTGTTGTTTTACTAAAACTTCCTCATGAATAAAATCATTTAAGAAAGAACTTTTTACGTACATTTAATACAACTTAAAACATTTAAAAGAAACAAAAGCTAATAAAATTAGCATTGACTCTAACCTTGCCACGGAGTCAAAGGTCTCATTATAATCAATACCTTCCTGCCGAGAGTAGCCTTGAGCTACAAGTCTGGCTTTATTTTTGATGAATTTACCTTCTTCATATAATTTATTTCTGTAGACCAATCTGGTTCTAATTACTGAGCAGTTTCTTGGTCTTTCATCTAGATTCCAAACTTGATTTCATTTAAATTGGTCCAGTTCTTCCTTCATATCTTCAACCCATGATTCATCGTTGAGAGTTTCATCATTTTCTTTAGTTTAATTTGGGAAACAAGGGCAACTGATGCTTGTCTCTTCAATGATGCTTTGGTTTGTACTTTATCTTTTAGATTTTTGATGATGAGTTTATTTGGATGGCTAGCATCATTCTTTCATTCTGTTGGAACATTCAATTTCTATATTTCTATTCTGGGATTTGACTCTATAAGGGGTGTAGTCGACTTGTCTTATGAATGTTCTGAGGTTGTGTTGAGGTTTTATCCAGTCTTTATATTACTTACCCATTCTTCATCAATACTCAAACTCATAGGGAGGTGGTTAGATTTATCAAAAACAACGTGCATAGATTCCTCAACACATAGTTCTTTTATTAAAAGCCCTGTAAGCACGACTAGTAGGAGAGTACCCAAGAAAAATACCTTTGTTATTTTGTAGATTGAATTTTCCTAAGGTATTCTTATCATTGTTGTGAATAAATTATTTATCACCAAAGGGATTGAAGTATATGATGTTTGGCTTCTTTTCTATCCAGAGTTTATATGGTGTTTTCTTTAAAATAGGTCTGATAAGGCACCTATTGATGATGTGACATGCTATGTTAATCGCTTCTATAAAAAATGATCGGCGAGATTAAGTTCTAATTGCATTGTCCTAGCAGTTTCCTGAAGGGACCAGTTCTTTTGCTCTACTATGTCATTTTGTTGAGGAGATTGTAGTGAAGAGAAGTTTTGAGAGTATCCATTCTGAGAATAATACTTCCAAACCCCTTGTTTTCAAATTCTCCTCCATGATCACTGTGGATGTAAGTAATGAGGTGCACATTTTCTATCTTTACTTTTCTAAGAAAAATCTCAAAGTTTGTGAAAGCCTCATGTTTATATGAAAAAAACATGACCCAAGTAAATCGTGAGTAATCATCAACTATGATAAAAACATATCTGTTTCTACCAATGTTTGTGGTCTTGGTGAGGCCAAATAGATCCATGTGGATTGCTTGAAGAGTCTTGGTAGTAAAGACAATGTATTTGAATTTGAAAGATATTAGAGTCTATTTACCTAATTGGCAGGTGTCACAGATGTGATCCTTTTCAAACTTAAGTTTTGGAATTCCTTTCACCAATTCAAGTCTAGATAATTTCTCAATGATATGAATACTAGCATGCTTGAGCTTCCTGTTCCACAACTAAGTATCATTGGTTTGCACAATGAGGTAGGTTAAGGTAGAGAAATCAGGACTATTTAGTTCATAAATATTATTAATGTGTTCACTGATAAATGAGATATCCCTTTTGTCGTGTTTAATAGAGCAATTTTCATCCTTGAAGAGGACTCCAAATCTGGTGTCACATAGCTGACTTATATTGAGCAGATTATGTTTGAGACCGTCTACTAGGTATACTTTAGTGAATTCACATGATGAGCTAAGTCTCACTGATCCGACTCTAATGACGTTGCCTCTGGCATTGTCACCGCATTTGACTGATCCTCCATCTAATTTATTTAGAGAGAAAAAGTTCTCCTTCTTTCCGATTATATGTCTAGAATATCCGCTGTCATTAACCGACATTCCTTTTTTGTAGATCTTGCAGATCTATTCCTGCAAAATAAGAAAATTAATTTTATTTAGGTACCCAAGTGGTCTTGGGTCATTGCGAGTTACATGTGCTTTCTTTTGGCTTCCAAAAGTACACACTTTTAGGTTTATGCCTGCAGCTATATTGTTTATGCCCACTCTGTCAGATGGGTCCTTGAGAAGAAAAAGAAGTCTTAGCTGATTTAAACAACCTTGATAAGGAACTTAGAATCTTTTTGAAGGAGTTTGGTCCTACGAAGCTGTGGCTAAGGGATTTCTTAAAATTGTTCAATTTTATTTTTGCACCACCATGCTCTTCATGAAGTAAGTCAATTTCAATTTGATATGCTTCGATTTCTATTTGCCAGTTTTGCCATTCCTTTTCAAGTTTTTATTTAAATATTTCTTCACAACTTTTCTTTTCTTGAGCGAGCTTATTATACTCATATATAATTTTTTTGGAGCTCATCGGTTATCATATCCAAATTAGATTTAAGAGTGTTACAGTGATGACAGTTATGTGGTCTTACCTCACTAGGTTCTCCTAGTACCATAAATCATATATTGGTAGCCTCTACTTCTTCTTTAGTTTTATCTTTATCTCTCTAAGCCCTAAAGTTTTGATTCTTTCTGGATGATTGTCATCTCAATTCTAGATAGTTTTGTTTGAAATGACCAGGCCTTCCACAGTTGTAACAGAGATCATTGTTTCTGGTGGAGTCATTTATTTTGCCTCCTTAGGATCTTTAATGTCTCTGCCTTACCCCACAATTGATGAGGGCCATTCCTTTGTTATTGGCATCTTCCAGATTATCCTTCTCTCCGGTTGGAGAAGTGTTAAAGGCTACTAGTTTATTTTTTACATCCATGTAAAGCCTGTTGATATAATTTTTCACACATTCAATAAGGTTACCTCGTAGTTTTTCATATGTCATGTTGTGAAGATCTTCATCTTCCAGAATGACAGCCTTAGTTTTCCATGTCTTTGGGAGACTTTGAACTAGCTTCTGGAGTGACATGGAGTGTAGGTAGATCATCCCCAGTGATTTTAGTTTGTAGATGATTTTACTAAATCTGGTAAAGATTGTTTTAATGTCCTCATTTTCTTCCATTTTAAACAAATATTCATTGACCAGAGCAATAATCTTTGACTTTTTGACCTTGGAGATTCTTTCACCTCCAATTTGTTCCATATTTCCTTTGTTGTTTCACAAGTTGATATTTTGTCATATTCTTCTCTGCTAACTACACATAAAAGCAAACTTATTGCATGCACATTAGTTTGAATTACCTCTTGTTGTTCTTTGGTGACCTCAAAACTTTCAAGGTCTTCAATGTCGATGCTGCTGGATTCTTGATCCTTGTCCTTTTGATTTTCCTTGAGTCCTGGAATTGGCTTGGGAATTTTCTTGATGACAACCCAGGCTTGGAAGTCATTTGACTAGACAAAGATTTTGAACCTGTTCTTCCAGTAAGAGTAATATTGTCCATTAAAGTATGGTGGTCTTGTGGAGGAGTGGCCATCCTGAAGAAGAGCAATGATAATTTAATACTGGGCCATCTTATCTTTGCTCACTTGTGGTTAAGCAATGCAGTTTATGAGACCTGCACTGAAACCCATTGAAATTTAGGGAGGGGGGTGAATTGAAATTTTTCTTCTATGAGTTGACTATTGACTTCTCACAATGACTCTCCTGTAGATTAATGCACTTCACAAATAGATTAGATTTATACAATTAGGCACATAAATAATAGAACATAAAGTAATAACACAGAGATATATCCTAATTTGGAATATTAATGTGGTGCCTACTTCCGGTCCCCTTGGGTATCAAAGTTTCCTCAGATCGTTGAATGTTCGGTATAAGTACAATGATCGCAAACAAGTTCTGAAGACTTATTTTGCTCTTCAGATCTTGTGACACAACTTTAGTTGATGTTACAAAGTTGACTCGATCATACTCTTCATATAACAATTGTAAGCTAAAATTACAGAGCCGCGTAAGACTAAGAATAAGACACTCTGAATTTTCTCCTTAAAGTTGCGTGAAAAAGTGGTGGTGTTTGTTCTTCATATTTTATAGTCTTTGGCTGCTACTCTTCATAAGGAAACCCAAGATATTTATTCTCAATTAAGGACATAATTGATTCCTTAATTGAGGAATGTAGTCGTATGATATGTCCATATATAGCTTGGGATCACGTCCATATCAGATATATCCGTAATCTACTTTTTTTTTTGTTTTATAGAGATTGATGCCTTTCCAAGTGTGCTCGTGATCATATCTTCTTTATTGATTTGGTCTTCCATCACTTTGGGATTGTGATCCTTCTTCCATTTCTATGATATTCATTCGATCTGCTTGCCATATTGTTTGAATGCCGTGATCCTTCATATCTTTGGAAAGATACTCTTTTATCTTCCAAAACCTTGATTTGATTTTTTATAACATTAGGGGCTGAGATTTTCCTTCCATTTGTTCTTATTATGATTGATGGTACTGGATACCATAAATGTTCTTCCATTCCTGATGTCTTATTCCTAGAGCTGGCTTCCTTTGTCCTTCCAATATTAGTAGTCTTTAGTGTCCTACAAAGATACACTTGTTAGTTTGTTATTATTAAAATATAAATTTAGGAGGCTAACAGGAACTAGGTAGTATCTCACACTCACATAGCACAGAGTTAATATCACCAACTACTGCCTATCTAAGTTATGCAATTGTCAGCAAATTGCTATCATGTCCCTAATTCTAATGCCATAACAAGATCTACAAAGTTTACACATATATACATCAACACAATTTTAAAATATAAATTTTTGGAGGAGTATCAAAAATTAGTTAAAATATGACTACTTCCCTAAATACTAAAAAATCTCCTAATTACACAAAAACAACACAATACGAAGAAAAAGCACAATATGCCACATAATTATCCTAGACATGCCAGTTCTACAATCATACCACGGCCGATAAGAAAAGAAGCACGACAATAAAAACCCATGGTGGCATGGTATACCCACCCCTAAGTAAAATCTACTCACCATCCTCAATATCCTAAGACAAAACAAGACATAGGGAAGTGAGAACATACCTGGGATACACTAGGTTCTCAAATCAGGAGCATCCCTAGATGGGGGCATAAAAACTTATGGAGGTGGTGGTGGCATTGCACTACTGGATGATGCACCCACAATTATTGCATCACTCCTCTGCCTATCGATGAATGTCTGGCCTTTTTAAGGGCCTCCTCCTCTATCATAACAAGATCCTACAAATTGTGTAAGTGACCTCTCTCGGTATCAACTGCTGGGACATCTTCTTTATTCTTTATAAAAAAATCAAATTGCTTCAATACATGCAGAGGTGATATCTGGACTACAAGGGGTATCATCGAGGTAGTAACTGCTACACAACTCCCTACAAAAAATCTTACCTCTGCTCATAGGATATCGAAATCCTCCCTCATATGAACTAAATTTGGAGCACCTGTCTCTGTATATTAGGATGTAACCCATCTCTCTAGCTCATCAATTCATGTCTGAAAATCAATATGTAGCTCTAATAGTGCAGCTCTCTAAGCAGCCTACCATCTAGCCCCAGCTTGCTCAAATCTAGTCCTAACTTCTCATCTCATTTTCCCGAAGAAGGTAGTCATCTCAGTCTCAACAACCTTCAACGAGCGGTTGTGGCCCTTTGGTTATCCACTATGCTTTGCAAAAACTTGCTAGATACAGTAATCATATCTATCACAAAAGCTATAGCAGATGGACGAGCATGCTTTATAGATGCACCAATCATCTCTGAGGTTAAAGTCGGGGCTAAAGAAGAAGTAGTCTGTGTCCCCTCGCCTTGTGTACTCGAGTCTAAAACATCTCTCTGCTCCTCTATCTCCATGTCTACACTAACACCCGCATCATCTATATATGCCTTATCAGGATCTACAAAAAATATCGAGCCCTTAGATTGGCCCTTTGGTACTGTTTCCCACTATCTAGATCTCTTAGAAGTGCTTGGATGTGCCATACCCTTCATGGTCTTCGTCTATACAGTTACAATCGCAGTTACCCTCTTATCATTACTTGGTAACTCAGGAACACCCACCTCAATGCATAGACTCTATATCATACAAGGATATGGAAGGTTAGTCAGCTCACCAAAGGCTCGATCGTGTAACTCATATGTGAGGATAACAACAAAATCAATATCATAACCAACCACCAAGAAGGTAGCTAGTATAGCTCCATCTCATGCCAATATGTTATCTGAACTATTGGGTAGCAGGCGGTATCTAATCATTAACCACCAGAATTTGGCCTCTAGTGTAAATTGTCCTTTCTTGGTCACATTTTGCCCTACAATCCATAGTTCTCATCACCCAGTGGTAAAATGTAAGTGGCTATCCACCTAGCCATCTCAACCCTCTCAGCTTTATGCTCAGTATCCCACATAATATAACAATCATGTGCAACCTTAATCTATGGTTGCACTCAGCTGTAGATGGAAGAGTAATATAATCTGGGCCAAATATAAGTCTGCAGTTAGTCTTCTCTCTGATATCAACTTTGACCCCTCTGATTAATGTGTGATCAAGCTGTGGCTGCCATGCAAATCTGATAAATCTTGGATGATGGGATATGGGAAGGACTACGGTGGCCATGTAAGATGCATAAAACTCCTACACCATAGCCGGGCCATAAGATCGAGTGGCCTAGTTATCCACCCTAGCCGATACTTATCAAATTCTGCTCATAGCTGTGGTACTCGTTGTAGCCCTGATAAGTTGATCTGGAGCTCTACATAAATACATCCCGTAGACATACCTAGTTCCTACACACGACTATCATGATCATTTATATGTCGCATCCTTTCCACATACCACCTCAGATGTCTCTTCTCTAGAGATGCATCTAGGGCATGTATGGGTATGGATGTTTGCTCCAATTGTGCATCATGGGAACCCTGTGCTATACCCTTCTTATTTTAGGATACCTCTTTTTTCTATGTATGAGTGGTGGTACCCTCCTCAGACTGGGGCACCACTGATGACTGCTCCTACCCAACCTCATCAGAAGAATCCTGGGACCCCTCCCCAGACTGAGGGTCCTGAGCACCTCTGCTGTAGCCTCAGACTATATTTTCTCCTATTTCTCCTTATCAGGTCGAGGAGTATGTTATGGTGATATCTTGTCTGACTTTATCATCGGCCAGTCTGCAGCTGACTGAGCATCCTGGTGAGTCTATCCTCTAGTGATTCTGCATGTCAACGCAGCTGTAATATCTAAATAATGCTGCCTCATATACTCCTCCACTGAACCAATAATCTTAGGAGACTCTACCTATTTCTTTGAAGTACTGTACTTCTTTTATTTAGGTGCTATACAAACCTAAAAAACCAGTTGTCAGTTTCCAACAAAAGTGAGGGGTAGTAAAAGTTGAAGAAAAATCCAAAATTCGAAATTTTTGAATTTTTCCTCAATTTTCATACCCCTATAACCTATTTGAACTCTCAACAAGTTTAATGTATACACACTAATCAAGAATTATGCATTTCAAAGTAAACAAACATGCTCAACCCATGGTATTACTTTCTTTCATTCAAGTTCAACTTCCGGTTAGGGCCTAAACTTAGAATTTTATCTCAAAACATGGGCCTTCGTTATGATTTTAGGCTACTTTAAGTCTCCCTCATACAAGCATGATAGTTTCTCTATATTTTTCAATAAGATAAACATATCAACTTGTGTCAATAGTAGATAAACCAACATATTACCATTAGTATCCAAGAAAGGTACCTCTTATATGAAGATTCAGAAGAGAATAATGAGGAGCTCAAGAAAAACCAAGGTTGAAACCTGTGTTTAGCTTGTTGGGACAGGTTGGTATGTCAAACAAGTGTCAAATTAGCCTTTTCTTAAGTGTGGGGTTGGTTTATGTTTTACGTGGGAAGTTTGAATTCAAAGAAAAGAGTGAAGTTTTGAGGATTAGAATGAGTTAGAATGAGGATAATAATGTTTTGATATAGGGGTAGGGGCTGCATCAGGTCACATTTAAATTTTGGTGGGCCAAAAATTTTAATTAAAAAATGGCACCACAACTTGATCTACCCGCGGCACGTACCTGTTCCCTATTTCCACGATCGAGTCCTGGGCGTAAGTAGTACCTGCACCCTGCAGATACTGGGTACAGGTACCGGGCAAAAATTTTTGGCCTATATTTCTACAACTAAGACTTGGTATATTGACTCTTTTCTAGATACTTATGGCTCCACAACCTAGGTTTTAGGTTCCAAAAGTAAAATTAGATGACAAAGTCCACAACTTACCATTTTTCATCATCAAAATTTCAACTTTTCAATTTATTACTTCAACTTACCGTGTGAGACTTGTGACTATGATGGGCTAATCACACAGTACACTTACTAGAAATCAATGAATATAGAAATGTTTACCGTATTTTGAGTTAGGTCCAAAAATTAAAAACCTACAAAAAGATAAAAATAACAAAAACATGGGTTTCCTCCCACTCAGTGCTTGATTTACAATTGTGGCATGATGTGGCTATATTGGTTACTCAGACTTCATCAACAAGCCCATGGGTTGCCTCCCATGTAGCACTTGATTTATTATCGAGGCACGACGTACGTATCGTGACTACTCAAAATTCATCAAGATACCCATAAGAATATCCTCCAAGGTCATTAATACAATAAAACACCGATACTACCCTCATATCGGTTGGCTGCTTCATTGACTTTTGAATGTTGAATATCACCTCCTCACCATTGAGTTAAAATTTTAGCTCACCCTTTTTTATTAAACCATAGCATTGTCTGTGGCCATGAATAGTCCTTCCAAAATAATAAGCATCTCGGTGCCAACTTCACAGTCTAAGATAACAAAGTCAGCCAAAAAGATAAAGTTATCCACCCTCATGATCACATCAAAAGATATTCCCACAGGATTCTTTATCATGCGGTCAACCATCAATAGCCACATCAAAGTTGGTTCTAGAGGGTTCAAGCATAGTTTCTTGAATATAGCCAGTGATATCAAATTAATGCTGGCCCCTAAATCATACATGGCTCGAGCAAATTTGGATGAGACAATAGTGCATGGTATAGTGAACTCTCTGATATTACCTTTTTTTTATGCCAAGGGCCTGGTGTGACTTCAGTGTAGTGGTGCGCACCATCAACATCCTTAAAAGTCACTCCTTTCTTTCTTATGACCAACTATTTCATGAACCTAGCATATCTAATCATCTTCTCTCAGTATCTTAATAGATTGTTTGAAATTACCTTTCTTTTTCTTTTGCCTCAGTCACTGATAAAATAGTAGGGGTGGTCTTGGAGTCTGTCTACCTTCTGGTTTAATGATTGAACCCTTAAATTTTTCTTTAGCAACTGTACCTTTATCACTTATTACCTTCTCAAGCTTAATAACAGGTTTTTCATCATCAATAAATTCTACAGCAAGTAATGGGGGATCCATTGTAGTGATGTCACTCCTTATGGTAATAGCAAGTACGTGATTGTTATTTCTTAGATTTTGCAATGTGTTGCTCGTAAGAGTACCTGGCCGTCTTTGGTTTAGTGTTGCTGACATTTGCCTAAATTGGTGCTCTAACTACTTGATTACAGTGGTTTGTGACTCGATCATTTGGGTCAACCCGGAAATATCAACCTTAATCTCCTCAAGGCTGGTCTCCTGACTTTATTGACCCTTCACCAGTTTAGCCAATATCTATTCCTTTATAGATTTTACATCACATCTACTAGGTGGAATGTAACTATCTCTATCCTCTCTGTAGTCATTATTCTTTCTCCAGTTATAATCTCACTCTCTACTATAATCTCTATATCGATCATAATAGTTCTAATCTTGGTTTCCTTCCCCTTGGGATCGGAAACCCGCCATTTGATGATCTAGATAATTAGTTTTCTCTTCCAATTCTGAGTCATATTCTTTAGAAGATGACCTTTGTACTACTACCACATTCAACTTCTCAGAATTAGCCGCTGCAAACTACTTTGATGGCACCCCTAAATTAGTCCTTAGTAACGTAATTTGTTGCACTATTGTATCATCAACTACTCTCTAGTCATAGAAAGCACCAATAACATAAGTACCAGATCCCCGCTTAGCCTCCCAAGTTTTCCATCCTCAGTTAGTAAGTGGTATCCTATCTAATATCTTCGATGCTGTGAAACACCCTAGGTTTTGATCCTTAGAAATTTCTTGGGTTTTAAACTCTCTTGACATTATACGACTTAGGCTTACTACTCATATAGTGTGGGTATGACCTAGGAGGCCTAAGTTATATATTAAGCATTGTGTTCTTGATCAAATACTATTCTAGGTATGACTAGAATTCATACTAGTCGTATGGAGATGGTATGAGTGGTATAGTCCAATTAGTAGTTGTCTAGTGTCCAACCCACTTGGATTCTATCTTAGATATGGTTTGAGGGTACTAGTCATATGGTATGGGTATAATTTAGTTAGGGGGAGTTGTATGGTAGATAGTGTGTGATGTTCAATATTTTGTCTGGGGTACGAGTAGTGGGTACCACTCATATGTTGTGTGTACAAGTTAAGGGAGGGGAGTCGTACCCTCCTGCGGTGATTTTTACAATTTTAATTAGGAGTATTCTGGACATTTTCTCTCTTAACTTCTTTTGACCCCATGACTTAAAACATTTTTGGGACATCATTTACCCTATTATTATCAATCAAAAACACTTTAACACTCTCAAATCTTTGTCAAGATCTTGGGTTAAAAAAAAACTAGGGTTTCCTTCAAGGTTGTCAATTAAGGCTCTCAAGGGTGGTAAGGCATTTTATTCCTCCCTCATTATTACTTCAACTAAATTCAAGTTTTAATGAATGGTTTTCATGCTTTATTTGTGGGTATTGTTTGGTCTTGAACTATATGTTGGGTTTTTTTATTATTAATGGATGCATGTTGTTTTCCAATATTTTTCTTATGGTTTTCATGTTAAACTTATGGAAATTTTACATGTAGTTTTAGGGGAATGGTCAATTGGTACTTGGTTTTGGAAACTATATATCCTCAGCATGTTTGTTAAAATGCCTATGAGAATGGTTTTGTCACATAGTTTAACTTTTATTAAAACTATTGCATTGCATGCATAATATGGTAATGGAATCTAAATTGGTTTAAATGGTTTTAAATGATTTGGTAAGACCTTGGTGGCCATGGTTTTGGTAAATTGGAAATCTTGTGGGGTACATAGGAATCCCCTAAGTGTTGGCTAATGATATTGGTTGCAAGCTATAGTCGGTATGACGATACTACTTCATAAAGCCTTGGTAAATAACTTCTGGAATTAGTTGGTTGGAATGTGTTAATGGTTTAATTGGGCAATAATAACGAGTTGTGATAGCCTACTGTAAAGGTGTGAGTTCGATGGACAGACACTGGAAAGTCATGTTAACCAACATGAGGGTTGGTTATGGAGACCTTATAATTGTGGGGTACATGGGAATCCCTTGAGTTTATACTTGTATATATATATCATGAAGGGCAAAGGGTACACGGGAATCCCCAACCCCAGTGATATCTCTGGTTCAAGTAGTTACATGGACTGGGGCTCGTTTAGGAGGTAACACTGGATCCATCTAGCCCGTGGATAAATTATGATGGTAAAGCTACACAAACCCTGGTAAAAGGTTTTAAATGCATGCTAAACTCAATTCCCTTTCTCGGCACGGATTATTTATATATATATATATATATGTATGTATGAATGTGATTCATATGGTTATTTACTTACTTTTAAATATTTCCATTATTTTATCCTTATTCCTTAGTACATGCTAGCATTCACTCACCCATCTTCGGGCACTATATCCCCACGCGATGTAGGAACTATCCATACTACGCCTCCTACTTAGTAACTGCATTTGGGGATGACTTTGTGTTGAATTAAAGTGGCAAGATTTCATACTCCAAAAGGCTCCATTTCATGTTATGGACTTCTCTACATACTTTGGTTATTTCTTAGACTTTGGTTTTTGGTTATGGTTGGGGGCATGTCCCGACTAGATGTTATTTTATTTTTGGATAGAGGATTTGTGAGAATACTTTGGATTGGCACGAGCGGTGTTGATATTGGTGTCAACCTTTGCATTGGTATTGGTATTAGGGATAACAACATTTTATTGTATTTGATTTATTATTGTTACATCTTATCATGCTATATAGTTAATATTCATATGACATCGGGTGTAGAGGGTTATGGTTGGGTATATGGGGTGGTTTTTCATCCAGGTTGGGCTTGAGGCACCCAACATGACTAGACCCTAGTTCGAGTTATGTCAAATTGGTATCAAAGCCCTAGGTTTATGGTAAATTGGGAGTCCACAAAGCCATGTCAAGTAGAGTCTCTTTTATGGGTGTGTAGTGTACCACACTCATAAGAGAGAGGCTACAATGCATTTAGAAATGTTTCTCTTTCTTGTGTTTTGTTTTAAGCTATGGATCTAAGTCCCAAATTTTTCTCTAACTCCCATTTGGTTGCTTTTCAGATCATGCCTCGATGATCTAAAGTTCACAGAAACTTTTCCATCCCAACTGGGACAATACGGATGGGACACACTCTACTCATGGGATCCATACTCTGTCTAGGGGTCTAGTTTGGGATTGTTTTGGAGTTCCACTAATTCCCTCAAGGCCATGTCATGCTCCTCAGGCTAAAGTGATGAATGTTGAGTTTCGTCAGTCCATCCATATGTTGGCACATATGGTAGCTACTCAGTTCAAGCGTGGTATTCCTGTTACTCCATCTTCTGAGGCCATAAAGATTGGCCAGTTCATGGGTTGAACCCTTTGACCTTTACAGGTGTTAAGGTAGAGGGTGATCCTTAAGGTTTTCTGGATGAAATGGAAAATATTTTTCAAGTTATGCATGCCACAAATATGGAGGGCGTGGGGTTTGCCACCTACCAACTGAAGGATGCGGCGTACCAATAGTATAAGGAATGAGAACAATCAAGGGGTGATGGTGCTGAGTCATCTTTGTATGAGGATTTTTCTAAGCTTTCTTGGACCGTTTCTTTCTTCATGATTTGAAGGAAGCAAAAATAGAAGATTTTGTTAATTTAAAGCAGGGTAAGATGCCTGTCAAGGAGTATGCCTTAAAGTTTCACCACTTGTCACGGTATGCTTCGGAGTTGGCTTCTAGTATGAGGGTACAGATGAGAAAGTTTGCCTTAATATAATCTTGTGATTTGATCCTTGAAAGTAGAGATGCCTTGTTAATCAAGTAAATGATATCTCTAGGCTGGTTGTGTACATACAGTAGGTAGAGAAAGTGAAAAAAAGTAGGTTGAGTTAGGGGAGAGAGGGGGGAAAAAGTTTAAATTTTCTTCTCTAACTGCCCCTTTGACTAAGTTGACTTAAAAGAAGGTAATGTTCCTATGCTTGTGAGGGTAATTTTGAGAAGCTGAAGGATAAGCTAACTTTAGCTCCAGTTTTGACTTTGCCTAAAGACACCGATGGGTTTGTGGTATATTGTGATGCTTCTCACATTGGGTTTGATTATGTTTTAATGCAACATAAAAAGGTGATAGCTTATGTCTCTAGTCAGTTGAAGGTGCATGAAAAAAATTATCCAACTTATGATTTGGAATTTTTAGCTGTGGTGTTTGTGCTGAAAATCTAGTATCACTATTTGTATGGAATGCATGTGGATATCTTGCCTGATCATAAGAGCTTGCACTGTGTGTTTACTTAGAAAGAGCTTAATATCAGACAAAGGAGATGGCTTGAGCTGCTCAAGGATTACGACGTGAGTCTTTACTACCATGTAGGTAAAGCTAATATGGTTGCTGATGCTCCTAGCTGGTTATCCATGGATTGTCTAGCTTATGTGGATAAGAAGAAGCGAGAGATGG
>JAPEIP010000009.1:72612104-72658697 GCA_026120095.1 Capsicum chinense | reverse complement strand
GTCAGTTGAAGGTGCATGAAAAAAATTATCCAACTTATGATTTGGAATTTTTAGCTGTGGTGTTTGTGCTGAAAATCTAGTATCACTATTTGTATGGAATGCATGTGGATATCTTGCCTGATCATAAGAGCTTGCACTGTGTGTTTACTTAGAAAGAGCTTAATATCAGACAAAGGAGATGGCTTGAGCTGCTCAAGGATTACGACGTGAGTCTTTACTACCATGTAGGTAAAGCTAATATGGTTGCTGATGCTCCTAGCTGGTTATCCATGGATTGTCTAGCTTATGTGGATAAGAAGAAGCGAGAGATGGTGAAGGATATTCACTATTTTGCTAACCTTGGAGTTCGTCTCTTGGACTCTGACAATGGTGAAGTGTTCGTTCAGAAAATAGTGCAGTCGTCTCTTATTGCTAAGATTATAGAGAAACAAATGTTAGGTCCTTTCTTGATGAGGGTCAAGAGAGATATTGCTGGGAAGAAGGTGATGGCCTTTAAGATTAGTGGCGATGGTATTTTGTGGTACCAAGGGAGATTATGTATTCCCGACATCCATGGTTTGCGAGAGAGGATATTGTCTAAGGCGTATGAGTCGCTCTATGTTGTTCATCCTGGTTCGACAAAAATGTATCATGACATCAAGGAGATGTATTAGTGGAACAATATGAAAAGGGATGTGGAAAATTTTGTGGCCAAGTATATGGTGTGTCAACAAGTGAAAGTTGAGCACATGAGGCCCAAAGGTTTGTATCAAGAAATTGAGTTGCTAGAGTGAAAGTGGGAAGTGATCAACATGGATTTCATTATTGGACTTTCTCAATCTCGAAATCAGTTTGATTTAGTTTGGGTCATCATGGATAGGATGACAAAGTCTGCTTACTTCTTTCTAGTGAGGAATAACTTCTCGATTGAGGATTATGCGAGGTTGTATCTTCACGAGATTGTGAAGCTGCATTGAGTACATATTTCTATAATCTCTGATCTTGATACACAATTTACATCTCACTTTTGGGGGTTATTTCAAATAGGGTTGGGGACTAAGGTTAGTCTGAGTACTGGTTAGTCTAAGTACTGCTTTCCATCCTCAGTCGGATGTGTTGGTAGAATGGACTATTCAGACATTGGAGGATATGTTTCGTTCTTGTGTGACTGAATATAGTGGTAGTTGGGTTGAGCATTTACCTCTCTTAGAGTTTTCTTATAATAAAAGCTACCACTCTAGTATTGGGATGATTCCGTCTGAGGCCTTGTATGGTAGGAGGTATAAATCTCCTAATAGGTGGTTCGAGGTCCGTGAGGCAGAGATGTTTTGCCTAAATTTGGATCCCCAAGCGATTGAGAAGGTGAAGGTGATTTGGGATAGGCTTAAGGCCACCCAAAGTCACCAAAAGTCCTATAAAGACATAAAGTGTAGGGACTTGGAGTTTGAGGTTGGGGATAGGGTGTTTTCTTGAAGGTATCTCGCATGAAAAGAGTGATGTGGTTTGGTAAGAAGGGGAAGATTAGTCCCTAGTATGTTGGTCCGTACTTGGTTTTAAGAAGGGTTGGCAATGTTGTATATGAGTTGGAGTTTCCTTCTAGTTTAAGCTCCATTCACTTGGTGTTCCATGTCTCTATGTTGATGAAATGTATGGGTGATCTGTCTTAAATTATGCCTAGCGAGGATATCAGTATTTCAGATTCTTTATCTTATTAGGATATCCCGGTTGAGATTTTAGATCGGCAGGTTTGTCCGTTGTGACCAAGGACAAGGACTCGGTAAAGGTTCTATGAAGGAACCACAAGGTTGAAGAGACTACACCGAAAGTAGAAGAGGACGTGAAGTCCAAATATCCGTTCCTGCTTTCAGCTTCAGAAATTTGTGTAGAAGGTATGTGTTCTTCATCATACTTTTGTTTTCAAACTTTGTTAAAGTAAAGATTGACTTCCTTGCATATTTGTTTTCTAACTAAGTTAAAGGTTAGAGTTGAGGTGGTGGGGTGTAAATCATGTTTGTACTGCCTTGTCCCATCATTCGAGGAAGAATGATCCAAGTAGGGGGGAATTGAATCACCCTAGGTTTTGATCCTTTGAAATTTCCTAGGTTTTGAACACTCTGGACATCATACGACTTAGGCTTACTAGTGGTAAGATGTGGGTACGACCTATGGTCCCCGAGTCATATGTTAAGTAGTCTATTCTTAATCATGCACTGTCCTAGGTATGGCTAGAATCCATACGAGTCGTATGGAGATGGCACGAGTGGTATATTCCAATTCTTATGTTGTCCAATGTCCAACCCCCTTAGATTCTATCTTGGATACAGATTGAGGGTACTAGTTGTATGGTATGGGCACGATTTGGGGAAGGGGAGTCATAAAGTTGACAGTATGTGATGTCTAACATTCTATCTAGGGTACGAGTGATGGGTCTCACTCGAATGTCATGTGTACAAGTTAAGGGGGAGTTGTACCCTCCTGCAGTGATTTTTACAATTAAAGTTAGGGGTATTTTGAACATTTCTCCTCTTAACATCTTTTGTACCCACGACTTAAAATACTTTTGGGACTTTATTTACCCTATTATTCTCAGTGAAAAACACTTTAAACACTCTCAATCTCTTGGGTTAAGAAGAGGCTACTAGCCAATTAAGGCTTTCTAGGGTGGTTTCTCTCTATTTTCTTTCATGTCTAAGGCATGTCACTCCCTAATTACATATGGTTATTTACTTGGTTTTAAATTATTTTATCCTTATTATGGAGTATATGCTAGCATTCGCCTGCTAACCCATCTTCAGGTGTTGTATCCCCACGCGATGTAGGAACCGACCATACTACTCCTTCTTCTCAGTGATTGGATTCGGGGATAGATTTGTATCGGTTTGAAGTCATAGCTTCCATACTCCATAAGGCTCCATTTTATGTTATGAATTTCTCTACATACTTTTATTATTTGTTATACTTTGGTTTTTGGCTATGGTCGGAGGCATGTCCAGACCAGTTGTTGTTTTAATTTTGAATAGAGGCTTTGTGAGACAAATTTGGGTTGGCATGGGCAGTATCAATATTGGTGTCACCCTTGGCATTAGTATTGGTATTGGGGTTTGAATTATGATTGTTCCATCTTGTCATGTTATATAACCAGTATTCATCTAACATCGAGTGTAGGGTGGTTATGGTTGGGTATTGAGGTGGTCTTGGTCCTGGTTGGGCTTAAGGAACATGACATGACTAGGCCCTGGTTTGGTTTGGGTCATGCTATCTCCCATTGTAATCTCATAAAATCTCCTCCATAGATGGTGTCTTCTATGGCTCTGGAGCTGAGGTCAGGGCTCTGTAGAATATCTCTGATAAGCACGTCCCTAATAACTAATGATTTGGCACCATTCTTAGATTCTTCTTAAACCTGAACTAAGCCTTGAACATGGAATCTGACTGTAGCTGCCTGAAATTATAGATCTCATCCTTTAGTTGCAACATCTATGCAGAGGGAAGAACCTATTTAAGAATTACCTGCACAACTCATTCCAATTCGTGATAGAGCCTCTTAGAAATTCCCCTAACCATAAAGATGCTTTTCCTGTGTAGTGAGAAGGGAAAAAACCTCAATCTAAGTACTTCTTGATTTACCCTTGGATTGGTATACAAGGTGTAGATTCCAAGAAAATTTCCAAGGTGCAAGCATCTATGGGCAGACCTGCAAACACACCCTTCAAATTTAGAAGTTGGATCATGACACTCGTAATGTCAAATTTGATGCCTGGGGGCAAAACAAAAGGTACTATGGCTCCAGTCTCGATCGGTTCAACATATCCCAGATCTTCATCATCATCTATGTATGGCTTCATGTACTGATATGCAGGTATTACTTGAACACGGGCATCTCTAGATCTATTCTGGTTTCCATCGAGTGCCACTGAGGGTCTACTTCTTCTCTCTGCTCAGCTAACTCTGCCTCTCTAGCTACTCTCTGAGCTTCTTCTATTGCCCCTTTTTCTACTCGAGCTTGAGCTAAAATCTCACCAGTCTAACAATCAACAATATCTTGTACTCCTTTGGCAGGAGGTAAAATATCATGAACCCCTTCAAGATTTTTGACACTTTTCGACTCATACATCCTACCAGGTATTTATGGGGTCCTTTCTGGATTCGGATTGATTGGGGGTAAGGGACTGCCTTTACTTTGTGTGCTAGGGATACACTAGCTTATGCCAAACTAAGAACAAAAGGAAAAACTAAAAACCCAAAAACTGCAATGACTTTAATCAACAAATCAACACTGTGCTTCTCGATAACGATGTCAATTTCTTGATGATGTAGAAGCAACACCTCCCATTAGATGATGATATGGTCTCTGTCAAGATATAGTAATCAAACTATGGTTGGCATTGAATCCCAAGGGAACACATGGCTTTGCAACTCTCAGTGGTTGAAGTCTATTAGCAAAACAAGAAAAGAAGTAAATAAGAGGATTTGTTTGTAGTAGTCTCGAGCAAAGAAAAATATTAATTTGGTTGAAAATTAGTCGTACGTTAACACTAGGATTGTGTTCCCCTTGGAATGTCAACTTCATAGGCTTATCGTGCGTTGTTGAACCAACCCAATACCTTGCATACAAAATCGATAAGTTATGTACCTTCTAGAGGCTTTTGGACGAGTAGGAGGATTTCACCCTTTACCTTTTGAGACTCAAGGTGTCCCATTACTAACCTTTATCTTTTTCCCAGTTAACTATTACCTTGTGAGTCTCAAGTTATTTGATGAAAGCTAACAGTCATTCACTATATTCCGTTATGCACAATGGATCGACAATTAACTCCCAAATTACTATTATCATTATCTTTTTATAGTCATTACTCGTCTTTTGGAGTAAGTCGCAATATCTAGGAGGGATCCCAATGTGTTCACCCATTAAGAAATCAATCATAACAAAGAAAAAACAATGTATGCCATGGGTACTGGTTCAGATCAACAATCATGCTTCCCCTACTTTGTCAATTTGCCAGGGTTTCCACAACCCTAGCTATGGGTTTTAGTTGCTCATGAATGTGAAGAAATCAATAAAATTCATATTGGAAAGCAAAGATGAAATCAAATGATAAGATGAATGAAAACTTACAATCGTAAACTAAATAATCAATCAAAGTCAATACGCGGAAATCTGAAGATCAAAGAGGGATCTTGAAATTAAAATATATTTCTAAGTGTTAAAAGTGAGTAACTTCTACTAAAAAGTAAATAAGGGGTATTTATAGTACAAGAGAAAACCCTAAAAATAAAGCCCGAATAAATTAGGAGAAAGTCGGGTCGGTGTCCACATGCTCCCTGTACTTGTGGTCTGGCAGAGGGCGAAGGTTGTACCTACGGTCTGATTCAAGGAACAGGTGCAGGCCGTCGGTACCAGATGGACAATTTTCCTGCAAGTCAACTCTCAGAATTTTGGGTTTCTGGTACCCGCTTTGTCTACATGCGGTCCGTAGGTCTATATGTGGTCCGTAGGTTGACTTAGTAGGTGTTGGTAGACAGTTTTTCAGCTCTTCTTCAACTCTAACATGCATTGATCAAGATCAAGATGGAAAACATCCCAAACATCCATAATCGCTCCAAAAGTGGCCAAAAATACCATTTTTCACCTTTTTCACGAACTTATCATCCAAAATATGGTTTCCTGCAAAACATACCCAAAACAATCATATCTAACAAAAAACCTCAGAAACTTACATATTTTCCTTAATTTAATCGTCGAAAGTTCTATATTTCTATTGTACATCATAGAACTAACAAAAATCTTTAAGAAACATACATTTATATAGCACATATTGAAGCTTATACACCACCACCACCACCAACATAACAATCTAGAAAATATGATAACAGAAGTACCCAAGAAATAGTAACTATAATAATTTCATATGATATTCAAAGGGAAACAACAATAGATACTAACAGAAATCCAAGAACCAAGAACTACTTAAGCAATACTACAACAACTACTAATATTGCTCATTACTAAAAAAAAAAATTGTACATTTCACTAAAAATAATATGTAAACAAGTATATGCAAAACTTTTTGAAACTAATTAAATATTGAGAACTTCGAACCTGGGTATAATCCCATAAATCCTTTTTTAATATCCATGAGCTTCCAGTAAAATATATCAAATAGGCTGAGAGTCGTAGTCCTTTCCAATGTGGCTAGGAAGCTGCTTAACTCAGTTACAACTACATTAGTAGGACCAACATGTTGATTTTCCCTCTTAAGTATGATCAATTTTTCTTTAGTCATCCATTTTTGCACTCATCGATGGATCTTGGGAGATACATTCAACTTTTATCTCCAATATCCATTGAATACCCTATCTTAAATAATTAAAATATTAAAGTGAAAATATCATGAGTATAGTCAGTATCATCTTACAGAAAATATCATTAGGTATGTGAAATTTATTTAACATATATTTAATAAAGAATAAAATAAAGAAATAACAGTCATACATTTATTTACATATTTTAGCAACTATAGAAAAAATAACAATAACAAACATAAAAATTATTTACTAATGGACTCCTAAATATACAATTAAAGATGGAAAACATCCCAAACATCCATAATCGCTACAAAAGTGGCCAAAAATACCATTTTCACCTTGAAGCTTCTTACCGCTCTTCAAGGTAATTGCCATGACTTTCTTTGGATTTTCTATGTCAACTGGCAACCCACATTTTGGCCTAGGATTTAATAATTGTTGATTTTTTCCCACGTGCAAATCTAGACTTCTTGTGGCTTCTTGTAAATTTTTTAAGTCTGCAGCAAACTGTGTCTGATTAGCTAAGATCTATTTCATCATCTCTTTTAAATTGCTGCTTGCCTGATTTGGTTGGGCCTGTGGCTGTGGTACGTTCCATGGATGAGTCTGCCACTTTATGTTGTAAGTATTACCGTAATTTGGCCTTTGAGTGTTGCCTATATACATCACTAATTCTATATTTAAAGTATATATGGCCGCAGAATGGCCACTATTTTTGCATACCTCACACTGGCCACTAATTTACTGAGCTATATTAACGGGTGCGGCAGGCTGTGAGATCCTAATTTTCTGCTGCTGAACTGAGTGTTGATCAAATACTGTAATGTAGACACTTGTGCTGGTAGGGCTATGAATTGGTCCACCTCTAGTATACTTGCAATTCTTTTTGTGGAATTTTTGGAATCTTAATGCCACTTGATATTTTCTTGTACTATACGATTCAACAGTGTGTACAACTCATTATAAGTCAACTCTAGTGCTTGACCACCTAAGGATGAATCTAGAAAAATCTTTGTATTATGATCAAGAACTTCTACAAAACTATGAGCAAGTACCTCATTCGACTATTGCTGGTGTGGACAATCTCGGAGAAGGGCCTTGAAGTGTTCCCAAGCGTGATATAGATTTTCACCAGGCTTTTGTTTGATGCTCACAATTTTACCATGAAGTCTCGTAGTCTTGCCTGATGGAAGGAATCTGATGAGAAACCTTTTCGATAAGTCATCCCATGATGTGATTAAATTGGCTGGATCCACATTCAACCACTTTTAGGCTTCCCCAATAAGTGAATAGGGGAAGAGTGTGAGACTCAAATAATCAATATTTATACTCGTCATAATAAATGTAGCAGTGAGCTTAATGAAATTCTACAAGTGAACCTGTGGATCCTTTTGTGAAAGCCCTGCAAATTGTCCACTGCTAATCAATAGTTTCACCATGTTTTGCTTAAGCTCAAAATTTCCCCTAGCAGCCAGTCTTGGAATGGGGGAAGTCAAATTTGTTGAAAGTGGGATTGCCACTCCTCGAACAGTCCTGCGGGCTACTTGTTGTTCCTCAGCCATTTGCGCAGGATTTACTTGGTCTTCTTGGATTTGAGGAATTCATGGGAGAAGGATTGCTTCTCTCCTTCGTTGATGGTAAAGTTGCTCAGGTTCGGAGATTAGTTCAACCTACTCTTTATCCCTTTCCAACTTACCATTTACCTGCTTCCTGCAATTACAAAACCAAGACCAAGCGTAAAAACATCAAATAAATCTAAAAGTAAAACTAAAATAAACAATTGCCAAAATAAAAGTCCCCGACAACGACGCCAAAAACTTGACGGCACCCAAGCTCATACGTAAGTGTACGTGGTATACCAAGTAATATAATGGCCTTCAAGAAAGCTGAGTTATTGATCCCACAGAGACTAGATTTGACAATGATTTGGTTTCAGTTCACACTTTAGATTCAAATGATGCGAGAGTAGCCAAATAAAGAGTTTGAAAATTATAAATTAAAACTAAACAATGCGGAAAGTAAAGGTCTTGAGACAATCAATAAGAGAACAACCTAGGGTTGAAGCACTCTGAATAATCATATTATGCTTTTGGATTCAATCATATTATTACGCGATTATGGTTTCTCAACCTCTAATCTATTACCTAAGTTGAACCTTACACCTACATCATTGAGCGGGGATGTAATAATTCACTTAAGTTCTTAACAAATGTCATCCTTCATATGAGTCAAGTAAGGTATCTAAGTTCATTCCTGCCCTAGATACTAATTTAAGTTTCGTATTTTATAAAGAATCAAGAACCATACTCTGCTTATTTCCATGTCCTATCACCCTATTTTCTCTTTCGAGTTCATAAGGTTGACAAGGGATATATTCCAAGGGTCGCGAATCCTTAAAATAGTTATAATAATAATAAACAAACAACCAATATTGATAAGAAAAGCAAACAAACATAATCCATAGCAATAATAATCATATTCTTGGCTTCAACCCTGAAAAAGGGCATTTATCCATGCATAGTTATAATCATAATCAAAAAATAGTTATTAACAACTTAAAAAATGAATGAACTAAATAAAAATAATTAAAACCTAATGAAGAAGTTGTAGCAACCCTTTTCTCTCCAAAATATGCTAAAAGATGTGTAAAAATGTGATACAACATGTATTTATAGTATAGGAGAAAACCCTTTCCATATTGGATAAGAAAACCTTCAGTTATTAAGCCTGGGACTAGGTGGGGCACCGACCTAGGTAGATCCTAGTTCCAGGTGAAGCATCACCTCCAAATTGCCCTACCTCTCTGGAATTTGTTGTTTAAATTTTTTCTAAGGCACAGGAGCACCGAAATGATCCCGCATCGATGACTAATCGCCTTTAGGTCCACCACCCACCAATTGGTTACTATTTTGGGACTCATATGAATATATTTATATTTTTTCACGCATCCATTGTCCACTTATAAAGTCTACATGTGCCAAAGACATTCCAGGTGTCCAAAAGTGCGTCAATATTCATATTGTGCCTTTATTGAGCCATTCTGAGCCTTTTTGAGTTGTTCCCACTTGATTTGAAGCTTGTATATCATTTATATATCATCATAATCCATTCACAAAGCATAATATAACAATAAAAACAACAATTTAAAGATTAAAACAACACAAAATCCAACACGACAAACTAGAAACATGAGCTAAGCATAGGCTAATTTCACTTTGATCTTTAACTCATTGTTTTGAACCTTGGCTTGATATAATTGACCCTTGAGCATTATAAATAAGTTTTTTTTTATGTATAATTGCACATAAAAACCATTTGGAATAATTTAAACACAATAGAATCAATCGGAATCAACTTGACAAGCACCTAGCTCAAGCTAGTAACGCTAGTTTTCTGAGTTGAACTCTAAATGAATCTTTTAGGTACAAACTTGTTTGAATCTCACTTTGAACAGTATAAAAACATGATTTAACATTATGATAAACATTTATCTCATTATACACCCTTATATCTCATGAATCATCCTCAAAATAAGGCTAAAAAGGCTCGAATTGTGACACTAGAATGTATAAATACACCCAACATCAATGACAAATATAGAGATCATAGTAGAGAGAGACATCGTGACTGGAGAAAGAAGGATGACTATAGCAAGAAGGAATATAGATTAATTCAACCTAGCAGATAAGATGCAGAATCCAACAATAAAAGAGATTCTGGCTAAGCTGGTGAAGGGTCAGGAAAATTAAAAGATTAGCCTTAAGGAGATTAAGGCTGACATTTTAAAATTGACCTAGAAGGTCAAGTCATATGCCAATACTATCTAGGAGTTGGAGCACTAGCTTGGGCAGATGTTTGCAACTCTTAATCTGAGGTAGCCAAGTACCCTTCCGAGCAACACAATGCAAAATCCTAAAAATAATGGTCACGTACTTGCTATTACCACAAGGAATGGTATCACTACTATGGATCCTCCATGGCATGCTGTTGAAGCTATTAATGATGAGACACCTATTGTTGATTCTTAGAAGCTGATAGGTGATAATGGTGAATATATAAAAGATAAAGGTAAAGGTCCGATCACTGAGTCATAATTTAGACCGATCTTGACACCGCCCCCACCTTATCCTCTAAAATTAAGGCAGAAGAAAGAGAAAGGGTAGTTTAAGTAATTCATTAATATGATGAAAAAATTGAGCTTGAATATACCTATTCTAGAGGCTTTGAAGCAGATGCCTGGATACGCTAGGTTCATAATACAGTTGGTCAGAAAGAAGAAAGAAGAGACATTTGAGAATATTGATTGTATGCACCACTACAATGTAGTCATGACTAGGTCTTTGATGCAGAAAAAAGTTGATCTCAGTGCATTCACTATTTTATGTACTATTGGGTCATCCCAATTTGCTAAAGCCCTGTGTGAATTAAGGGCCAACATTAATTTGATACTTCTGACTGTATTAAAGTAGTTAAGTTTGAATCCTCCAAAACCAACTTTGATGAAACTATTTATGGCTAACCGAATAGTGAAGAATCCTATGGGAGTCTCTTTTGATGTTATCATGAGTGAATTTGTTATCCTGGATTGTGAGTTTGACACCGAGATGCCCATTATCTTGGAAAGACCATTTATGGCCACAGACAAAGCTATGGTTGACATAAAAAAATATGAGCTAAAATTTAAAGTCAATAGTGAGGAGGCTATATTCAACCTACAAAAGTCAATGAAGAAGCCAACTTACATGAGGGTAGTGTCAGTGATTGATTATATTGATAACCCTGGAGGATATTCCTATGGGTATCTTGATGAATTTTGTGTAATCAAGATACCCGCATCATACTGTAATGTTAAATCAATCCATGCATGAGAGGCAACCCATGGTCTTGTTAGTGAAGTCTAAGTAACCAACTTAGCCACGTCATAATGCGACATTAAATCAAGTGTTGAATAGGAGGCAACCCACTATTTTAGTATTCATGTTTTTGTTGTTTTTTTGTCTTTTGGTAGGTTTTTAGATTTTGGACCTTAATAGAAATGCAGTAAAAATTATTGCATTCATCAATTTCTAGGTAAGGGGACTGTGTGACCAGCCCATCATGGTCACAAGTACCATACGGTAAGTTGAGTAGTAAGTTGATAAGTTGAAATTTTGAGGATACCAAATGGTAAGTTATGGACTTTGGCATCTAATTTTACTTTTAGGACCTAAAATTAGGTTACGGGACCATAAGTATCTAGAAAAATGTCAAAATGCCAAGTTCAGGTTGCAAAAAAAATGGGACAAAATATCATGGCCTGGCACCTGCTAGCCGTAGGTGGTACCTGCGCCCAGAGCCAGACCGCGGGTGGTAGTTTAGGTACAAGCCGCGGCTAGGTCATCTATAAGGACAACTTTTTAGTTAAAATTTTTGTCCCACCAACATTTAAATATGGCCTAAAATAGCCCCCACCTATATAAAAAACATTCTTACCCTCATTCTAACTCATTCAAATCCTCAAAAGTTCACTTTTCTCTTTGAATTCAAACTTTCAACTTAAAACATAAGCTAACCTCACACTAAAGTAAAGGCTAGATTGACACTTATTTGAGATACCAAATTGTCCCAACATGCTGAAAACTAGTTTCAACTTTGGTTTCTCTTAGGTTCTTCATTATTCATTTCTGGTTCTTCATATAAAAGGTAACTTTCTTGATTACTAAAGATTATATATTGTTTTATCTATTGTTTAAGCAAATTGATATGTGTATTCCATTGAAAAATACATAAAAACTATCCTTCTTGTATGTTAGAGCCGTCAAGTAGCCTGAAAACATAATATAGGGCCTTATTTTGAAGAATAATCTTAAGTGAAAGTGAATTCAAATGAATAAAGTAATACCGCCAGTTGAACAAGTTTGTTTTATTTGAAATTCATAATTGTTGACTGGTGTGTGCACATTGGACTTGTTGGGATCTCAAATAGGTTTCAGGGGTGTGAAAATTGAGGAAATATTCGAACTTTTTGAATTTTGAGTTTTTCTTCAACTTTTGCTACCCCTTACTTTTGTTAGAAACTAACAACTAGCTTTTCAAGTATATATGGCACCTAAAGTGGTGAAGAAGATGAAGGCTGGTACTTTTTGAAGATGAGCAGAGTCTTTTGAGCCAAGAAATTTAGTAAAGAAGTACCTGAGGCAGGAATGTAGAGATGCTGTATTTGAGGTGACACTTTATGAGAGGAAAAACTTACCTGGCTGCTCAGTCAGCTATGGCCCGGCACATGATGAAGTCCATATGGATATCAACCCCCCCCCACCTCCACCTAATGGTGTTGATGATGATGAAAAGACAGAGTCCGAGACTACTCAACAGATTACTGCCAGGAACCCCCAGTCTGAGGAAGGGTCCCAAGATTAATTTGATGAGTTTGAGTAGGAGCAGTCATCTGCAGTGCCCCAGTCTGAGGAGGGTAATGCTACTCATGTATAGCAAATAGAGGTACCCGGTCTGATAAGGGTACTGAGCATCCTTTCCATGATGCTTCAGTATAATTAAGACCCACACCCGCGCATACCCCAAAGGCACCTACCAAGAAGGGACCTCTGAGGTATTATGTTGAAGGGATGCAAAATATATTTGAGCTTTACAGTTGTGTTTGGGAGCTAGGAAGGCCTACAAGGTATATTCATAAGAAGCACTAGATAGACTTATCAGGGCTAGATCGAGTACCACAGCTGCGGGAAATATTTAATAGATATCAGCTAGAGTGGATGACTAGGCCACTCAGTTCCTATAACCCAAATATGGTATGGGAATTTTATGCATCTTACTGAGCTACCGTGGTCATTATTATGCACCATCATCTAGGGCTGATCAATTGGTAGTCATAAATTGATCATACACTGGTTAAAGGGGTCAGAGTTGATATTATAGAGGAGACTATCCACAGAGTTATCTTTGGTCCAAATTACATCACTCCTGCATCTACAGTTGAGTACGACCATAGATTGAGGATCGCACCTAATTGACCTATTGTACAGAAGGCTAAGAACTGATATACGAGGACCAAGATGGCTAGGTGGATAGCCAGTTATAATTCACCACTGGGTGATACAACCCCATGGATCGAGGGCGATTTGTGATCAAGAAGGGCCTCTTAATATTGAAGGCCAAATTTTGGTGGTTACTGATTAGATACTGATTGGTACCCACTACTTCATATAATATATTAGTGTGGGAAGAAGTAACACTAGTTTCCTATCTAGTGGCTAGATATTGTGTTAATTTTGCTTCTATTATTTTCCATGAGTTGCATGACAGAGCATTTAGGGAGTTGACTAATCTTCCCTTCCCGTGCATAATTTGAAGGCTATGTGATGAGGCTGGTATGCATGAGATTCCAGGTGTAGATAAGATAGTAGCCATGATAATGAATGAACAGATGAGGACCATGAAGGGTATGGTATGTCCAGACAATTCTAAAAAATTGAGACAATAGGCAGCAGTACCATGGGACCATTTTAAGGGCCTAACAGTTTTTTACGAAGCCTATTGAGGTACAATGAGAAAAAATGGGTGATAGTATTGACATAGAGATATGGGAGCAAAGAGAGGCTCCTGATTTGAGTACATAGTGCAAGGGGACACAAGCTACCTCCTCTTCAGCCCCGGCTTTGTCCTCATTTCCGGTTGGTGAATCTACAGAGCCTACTTGCCTATCTATTATAGGTTCTATGATAGGTATGATTACTATATCTAGTATTATTTTATAGAGCTTAGTGGATAGACAGAGTGACACAAATACTAGAGTGAAGGTTTTTGAGGTTGATATGACTACCCTCTATGATCAGGTGAGATTAGGGGTTAGGACTAGATTTGATCAGGAATAGGCCCGATGGGAGGCTGCACCATTCAAGCTACGTACCTACTTTCAGACATAAATTGATAAGTTTGAGAGATGGGTTATAGCCTAATATACAGACACAACCACACCATATCTAGCTAAATTGAGGAAGGAGTTTGATGTGTTATGAGAAGAGGTACACTCGTTCATAGAGAGCTGTATTGCAGCCACTCCCTCAGTTATACCCAGGTGGTCAAAATATCTTCTCCATGCGCACCAAGATAGTTTGATTTTCTCATAGAGGGTGATGAAGAGGTCCCAATAGTTTGGGCCAAGAGAGGTCTTATAGATGACTTGTAGGACCTCGATTTACCATATGACCAGGCCATTAAAAAGGCCAGACATGATTTTATGAAGTCTGTATTCATCGATAGGCATAGATGTGCATCTAAAATAGTGGGTGCATCATCCAGTAGTGCACCACAACCACCACCACCTCCACTAGCTGATATGCCTGCATCTAGGGATGCTCCTAATTCAGGTGCCTATTGTATCCTAGGTATGATATCACTTCCCTCTATTTTACTTTGTTTTATCATATAAAGGAAAGTGAGCAATTTTTCATTAGGGGTGGGCATACTATGCCGCTGCGGGTTTTGGTTTCTATGCTTCATTTCCCGTTGGCCGCTGTATAGTTGTAGAACCAACATGTCTAGGATAATTTTGTGTTGTATTGTATTTTTCATTAATTGTGTTGTTTTTGTGTATTTAGGAGATTTTAAGTATTTAAGGTAGTAGTCATGTTTTGACTGGTTTTTGATGCCCTAAAAAATTTTGTGTTTTAGAATTGTGTGAATTTATATATGTGTGAACTTTGTGGATCTTGTTATGGAATTAGGACTAGGGACTTGATACTCACTTTCTAACAAATGCATAAACTGGATAGGTAATAGTTGATAATGTTGACTCTATGCTACGTGTGTGAGATACTACCTAGTTTCCTTTGTGTGTCGAATTCAAAACTTGCCTAGTTAGTCTTGCCTAGGTTGAAGGATAGTAGGCGAGGAAAGGATCATAGGTCATTTTTTATTTTAGTCCACTTTTACCCTAAATGTCCTTCCATGTGTGAATTATATCCCTTGATCCCTATTTTGAGCCTTGTAGCCTATTTTTCTTATTTCACCATTCACCTTCCCATTTATAGTGCAATGAACCTGTTTTGGCCGTAGTCCTCCTTGGACATTGTGCACCTCAACTCAGGCAAAATGCCTAAGTTGAGGGTAACTATCATAGGGGTGGATAGTTTAAAATGGGTATGAAGAAGGGTAAATTAAAAGAAAAAATTTAGTAGGGTTGGGTGTGGTAGAAAAAGAAAATAAAAAAAAGAAAGAAAAAAGAAAAGAAAAATTGTAAAAAAGCGAAAAAGAAGAATAAAAGACCACACCTAACCTGATATGTAGTAAAGAATAAAAAAGAAGAAATAAGGGTGGAATAAAAATAAAATTAGTTAATATGTGAGAGCCCAAATTTTAGAGTAGTGCCAAGGTGGCTTAGTCACTTGATATGTCCATATACACCATACCAGCCCCCAAGCCTACATTACAAGCTGAGAAATGTCCTATAGTGATCGTAACATGACTATATGAATGCCAAGGTAAAAAAATAAGGGCAAGCCTGTGGTATTTGATAGACATTGATTGGAATATCTTTCAGAGTGTTAGTGTCTCTTGACTGTCCCTGCACTAGCATGAGGGAACATGAATTGTATTGTTGTCTATTTGCTTGTTTCGGGTAATATAACTTGTATATATGAGTGGTTGTCTATTGCTAATGTAATTTTCATACATTGATCCCATTGTGTCACACTGGTGTGCTTTATTTTCATAGACAATTGGTTTTGAAAAAGTAAGATTGGAGGGGGATGTTGTGTTTTTAGTTTGAGTGATTGACTGACTACCTTGAGTAGCTTAGTTTATCTTAGTTAAGCATCGTGTTTATTTTGGTTGTGTTTTGTTGGCTAAGGACATGCAAATGTTCTAAGTTAAGGTTGTTGATGTGCTATAGAAATATAGCACCTTAGACACTTAAAATGAGGAAAATATAAGTTTTTGAGGTTATTTTGTTAGATCTAATGCCTTGTGGGTATATTTTGTAGGAAATCATGTTTTGGATGGTAAGTTCATGAAAAAGATGTTTTGGCTATTTTTGGAGCAATTATGGATATTCGGGATATTTTCTAACTTGTTTGTGATTAACGCTTGATTGAGAATCGAAGAAGAGCTGAAAACATGACTCCCGACACTTACCAAGTCAACATGTGGCCACAAGTAGGCATTAAGAACCACATGTAGGCAAGCAAGTAACAAAAGTTCAAAATCCTAAGAGCTGAATTTTCAGAATTTTTGCTCTCTATACCTGTAATTTGTACCTGTTCCCAGTGTTAGGACTATAAGTACTATCGACGCCCTATGCCATACCGCAGGTACATACCGCATGTGGCCACCGACTCAATTTTCTCCTATTTTGTTCGGAATTTGGTTTTAGGGTTTCCTCTTGTACTATAAATACCCTTTATCTACTTTTTAGTCAGAGATACACACTTTGATATTCACAAATATATTTTGATTCCAAGATTTGTCTTTGATCTTGGGATTGTCTTGAATTGACTTTGGTTCATTAATTCAGTTACAGTTGTGGGTTTTATTACTTCTTATCATTGTGATTTCTTCTATGCTTTCTAATATGAATGTTATTGATTTCTTCACAAGCATGAGCGTCTAAAACCCATAGATAGGGTAGGGAAAACCCTAGCGGATTGATGAAGTATGGGAAGTTATTTCGTTGTTCTGAACTGATACCCATGCATGTATTGCTTTGTCTTCATTATGATAGTTTTCTTAATCAGTGCACACATTAGGTTCCCACCTAGATATTGATGCTTACTCCAAAAGAGGAGAAACTACTAGGTAAAGATAAAGACAATAGTAATTTGGAGTTTAACTGTCGATCCATGCCTCTAGCTGCGATCTACAAAGCCACGTGTTCCCTTGGGATTCAACCCTAACCTCTGTTGGGTTACTATATTTTGACAGAGACCGTGTCATCATCTGATAGGAGGTATTGTTTGGACGTTATCAATTATTGAGGACGGCATTAGGCAGCAGGTGAAGCTTTGGGACAAGGCTTTGATTGGGTATGTTATTGGAGATTCACTCGAGAAACAAATAGACAACTATCTGTCAAGGGTCTAGATCTTTATCACTAAGACTAAGGTAGTAATACTTAATGATGGGTACTTTACCTTTAATTTCAATGTATTAGAAGATGAAGAATTAGTAAATCACTTGGGACCTTATGTTTGCCACGACCCAAAAATAAGGTTCATGATGACACTTATCGTGGCTATGCCTCGATAAGTAAGCCAATCAACCAAACTAATACAAAATGAGAAATCAACACCAAAATCCCAAGGCAAGACTTCTAGAAAGTAGATAACCCATACATACAAAAATATAACGTAAATCTAAATATCAAAACAATATATAAGCCATTCCAAAATTCAGTGTCATAGTGTAAGAATAATCTTCATACAATTCAAAGCCTGAAATACAACTAAATATCCAAAATAGAACATAAGTCTATTTCCGAATACACAACAAGACATAAATTAAATAGTATAGGTTAGCAAGTCAACTCTAGAAGCATAGAGCGTCCACTACAACAAAGTATCAAATCACTATCTAAACTCAATTATTGTGTGACGCACTCGTATCTGGATCTACATCAAAAGAGCACAATAGGGATGAGTACGGTCCACTTGTACTTAGTAGGTATCATAGGTCAGCTGAGCAAAGTAGAAAATAACGTATATAAAATATACACTATGGCACAACACTTTCAATCAGCAAATGTCCCAAAGGGTACCCCACACTATCTCCACTAACAATTCTAGTTATAACACATATACCAAGTACAAGTAAAAAAATGTGCAAATAGATAGATATCAAATCAAACATGAAAATACCACACAGAAGTTGCATAATGTATGAAATGCAATGGGAATGATGATGATGGTCTGATAAGTCTGAGGTTGTTGCACAACCTGTCCTGACCGAAAAACCATGGTCCATGATGGGAATTGCTATGACAAGCCTTGACAAGTAAGCTCATCCTCCAAATTTATATGAAATGAGAAATCAATGCCAACACCCAAGGCAAGACTCCTAGAATAGAGTCAAACCACAAATATATAGTAAAAGCAGAAATATATAGTCAAGATACCATACAATACCCCAAAACCTGGGATTATGGTATAAGAAATAACTAATACAACTTGAAGTCAAAATACATAGGATATCCAAAAAGGATCAACATTGTATCTGAATGCAAATAAAGACATAATCTAGACAAAAAAGTAGTAGCCAACTCTAAATGCATAGATCAACTGCTACCTCGAATGGGCTTTAAGTATTGCCTGAGTCAACTGCTGTAAGGCATACTCAAACTTGGATCTGCATCGAAAGGGTATAGTAGGGGTGAGTAGGGTCCACTTGTACTCAGTAGGTGTAATAGGCTGTTTGAGCAAAGTAGAAAAATAAAGCACACAAAATACACACTATGGGCATGTCACCAACAATAAGGAAATGTCTTAAATGACAGCCCACACCGTCTCCAATAATAGTTCTATAATTTTCACATATGCTACATACAAGTACAAAAAGGAAGCACAATATACAAATATCAGAAATACAGGCAATAATTAAGAAATACAAATAGAAAAATCTTATATCAAGGAAGATAATACAACACAAAAAGAGCACAAGGTATGTAAAATGCGATGATGATAATGATGATGATGATGATGATGATGATAATGCACTAAGTTGTCACACAATCTCCATATACAGCTACCGATCTGTGATCCTGAGGTAGGACCCATGGGGGTTCGCCAACCTATATACAATCAATATTCAATACCATATCCATATCTCTTCTCTGGTACATCCATCAGTAGAGGGTTTTAAGAATATTGCATTTTTTGTCAGAAAAAGCCAGTGTTTCTAGTATTTCCATGGTGGTATCAATGTTTCATGAATATATATGATATGAATATGTAATGCTCACAACCAACTAGAATGAGAATTTACATATCCAACCAATATACCAACTAAGTGAGCGAAAAGTCTACTCAATATTCCAACCATCCATGAAATCCAACATAATCCATATGTAAATAGAGTAAAATATACCAAAATATACCATTGATACCACATTAGGCTTTTTCATCAAACAAAATACAACTAATTTCACATACATAAGGCCAACAATATAATATAAGAACCCACAAGGTCACACATAGTGATGAATGTTCCAAAACCACCACTTAGCAACAACATAGGCCACCACATAGGTACGACATAACAAAATAGCCATTTTTATGATTAGTTCCCATACCTTTAACATGATTTTGTTCCAATATTAACTATCCAGTCAATTCTAAAGAAAGTTAAGCCATAACTAACCTCAAATGTCAAAAACTGGATTGAATAACCTTCTACACAGAGCCTTTCCCTCACGAATAGACCTTGAATCAACTAAAACATACAAATATAGAATCTATGATTCAAAAGATAACCAACCATACCCATACTGACTATTTTTCAATCTGGTAAAAAATGGACCCTCGGAATAGGTTTTTTGAAAAAGAAGGAAAAATTTGAATCTTAGTCCAAAAATATATTTTCCATGATTAAAGGAACTCATAAGAGAAAACCTAAGTGAAAATGGAGTAAAATTGGAGTTTGAATTGAAGAAATGATGATTAGGCCTTCCAGGCAAAAATCCTCAAATTCCACCTTTTATCTCGTATTTTAAACAAGATTTAAATGATTAAGATAGGAGAAAGTAGTTGAAATAGGATTTTTAGAGCTTACCCAAGTTTAGAATAGAAGAAAATGCTCAAAATAATTGATCCCTAAGTTCTAAGTCTCAAAAAATAGTGAAGAAAACCAATAAAATAATTATTTATACCTAGGTGCCAGTTGCTACTAAAGTAGTCACAAGTGGCTGCTTTATAGGTCACCGCCAAAGCGTTCAAGTTCCACTTTTGTCCCTCTTAGTATTCTAGTCTACTAAAGCAGACAAGGGCCACTTGAGCGCCTTTCGCTAAAGCAGACGAGGGATGCTAAAATACCCTTGCCCATCTGGTAGCCGACCACTAAAGCGACTAAGTGGAACTTTAGCGCCTACCTCTAAAGTTGCCAAAGTGGCACTTTAGATGCTACGCCAGCTAAGTGGTGCACCAGCTAGGGAGACTCAAAATTCCAAGTCTTTACGCACCCCTCAAAATTCATTTGAAATTTCGAGAACGCAAATGAACCATGCTACCTTATCAAATTCGACACTACAGATTAATGGCGACATCTGATTTTTGAAAAAAAGTTGTTTTCACAAAATTGATCCTCGAGAGCTATTAATACAACTTTATGAACGGAGGGGAAAATTGAGACATAAAAGCATAAAACCATACCAACCATGTTACCAACCTAAAATTGATGTTCTAGATTTGCTGGCATGGTCTATTATACCATCCGATGCATAGATCAACAAATGTTGACCAAAGTCAATTATAAGCTTTTTCAATCCACCCAAAACCATAAACGTGCACAAATCACACTGAAATACATTGGGAACCATGTCAATCATCCCCATACCCCAAAGTTACCACAGATCAACTATGGGGAGGGGTAAAATGGTCTAATAAGATTGAAATGAATATTTCATAAAAATGACCAAAAATCAAATCATCACTTTAACCACAACTAAAACTAGTTTGTCCTCAAACTAAAGGCAAGGGAAATACCTGAATTTGCGATAAGCTAGGGATAACCACTATGCATATCAGATTCAACCTCCTAAAGTAGATTCATCTATAGGTAGATGTCTCCATTGGACCTTAACTATATGAATAACTCTAGAACACAACCATCTAACACCCCTGGCTAAAATGGAGACAAACTCCTTAACAAAAGACTACCGCTCATCCTACTAGACTAAATCCTAACAAATAACATGAGATTCATTTAAAATGTAACGTCGAAGCATGGATACATGAAAAATTTAGATGAATAAATGATAAATCTAGGGGAAAATCTAACTCATGGGATACATCCCCAATAGTTTGAAGGATCTCAAAAGGTTTAATATACCTAGGGCTAAGCTTGGCTCTCTTCCCAGAACTTATTTCACCCTTCATGGGTGAAATATGAAGAAAAACATGATCAACAATAATGAATCTTAAGGCACAAAGTCTATGATCTCATAACACTTATTCCTACTCTGAGCTGCTCTAAGTCTATCCTAAATGACTTGAGCTCTATCTAAGGAGTCACAAAGCAAGTCCGTACCTCGAGGTCTAATCTCAAAAACATCGAACCAACCAACTGGAAAGTGATAATGCCTGTCATCCAAAGCATCAAAAGGATCCATCTCAATACATGAATGATAGATATTATTATACACAAACTTTGTCAAAGCTAGATGCTGCTCCACTGACCACTAAAGTTCATAACCCAAGAGTAGAGCATATCCTTCAAAACCTGAATAGTTTGCTGACATAACCTGAATTAGGGCCTAGTCATGTTGGGCATCTCAAGTCCAAACAAAACCAGAGACCACTAATGATACCTAACTATAACCACCCTACACCGTATGTCAGAGAAATTTTAAACATATAACAAGATAAAATAATAATATTTTGAAGACATTAAATAAAGTCTATAATAAAAAATTTGACAACCTCAACTAATTATCCAACTGATGTCAACCCCAATGCCAATACCAATATCAATGCTGACTCTAATACTGAAATTGCACATGCCCATAATAGCCTGACAAAGCCTCTATCAAAAATTAAAGAACATCCAATTGGGATATTCCCACGACCATAGCCAAAACAAAAGTCCAAGCAAAAAAGTTATATGAATGAATTCCATAGCATGAAATAGAGTCTTCCAGAGTATTGAAGCTCACCACTTCAGTCTGACACAAAGTTGTCCCCAAATCCAAGTCACTAAGTAGGAGGATTAGTATAGCTGGTTCCTGTATCACATGGGGATACATCATACGAGATGATTAGCAATGTGAATGCTGCCATGCACTCAGGAATAAGATAAAATAGTACAAGTAATTCAAAACCAAAAAAACTAACCATATGTAATCACATACATACATATATATATATATATACCATATTGGGAAAGGGAATCGAGTTTAGCATGCATGTAAAATCTTTACTTAGGATGTGTAGCTTTACCATAATAATCCACCCACCATCTTTATGGGTCTCGTATTAACCCCTGAAGTAGCCCCAGAGTGTGTAGTTGGACGAACTGGAGATATCATAGGGTTTGGGGATTCTCGTGTACCCTTCACCCCCATGATACATACATACAAGTATAAGCTTAGGGGATTCCCGTGTACTCCACAAGCATATGGTCACTAAGAACAAACCTCTTGTTAACAAATATGAGTTTTCAGTGTCCATCTATCGCACTCACACCTTCACCGTTAGCTATCACAACTCGCCATTATTGCCCAATTAAAATATTTAGCACATAACTAAACCACTAATTCCAGGAGTCAATTATCAAGGCATTATGAAGTGGTATCATCATACCGACTATAGCTTGTAAGAAATATCACTAGACAACACTTAGGGGATCCCCATGTACCCCATAACATTTCTAATTAAACTAACACCATGGCCACCAAGGCCATTACAATCCATTTAAAATCAACCATACCAATTTAGGTTTTGCTACTATTTATGCAATGCAAATGTTTCAAGATTAGGCAAACTATGTGACAAAAATTAGTCTCATTGGTATTTTAACAAACATATTGAGGGAATATAGTTCAAAAATAAAGACCAAGTATTAATTGACCATTCCCATTCAACCACTTGTTCAAACCATAATTATAATATAAAAAACCATAAGAAAAATATAAAAAAACATTATCTAACCATGAACAACAAAAACCCCCAACATCTATTTCAAAACAAAGATAAATCCATAATAATACTAATGTGACATGGAAATACATCACTTTCAATGCTTAAACAAAGAATTTATTCTTGAACTTAGGTTATTTTAGTGGATAGAAGGTGGTTTTGTGTTTTTCATAGGTAAAATAGGTCAATAATAACTTGAAATAAAGTTTAAGAAAAAAACCTAAAAAAGAAAAGTTTGCAGATTGTAAAAGTCTTCTCACGAGTCGTTAACATATCATACGGATCATAGGATGACTCATAAGCACAACAGAAATGAAGTCTAAGAAGAAAAGCTAAATAAAGAGAAGATACAGCTTAATCATACGAGTCGTAAGATCAGGAAATGGGTCATGAGAAGTAGTCATCAAGAGTACAAAAACTAAAGCAAGATTAAAAGTTAAAGTCTAAGAAAAGAAGAGTCAAAATCTATGTATGACTCGTATGGATAAACTGTAAGAAGACCAATGTTTAGAGCATTAAAAGAAGAAGTCCAGGTAGATATAGGTGAAGGACATGAGTTGTATTTTCAAGGTACGACTCATGAGCATGAGCCATAAGAATAACAGAAAGTTAAAGCATAGATGATCAAACACTGGAGTGTATACGACAGGCACAATACGACTCATAAGAAGACCTTACGAGTGGATGAGCGAGTTGTAACTTGTGCCGGCATAACTTTTCCTTTTCTATTTTTGTTATGATTTCTAGGTTATTTTTAGATACTATACATACCCTAGGGTTTATCTTTTACTAGGTTATATTCTTTGACATTCTTTAACATTAGTTTACATAGCTTACATTATTATTGAGATTTTTAGGTTATTATTCAATTCAAAATTTTGGATTTTATTCATCCTATATTTTGCAATTAATTACATGAATCCTTCATTGATTGTCATGGATTCTTATATGAATATGAGAGGCTAATTTCCCTGGCTAGGGTTGTGGGAACTTTGGCGGATTGGCTAGTTAAAGGAAGTGGGAAATTAATCTATTCTAAGGTTTATGCATGTATCTTAATATTTTTCATCATAATTTTCCTCAAAGCTAATATAGAAGCTTAGGGATAGCCTATATTTGCAAACATCCTCACAAGGGAGTTTGTGATTAGGAAAAAAAGATTAAGACAATAATTTGAGATTCACGTCCATATTATTATTCTATCATCTTATCTAATCAACTTGAGACTCAATAGGTAAAAGTTAAAATTGAGTCATATACAATGAGAAATAAGGTGATGCCCTGAGACTCACATTGTAAAGGGTGAGATTTATCAGCACGTTCATAAGAAGGTTAATAATAGCTATCTTGTTGACTCTACATGAAGAGAAGCAGAATAGGTGGGTTGAACATGAGAAGTTTATAGAGTTGAGAAGCTAGGGGAACACAGTCCTAGTGTTTATTTTCTATTGTTTACAACTCAGCGCTTTCAAGTTCGGTTAATACTTACGACTGATTTAGAATCCCTCATTTACTTTTTGCACTGCTCGTGAATTACATCAAGGGTGAGCAACTGTTCAACATTTTCCCAGTGGGGATCAACCCCAACCTAGTTGGGTTACTATATTTGGTATCGACCTCAACATAATTCATTGGAGGTTAGTTTTGGGTAATATCAAATTTTGGCATCGTTGCCGAAGAAGACGGTTTGAGTAGTTAATTGAATTGGTAAAATTTGCAGGTTTTATTTTTTGTTCTTGATTTCGTACACATCAGTGTATGTTAAACACTAGGAGAAGAGGAAATCCCTTACTCTCCTTTAGTCCAGATCCTGAAAGAATTCTTCAAATACCAAGAAAGATATTTGGTCAAGTACGTGATGGTGTTCCTACTGGGGTTCAATATCCTCTTACTCTACCTAATGATTCTAATATGGAACTTCTATATGCTCTAGGTAATCTATAAAATGATACAGATTTATAGACGCAATAGTTAATACTTGCTGTAGAGAAAGGGAGAACAATAACTGAAGAGGCCAGATTAGTTGAAGATGCTAAGTAAGCTCAATAAGGAGGACTAGCTAGACCACATCAAGTAGTTGAGCATTGATATAGAGTTCATAGCTTTTATTCCTACATATCAGCACTTGAACCCATACGATAATAAAGAAGATATGGGTTATATTGAGCCTACTGAGATGGGAGCCATAATTCCTTTTGCTTTACCTCCTAATATGAAGTTTGATATTACTAGAACTATGATCCAATTATTGAATTTGAAGGGTGCATTTTTAGGATCAGATACTGATGATGCAAACATATATCATCATAATTTTACTGGGATCTACACGTTATATGCTATTATGGGGGTGAATCAGGAAGGTTTGAGGTTGAGGTTGTTCCCATTTTTATTGACAGGTAAAGCATCACTATTGTTAAGGAAACTTTCAAGAGGTTTATAACTACTTGGTATAAGTTAATTAAATAGTTTTTGAATAGATTTTTTTCTCTTTCTAGGATGCTATAATTGAAAGATGAAATTTATAATTACAGATAGATACCTACAAAATCCATGTATAAGGCGTGTTTTAGATTTAAGAAGAAGCTGAGCATGGTACCTAATCACAGAATCACAAGGTTAAATTTGTTGTAAATCTTCTATAGCTCACTAAATATCAGTTTTAGAGCAATGATAGATATAATTTTGGAGGTATATTCATGCGTCTTCAGTGGGATGCTACACAGGATATGCTTAATGATATTTTAGTGACTAATGGAGGTTGGAATACTAGAGATGATAAGTATGGTATAGGTACATATGCTATTATAGCAACTAATATTTATGGAGCTGGTCAGGATTATATATCATAAGAGGTTGTGCAGCTTTAGATAGATATTGGGCTGTGTACAAAATAATTTACAATAATAAGTACTGAGAAAGTGAATGCAGTTGTGGCACAGGGATTAATTTCTAGAACTTTTAAGATTGAATCTGAAGAGAAAACAAAGTATCTTAATCATAGGTTGGTGGATTTTTGAGACCAAGGGAAAGGGAATCAGGGTTGGAACTATTATAATGATAGATACATAGGCTGAAGTAGAGCGAGAGAGATGTAATTAGTGATAAAAAAATAGCTACAAGGAGAAGAATGCCAAGTATGTTCCAATAGGTAGTTGTGATTCAGATTTTAGAATGGAGAAACTTTTGTCAAAATTAGTCAAAGGACAAAAAAGTCAAGAAACTTGTCTTAAGGAGATTAAGACAAATCTATCAGGATTAAATTAGAAAGTTGAGTCACATGCTACCGCAATCAAATAGTTAGAGCTATAATTTGGTCAGATGTCAATCATAGTAAATCAAAGGTAGCCTGATGCTTTCCTTAGTAACATATTGGTAAATCCAATGAATGATAGTCACTGCCATGCCATTACCACTCAGAATGGTAAAAGCACCATGAATCCATTTGTACCCACTATTGATGAATAAAAGAAAACTGATGATTCTATTGATGTTGAAAGTAGTATAAAGCAAGATAAAGGAAACAAATGACCAGGAGCCTATTTTAAAGTTGATCCCACGACCTCGCCCTTTTTTTCTATAGAGTCTAAAAAAAGAAATAATAAGAGTGTAAATATCAGAAATTTCTATCTATGTTGAAGGAGATGTCAGCTAATATCCCGCTTGTAGAGTCATTAGAGCAAATGCTGGTATATTTAAAATTTATGCAAGATTTGATCACTAAGAAAAGGTTAGTCAGTTATGACCCATTCACCAATATTCATCATTACAGTGATGTAGCTATTAGATCATTGGTGGAGAAGAAGGATGATTATGGTTCTTTCACCATACCTTGCACCATTGGTTCTTTTAACTTCACTCATGCTTTTTGTGTTTGGGTGCTAGCATCAACGTTATGCCATTTGCAATTTTTAAACTGCTGGGGTTGGGGGATCCAAAACCAAGAACGATGAGACTAGTAATGGTAGACAAGACTGTGAAAAAGTAGTTGGTATTCTATATGATGTATTGGTGAAGGTAGATTCTTTCATCCTTTCTTTTAATCTTATGATATTAGACTGTGAAGAAGACTTTTAAGTCCTAATTATTTTGGGAAGATAGTTCTTGGCTACAGGAAGGACGTTGATTAATTTAGAGCTAGGACATTTTATACCAAGACAAAATAATGAACAAGTGATATTTAGTGTGTGCAAATCCATGAAGCTCCTGATGATTTAAGAGTGGTATCTGTGATTGATGTGCATAATAAGAAGATGGATTTATTCTACAATGTTGATTCAGTGAATATTTGAGAGGATGCTTCTGATGCTATTCCTATTGAAGAGAGGTTAAGTATTGAAGATCTAGTAGTCGTGATCATGAGCTTTGATAGTAATGGTATCGATGATTATGATGAGATGGTATGTGCACTCTATGGTAGTGGTTCTTATACTTATGTACTAAAAAAACTTGATTTAGATATAAAAAATAGAACCACTCCACCTGCTCGTCCATCTGTTGAGGAGCCACCCACCTTAGAGTTGAAAGCCCTCCCTTCTCATTTGCGATATACATTTTTGGGAGCCAACAATACTTTTTTAGTAATCATTGCTGCTGACTTGATTTAGATAGAAGTTGAAGCTTTGCTATCGGTGTTACAAAGATTGTAGAGGGCCATTGGTTAGTCCATTGCAGATACTATGGGTATCCCGCCTGGTATTTGTACTCATAAAATTTTACTTAAACTGGATTGTATTCAAAGTATACAATATCAATGTTGACTCAATCCTCCTATGCATGAAGTTGTAAAGAAGGAGATAATCAAGTGGTTGGATGCTGGTATATAGTATACCCCATTGTTAATAGAAAATGGATCAGTCTAGTGAAATATGTTCCAAAAAAAAGGTGGTATTCTATTGTACCTTATGATAAGAGTGAGCTATTGCTAATTAGGTTGGTCATAGAATGGAGAGTATGCATGGACTATAGAAAATTGAATGCATAGAATCAGAAGGACCATTTTCCTATGTCCTTTATGGATCAGATGTTGGATAGACTTGCGGGCAGAGGATGGTACTATTTTTTTAAAAGGTCTTAGGCTACAACCAAATCACTATTGTGCTTGATGACCAAGAGAAGATGACTTTCACATGGCCTTATGTGACCTTTGCATTCATATGTGTGCTATCTGGGTCATGTAATGCTCCAGCCACATTTCAAATATGTATGATGTCAATCTTCTCTAACATGGTAGAAGACATCATCGAAGAGTTTATAGATGATTTCTAAGTTGTTGGTGATTATTTTGATGACTACTTAGTTCACTTTGCAAATTCTCTTAGAAGGTGTGAAGAATGAAATTGGTATTTAATTGGGAAAAGTGCTATTTCATGGTTAATAGGGTATAGTGCTTGGGCATATAATTTCAAAAAGGTGTATTAATGGAAATAGAGCAAAGATTGAAGTGATCGATAAATCACCTCCACTAATTTCTATGAAGGATGTTCATAGATTTTTGGGATATGTTGGATTTTATAGGCGATTCATCAAGGATATATCAAAGACTGCTGATGTGCTAGAATTTTGTTAGCACATTTAAGGATTTTAACTTGGAATAATTGTAAGTTCTAAAGTAACTATTGTTGTTTGTTTATCATATTTTATGTGATTTTGTAGGAATAGTCAAGATGCATGAAAACCTAAGAAAACCATGATAAGAAGGACATTTTTATGGTGAAGTAGATATGAAGCAATGTGTTGAAGAATTTAGTTGAGAACTTAGGTGAAAAGTCATCAACCTGTTGATAAGGTATCAGTTGAAGTCATCACTTATAGACAAAATGTAGGTGTTGGAAAAGTCAGTTGATGACTTAGGTGACAAGTCATCAACTTGCTGATTAGACATCAGTTGTAGTTATCACCTAAAGACAGAAAGAAGATTTTAAAGACCAAGTTGATGACTTAGCTGATAAGTTGCAAACAAGTTGACAAGCTATCAGACTTGTCGTTAACTATTGTGTAAAAATTCTGGATTTTGAATTTCAAAATTTGAAAGCTACAGATATTTGTAGCTTTTAGGTTTTCATTAGGCATATTAAACTTATTCCAAAGAGCAGTTTTTATATTTTGGAAATCTGAAGTTTTAAATTCAGTTTTCAATCTTTGGTTTAGTTTTGGGAATTTTTTGGTGAAACTTGAAAGGGAACAATGCTTTGATCTCTTAGTTTGTAAGTTTAATTATTTTAAATTATGTATTCAATCTATGATATCAATTTCTAATTCATAAGGAACTAACAGTTGTGGGAGCTATGAGTATGATTTTGTTGATTTAATAGTTTAATGAGATTCAATTGACTGTGGGATCATCTTGATAATTCCTTTGTAATAATCACTTTCTATTGGTTACAAACAATAGATTAAGCCTTGTGTTGGTTTGCTTTAATTGAGAAATCAGTAAAAGGAAGTGAATTATTGATGAGGATTTGGAAAGATCAATTTTCCATCTAATGACTAATGTTGTAACTAGATTAATCAACTCTAGATAAAATCAATGCGAATAGACTATTTTCATAAGTTTGAAAGAATACGGAACCTAACATATAAGTAGGTTAAAAAACACTAAGATTAACCATCGATAATGATAATTTGATGTTCCCCACAAGTCCTGAGAATTGAATATCACAACTATTATTCAATAAAGATTAATACTCATAGTGATCACAACTCTAATTTTAACTACATCATTGATTTGAAAAACTGCAAAGTTGATTTTGAGTTTCTAAAACAAGTTGAAACATTAGTAATTAATTGGTTGATAAAAAACCCCCAGTTAAAGGAAACTATTAGATATTAGTCGGTTAAATCACAAATCATCTTAATTAATACCATATTCCCTGTGGGATTTGACCCCAACCTAGTTAGGTTATATATTTAATGATGAACACTTACACTCTCATGAGAGAGGTGTAATTTAGGTGTATCGAATTTTGGCACCATTCCTGGGGAATACGATTGCCAATTAAGTATATCTATGTTTATTGGCTCTTAGTTAAATTTTCTAATTTTACTTTTATTTGTTGTTTTTGAAATTTGTAGACTGGTTATTGTGCATGTCACAAACCTGAAGATCAGAAGGACAATTATTACCATTCAACCTAGAACCTTAAAGAATTAGAAGTATGGCTGAACTACTAGAAGCTGCAAGACTGGCCGATGTGTCTAATGCTCAAGTGAACCAATAAATTGCTGGATTACCAGGGCATGTATCCAATGAGGATGATGAGGATTTGGGTGATGATGAGTTGGTTGATCCTAAGAATATGCGACGTGCTGAAAATATTATACCAATAAATCAAAATCAGCAAGCAAGAGGTAGAATGCATCAACATCCTATTGTGTAATTCACCCTCGATGATGAGGATGATGCTTATTTGGATGGAGATGGAGCTACATGAGCAATCATTCCACAACTACTAGCTCCTGGGTCAAATTTAATATCACTAGCACTATGATCTAACTACTCAACTTGAAAGAACTTTTTGGTCGATTACCTGGTGATGATCCAAATCTGCATCTTGTGAATTTTATCAATATTTGTAAGTTATTTAATAGTCTTAGAGTGGGAAAAAATTCTATTCATCTAGATTGTTTCCACTATCTCTATCTGGGGAGATGACTATATGGCTGAATGAACTGATGATAGATTTTATAACAAACTGGAGGAAATTGAAAGAAGCTTTCCAAGAAAGGTTCTTTCCACCATCTAGAATGTTATAGTTAAGGGATGAGATCAACAACTTTAGGAATTTGCCTAATGAAGATCTTCATGAGATATGGGTAAGATTAAAAAAGAAGTTGACTCATTGTCTAAATCACAAGATAATTGATGAGAATTTGATGGAAATATTCTACAGGGTTTTGACTTCAATTACAAAGCCAATTGTAGATAATGCTGCAGGAGAAGCTTTCATGGAGCTCACTTTTACTGAATCTATAGAGATGTTATATAAAATGACTAAGGCAAGTAGAGCTTGTAATACCAAGGATTCTGAGGTAACAAGCATTATATATTCAAGTGCGATATCAGCTGAGCAACGTCAAAAAAAAAGAGAAGTGTGATCAAGATATGGCTCATATAAAGACACAGATAGATTTGCTCATAAAACATTTGCTTTCAAGGAAGATAGAAAAGGTAAAATCTATGAGGTCACATAGTAGAGGAGCTGAATCAAATTTTGAGAAGGAAGCAAACTATTTCAGTAATGAGGGGGTTTCTGACGCAATGACATGGAGATCAAGGTCTGAATTATCATCACAAGGCTGGTTATAGAGATCGTGACCAATGTAACAGGAAGAACAAGACTCATAAGAGTGGATTGTATATACCACAAGGGAATAGTGACAATGTCACAAATAATTCTAGTAAGATGTCGATGGGGGATATGATGGCTAAGTTGTTGAAAGGTGTGGAGTCAAATAATGCTGAATAAAGAAGATGAAGAGCGATTTGTCATCCGTGAGTCAATTAGTTGACTCACACTCTATATCTATTAAAAAATTAGAGTAGAATATGAATCATTTGTCAGCAACATTTAATCAAAGGAATAGTAGGACATTGCTAAGTGATATAGTGCATAACCCAAAGAATGATAGTTTGTGTATGGCTATTACCACTAGAAGTGGTGAAATATTACCAGAACCTTATTTGAGTACACCCACTCTAGGTAATGTAATGGAGTTAGAAGAAGAAGTAGATAATAAACTTACAATAGAGTCTAAAAAGCTAAAAAATATGGAAGATCAATCTAAGCAGAAGAAAGCTGATGATGTTGAGAAAGACAAAGGATAGAAGGTAGAAGCTATTGCAACAAGAATACCAAAACTACCTCCTCTATTTCCATATATATTGTAAAAGTAGGCAGATAAGATTACACTCAGCAAATTCATGGCTATGTTTAAGCAGTTGACAGTGAATGTGTCTTAGTTGAGTCACTAAAGTAGATACTGGGATATGCTAAATTTACAAAATACCTTATGACAAAGAAAAGAATAGTGAGCTATGAATTGGTGGATAATCTTCATTATTATAGTGCTATTGATACGAGATCACTAGTGTAAAGAAAGCTAATCCAGGAGTATTTACTATCCTGTATACGATTGGATCATTTAAATTTGCAAAATCCCTTTGCGATCTTGGAGCAAGCTTTAACCTTATGTCATTGGTGGTTTTTAAACAATTGGGTTTAGGATATCCTACGCCTACTAATATGCAACTTTTGATGGCTGATAGGTCAATAAAAAGATCGGTGAGAATTCTTTATGATGTTTTAGTTAAAGTAGCTAGCTTTATATTCCCAACCAATTTTGTAATCTAAGATTGTGAGGTGAATTTTGAAGTACCCATAATCTTGGATAGACCCTTTTTACCAACTGGGAGAGTACTAATTGATTGAGTGTTCAATAAACTAAAATTCAAGCTCAATGAAGAAGAGTTCAGTTTTGATGTATGCCAATCTATAAATCAACAAAAGAAGATGAATGTTGTTTTAGTTATTGATGTATTCTTTAGAGATGAGTGAGAAGTACCGATTGAGGAAAGGTTTGTTGTGGAGACATTAGCTGCAGTGTTGATGAATTTTAATAGTGAAGGGATTGATGTGTATAAGGAGACTGTATGTGCATTGACCAGAATAGGGTCATACTCATATGCTCCTAAAAAGCTAGATTTGGACTTAAAGAATTATCCAACACCACTTACCAAGCTGTCTATTGAATATCCACCTGAGTTGGAACTAAAGGAGATGCCCGACCATTTGTGGTATGCGTTTTTAGGATATGGAAACACTTTACCAGTTATTATTGCAACGGATCTAATAGACCAATATGTTGAAGGTCTTGTTTCTATTTTTAGGCACTACAAAAGGTCCATTGGGTGGATAATTGCTGATACCATAGGCATTCCACCTGCTATCTACATACATATAATTCAGTTGGAAGAGAAATGCATGCCTACTATTGAGCACCAACACAGGTTGAATCCACCAATTCAAGAAGTAGTAAAGAAAGAGATAATAAAGTGGCTTGATGCTGGGGTAGTTTACCCTAGCTCTGACAGTAAGTGGGTAATCCCTATACAGTGCGTGCCTCAGAAAAGAGCAGGACAGTTGTAGCAAATGAGAGAAATAAGCTAATTCCACTCAGACTAGTGACTGGTTGGCAGGTATGTAAGGACTATAGAAAGTTAAATTCTTGGACATTGAAAGATCATTTTCCAATGTCTTTCATGGGTTAAATGCTTGACAAGTTGGTAAGAAGAGGTTGGCACTGCTTTTTCAATGGATACTCAGGCTACAATTAAATATTGATAGCATCTGAATATCAAGAGAAAATGATGTTCATATGCCCCTATGGAACCTTTGCATTAAAGAGAATATCATTTGGATTGTGTAATGCACCGGCTATGTTTCAAAGGTATATGATGTTTGTCTTCTTAGAAATGATAGCGAATACCTTAGAGGTACTCATGGATGATTTTTCCATGGTAGGTGACTCATTTGAATTATGCTTGGTGAATTTAAGCAAGGTATTACAGCGATGTAAGGAATTTAATATTGTTCTAAATTAGGAGAAATGCCCATTCATGGTGAAGAAGGGCATACTATTGGTACTTAAAATTTCAGTGAAAGGAATTTAGGTTGATAGAGCTAAGATAAAAGTCATTAAAAAACTACCTCCTCCTATTTTAGTTAATGGAGTTCGCAGTTTTCTTGGCCATGCAGGTTTTTTACCAAAAGTTCAACAAAATTTTTTCTAAAATTGCAAACCTGCTTTGCAAGTTGTTGGAAAAAGAGAGCAAGTTTGTGTTTGATGATGACTGTGTGAAGGTGTTCCAGTTCCTTAAAGAAAAGTTGGTAGCTGCACCTATCATTATTGCTCTATATTAGTCTAAGCCATTTGAAGTGATATGTAATGCAAGTGGGGTTGCACTTGGAGCTGTTTTGGGGCAAAAATAAAGAGAAGATATTTCACCCTATTTATTATGCTAGTAAGGCTTTAAATAGATCATAAAAGAATTACACTGTGACAGAAGAAGAACATCTGGCGGTTGTACATGTATTTGAGAAATTTTGGGCATATTTTTTGGGAACTAAGGTAGTAGTTCACATTGACCACACATCATTAAGATATCTAATGGAAAAGAAATACACCAAGCCAAGACTCATAAGATGAGTTCTATTACTTCAGGAGTTTGACTTTGAAGTCAAATATCGGAAAGGATGTGAAAAATCAAGTGGCTGATCATTTGTCTAGGTTATAAAATGATCAAATAAATATGGAGAAGCAAGAAATTAATGATTATTTCCTAGATGAGCTGATTCTAGTGGCGACCTTGATTTTGTTCCATGGTATGCAGAGTTTGCTAACTTTGTGGTTAGTGATATCGTCCCAGAAAACCTATCATTTCATTTGAAGAAAAAGTTTCTACATGATGTCACTAGGTATTTTTGGAACGAACCTTATTTGCTTAGACATTGTGCTAATAATATCATCAAAAGATGTGTACCAGAGGTGGAGATGCAGAGTATCTTATAGGCTTGTCATTCTTCCTCAGTTAGGGGACACCATACAAGTGATCGTACTGCAAGAAAATTTTTAGAAAGTGGATACTACTTTTCTTTAGTCAAAATGGATGCTTACAAATTCATGAAGAAGTGTGATCAATGCCAATGATAGGGTTCAATCTATAGGCATCATGAAATGCCTATGAAGAAGATGCTAGAGGTGGAACTATTTGATGTTTGGGGCATCGACTTTATGGGACCGCTTATGAGTTCTTGCGGTCACAAATATATTTTAGTTTTTATGGACTACATTTCCAAGTAGGTTGAAGCTGTAGCTTTGGTAGATAATGAAGGGAAAAGAGTAGTGACATTTTTTAGAAAGAATATCTTTTCGTGTTTTGGTGTTTCAAGAACTATCATAAGTGATAGAGGGCCGCTTTTCTGAAACAAGACATTTTGAGCTGCACTTTTAAAGTATTGGGTGAAACAACATAAGGTAGCCACTCCTTATCACCCACAAACTAGTGGGCAAGTGAAGGTATCGAACAGAGATATCAAGTCTATTTTAGCCAAGACTATAAATGTAAACCAAAGTGATTGGTCAAGGAAACTTGATGATACCCTATGGGCTTACAGGACCACCTTTGAAATTCCAATCGGAATGTTGACTTATCTGTTTATTTTTGGTAAAACTTGTCATTTAGCAGTTGAACTGGAACATAAAGTATTGTGGGCACTTAGGAGATTGAATTTAAACTGGAAAGAGGCAACTGAACTGAGGCTAGATTAGCAAAATGAGGTAGATAAGTTCTAGCTCCATGCCTATTAGAGAGCCGGCCTATACAAGGAACAAATGAAAAAAGTACTATGACCAAAGAATTGAAAAGTGGAACTTTCAAATGGGTGATTAGGTATTGTTGTTTAACTCGCGATTCAAGTTTTTTTTGGCAAGTTAAAATTGAAATGGTCTGGACCCTTCAAAATAACCTCGGTTTTCCCATTGGGTATGGTGGAGCTTAAAAACGTGTAAAGAATTATATTAAAGTTAATGGGCAAAGAATCAAGAGTTATATTGGCCTAATGGATAAAGCAAAGTTGTTGTCTAAGGTGTATCTTGATGAAGTATGAGTAGTCAAGATAAACAAGTCGTGCCATGACATTAAATCAGGCACTATTGAGAGGCAACCCAACTTTTGTGTTGTAAGTATTTTGTTGTTTTAACATTTCATTTTGAGTGATGTGTTTGCTAAGATATACAGGAATAAAGTGGAATCAATATTGATGCTAGATGGAGTTGATGATAAAATTGATGGGCTATCAATAAGTTAATGACCCATCACTTGTAGTCATCAATTTGAGCAAGGAAATATACATACACTGGATAAAGATGACAACTAAGTTGATAGGTCATCAATAAGTTAACGACTTATCACTTATAGTCGTCAGCCAAAAGAAGGGAAGGTCATAATCTGGATAAGGGTGATGACAAGGTTGACAAGTTATCAACCAAGTAAGGAGCTGTCACTTCTTGTCATCAATCAAAACAAAATTAAGTATCATTTTGTGTAAGCTGATAAGCAAAGTGACAGGCTATCAACCCACTGAAAAGTTGTCACCTAAATTTTGGCCCAGGTAAGTCATCTAACCTGATCCAAAATCTTGAACCAGTCAAAAACCAAATAACCCTTGGCTTTTTAACTCCCGTCTAAAAACTTTACCCATCTCCATTTTTGTACATATTAGTCTTTATTTTAAATATTAAAAATAAATAAAAATCAAAAAATTCGAAAAAAAAAAGATGTCCATATTAGTGTTAAATCTTCACATTTCCCATATCTTTCTTTTCAACTTCTAACATTCATTTTCCCTCATTAACTTCTAAAAGTAAGATAAATAATCAAAAGCTTTTCTCCTTTGTGAAAATCCTTTGATTTTACTAAGCCTGAAATACAAAAATCTTGTTGGTCTTGATCAAGTTGCGTATTCTCAAGTAGGGTGTGCTATTTAGAGTTGACTTCAAGGTATGTTCTGAAAGGCTTTCTTTTGTCTAGTGAAAAGTAAGGAGGATTTTATTCAACTGAGAGTATTAAAGATTACAAAGTGTTCATGAACAAATTTAATCAGTGCAAAGTTGATTAGGTCACCCAAATCAATAAAACTTTGTATTGTCAAAAGTTGCTCATCAACAACTTTTCTTTGGGCTGAGAAATTCATCCTTTTTGGTAAAAAAGTTAAGCTTTAATTGACTTGTGGGCAAGTGATAATCACTTACCCAACATTTTTCAAGGTTATTGAATTAAAATTGGTGATGTATCATGCTTAGGAACTGATAACTAGGGTTAATAATTCAGAAATTGGGCAAAAAGTTTCAAATTTTAGCCTGTAAATTAACAATGAAAGAGTTTTTAAATCTGATTTGAGCTGACTACTACGTTGATGAATCATCAACCAAGAGACAAATTTTCAACTAAGACGTCACTCAAGTACATAAATGGATAAGGATTCTGTTTGAGGTTGACAAAAAGGCTGATAAGCCATTACCTAAGTGATGACTTATCAACCAAGTCGCCACCAAAGTTGAGGAAATTATCAAATTCTACCTTAGGTTGATGACAAGGCTGACAAGATGTCACCTAAGTGATAACTTATCAACCAAGTCGTCACCTATTATTTTGAAGTGCACTTGGATTTTTCCCAGGGCTGATGACAAGGCTGATAAGCCATTACCTAAGAGACGACTAGTCAACTAAGTTGTCATCCACATGTACACAAATTATAATTGATCCTTTTCAAGACTGATAATGAAGATGATGATATGTTACCAATGCTTTCTAAAAGCAATTGATTTGCAAACCAATGTGTTCATAAGATACTAAGTTGAAGTTGAGTTTGCATAAAAGATATTAACTCTTTGTGTTTTTTCTTTCTGTATATCAATCGATTCTTATTTATTGATGCTGATATAATCATGCCTCCTAAAGAAAAATCAAAGAAAATCATTAAGTGAGTGAACAAAGAAAACTTGACTTGAAGATTGTTCACTAATTTTGAAAACAAACAAGAAGGAGCAGAACAAAAAAGATATTGTACAAGGTAAAGTATTTGTCTAGAAGAATCAACTCCCCAGTATGAAGAGAGGGTGGTTGAGGAAGAGAGTTCTGAAGAAGAAGATTCTTATTCTCCTTCTTTTGAGCAAACTATGGAAGAAGACTCTCCGAAATGAGTTGATATTATAAAGAGCAAATATCCTAGCATCTGAAATAATGAATGATGGCAAGTAAATAGAGCCTCCAAGATATATCATGAGGGATTGTTAGATGTTGGAAAAAGGAGTACCAAAAGGCCCTTATGCGAAGAAGTTAGAATAATCACGTCTGGGTTGAGCAAATATCCACAAATAAAAAGGGATTTCAAGACACATGACCTAGCACGAGAAATTAAAAAAGGAGAATCGTATTGTCCAATTTATGTTAGGGATTTCTATGCCAACTACACGATAACCTTGGATAACTTATGCCAAAAATAAAAAAAGGTGATAAAAATGCCAAATATGGACCGAATACTAGTGAGAGGGGTCATGGAAGATTTATCAGATCGTACTATCAACAGGTTTTTGCATGGACCTGATTTTATTTCTCCAGTTACTACTCTAGAGTTTTATCGCAGAATGAATAATAGGGAAAATCAACACCCTTGGTTAGCAAAAGTCATAACAGAAGGAGAACTTGAGAGGTTAAACAACCCAAGTGCACAAATTTTTAAAGCTTCATTATCTCAAGCAGTGAAATTTTGGTGGGGAGTTATAAGATGAAGGTTGATGCCTACTGTGAGAGAAAATATCATGGGTGAGGATAGAGCAGTGCTAGTGTCAATTTTAATGTTCGATTTTACCTTAAACATTGGGGAGATCAGTGCAGATGAGATTAAGATTCAGGCAACACGACCCAATATAACATATCTATTTCCTTATTTGATTATAAGGTTGACGAAGTAGCCTATGTTCCGATCATCATAGGTATAGATACTAAGGTTCTATCCAAGAAGACCCATAACTTTGACAGAAGAGATAAGAGTAGGCCTATGTTAACTTTAGGCAAGAGGGAGAGTGCGAGAAGTGATAATCTAATTTTTAAGGGAGTTCAAACCCCTGAAACTGCTACAATCTCTATGCAAAATATGCAGATGACATTACCAAAATTTCTTTATTCTATAGGTGTTCTATCCACTCTAGAGATAGAAGAAAATGCAGTGATCACAGTGGCAGAATCTTAGTATGTATTCAACCCGAAGAATTTTAAGAAAGTAGTAAAACAAGGAAAAAGGTTTGATGTATAGTTAAAAATGTTTGTTGAACAGTTTGAGCCATTTGTGGACAAGAAAATAAAAGTAACCATTGATAGTTTTGAGAATCTTCAATCCTGCATTGATGACATGGAGCGGCTGATAAATAAAAGGCTAAGAGAAATGTCTGTGCCTGATCTTGCAGTATTTGAGGCAGCCTTGAAAAAGGATAGAGTTGATATTACGACTTTGCAGAGATTTTATATGTTGGCATTTTCAGTCCTGATTTATCAAGAATCGAAAGAAAAAGAAGCACTTTTTGATAACATTGGGAAACTAGTTGATAAAAAAGGCAAAAAAAAAAGAAAAAGAAGTAAGAGTGATGAGAAAAGGAGACTTGAAAAGAAATATCAGAAAAAGAATAAAAAAAGAACTAAAAGAGGCATCGAGGAAATTAAAAATGGATGGTGACCTACTAGAAGAAGCACTAAGGGCCCAAGCTGTTGGTTTCTCTGCTAGTGGTCCTCTTGAGCCTGTTGGGGAGTTTTTTTACTCCACCAACTATTACTGTGGATGCATCCGTGGAACCTGATTCCATTGTTGATATTCTTCCCGCTGATGATGCAATATCACAGTCAGTGGTTCATGACACAAATGCTTAAAGTGCTAAAGATATTTTCTCACCCTTGTTTTGAAAGTTTATTGCATTAAGGACAGTGTGTGCTTTATTATGGGGGTGGGATACTTGAAACCTTAAGGGTGTATTATCTATATTCTATTTCCTTGAGCACTACCTAGGAATTGACATGTTTAAGAGTTTTCTTTTTTATGTTGTTGGTTGTTTATGTGTTGTGAATGCAAGAAGAGTAGATATGATTGAGTAGCAACTGTGGTGTTAAATAATGTTTTGATAATTTTGAAACCCATCAAACTTTTTGTTGTGATATTAATTCTAGGTACATGGGAGGCCATTTCCATCTATGAAAGTATACAAATATAGCATTCCATTCTTAATCTTGGGTATTGATTGAGTAATTGGTGATGACTTTACAATTCCATACTATGAGGGTATGAGGTTTTTTTGTCCATATTTTTTTTATTGTGTGCATATACCTAGAACTTACCTAAATTATTCTGTTAGGATTGCAAGTAGTCATCTCAGAAATGATCGCAGACCATTTTTGATAAGTAACCACTTAACAAAAATAAACAACCCATAGGTATGTAACAAATTCCTTTTTAATTCTTTTTTGAGCTAGTAGAACTTTTATTAGTTTCACAAATTGACCACCTTTCACTAATTTTATAATTAAACCCTTGTCTTAGCCTAGTTCTCTCTTTGGATATTTTACACATCAACTTAAGCAAATCGCCTAAGTTGAGGGTGGCTACAGTGCGGGGATGACGATTGGAAAGTGTAAAATATGTTGTGTAAGTTAGTAAAATAATAATAATAACAATAATACTAAATAAATGGTGTTGAATGGTAATGCTGAGAAGGATACAAAAGTGGATTGTGAGAGAAATGCAAATGAATAAGTGGTTGTAGCCAAGTGGTGTGAATGAACAAAGGGAGACTAAGTCACTAATTCTAAATTGACCTTTCCAGCACTTAAGCCTTCATTTCAAGCCAAGAAAGCCCTGCAGTGATCTTAGTTTGACTACTAGATAACCCAAACAGAATCATAAGGACAAGCCTATGGCATATAGGTACACAATTTGAAACTTTGTTTCTGAGAGTGAGAGATTTGATGTTTAGTTCCTAAAAACAAGATGAAACATTTGGAGTAAGGAACTTCTTTCTTCTATGTGAGGGTATGCGAATGTTAGTGGCAATTGCTGAACATTTGATTAAATACTCTGAGTTTAAGTAATGGTTTTTCTATTTGTACTTTAAAGATATGTATGGAATATTTATGTTGGTTGGCAGAAAAATATCACATGTTTCTTAATGGGTTCGAAATGAAAAATAAAAGTGCTACTCTTTGCGTTAATGTTCATATTGTGTGCATAATACCGTGTTAGTTAGTTGCTTGAGGACAAAAAAGTGTTTTAAGTTTAGGGTTTTGATGTTCTAGCTTTGTGTTAGCACATTTAAGGCTTTTAACTTGGAATAATTGTATGTTCTTAAGTAACTATTGTTGTTTTTTATCGTATTCATGTGATTTTGCAGGAAAAGTCAAGATGCAAAGAAACCTAAGAAAACCATGATAAGAAGGACATTTTGTGGTGAAGTAGATAGGAAGAAATATGTTAAAGAATTTAGTTGACAACTTAGGTGACAAGTCATCAACCTGTTGATAAGATATCAGTTGAAGTCGTCACTTGTAGACAGAATGTAGGTGTTGGAAAATTCAGTTGATGACTTGGGTGACAATTCTCCAGCTTGCTAATAAGTTGTCAGTTGTAGTCGTCACCTAAAGACTGGAAGAAGATTCTGAAGACCAAGTTGACGAATTAGCTGATAAGCTTCCAAAAAGTTGACGAGCTATCAACCTTGTCATCAACTATTGTGTGAAAATTTTGGATTTTGATTTTCAAATTCTGAAAGCTACAGATATTTATAGTAGCTTTTAGGTTTTCATAATGCATTTTAAACTTATTCCAAAGTAGCAATTTTTTATATTTTGGAACTCTTTGAGTTTTGAATTCAGTTTCTGGTGAAACATGGAAGGGAACAACGTTTTGATCTCTTATTTTATAAGTTTAATTGTTGTAAATTATGGATTTAATCTATGATATCAGTTTCTATTTTATGAGGAACTAACTCCCTCAACTAGAGTTGTGGGAGCTATGAGTATGCTTTTGTTGATTTAATAGTTGAAAGAGAATCAATTGATTGTGGGATCATCTTGATAATTCCTTTGTAATAATCACTTTCTATAGGTTGCAAATAATAGATTAATCATTGTTTTGTTTTACTTAAATTGAGAAATCAATTAAAGAAAGTGAATTATCGATGGAGATTTGGAAAGATCAATTTTCCATCTAATGATTAATGTTGTAACACGATTAATTAAATTGAGATAAAATCAGTATGAATAGAAGGTTTCCTTAAGTTTGTAAGAATTAGGGAACCTAACATGTAAGCAGGTTAAAAACACTTAGATTAATCATCGGTAATGATAATTTGATATTTACGACAAGTCATGAGAATTGAATATCACAACTATTATTCAATAAAGATTAATACTCATTGTAATCACAACTCTAGGTTTACTACGTCATTGATTTGAAATACTATAACATTGATTTTGTATTTCTAAAACAAGCTGAAACATTATGAATTAATTGGTTGATACCTCTCCAAGTTAAAGAAAACTATTAGCTGTTAGCCGGTTAAATCACAAATCATCTTAATTAACACCATATTCCCTATGATATTTGACCCCAGCCTAGTTTGGTTATATATTTGAATACGACCTCTAAATCTCTCATAAGAGAGGTGTAATTTTGGTGTATCGATTGCCAACTCTGTTTGTAGGCTTCTTGAGAAAGAGGTGAAATTTGAGTTTACTGACTCATGCTTGAAGGCTTTTGAATATTTGAAAGAGAAGTTGATGACTACTACTATTATATTGTCACCAGATTATTCCTTGCCATTTGAGATTATGTCTAACACAAGAGGGTTGGCCTTAGTTGTTGTACTAGGCCAACAAAAATAAAAGATCCTTCATCCTATCTTTTATTCTAGTATGGCACTAAATCATGATCAAAAGAACTACACCTTCACTGAACAAGAGTTATTGGTAGTGATTTTTCCATTTGAGAAATTAAGGTCCTATTTGATTGGGACAAAGGTGATTGTGCACGCTGATCATGTAATATAAGGTACTTTATATCAAAGAAAGATGCAAAGCCTAGACTGATTAGGTGGGTTCTCTTGCTGCAAGAATTTGATTTAGTGGTTAAGGACATGAAAGGCACTGAGAACCAACTTGTGGATCATTTGTCTAGACTTGAGGAAGAAGCTGTGTAGAATATTGAAGAAGGGATCAAGATTGATGATAGTATTCCAGATGAGAAGATATTAGAAGCTTCCCAAGATCTAATTCCATGGTTTGTATACCATGAAAATTATCTAGCCAGTGATCTAGTCCCAAAAGATCATTCCTTTTAGCAAAGAAAGAAGTTTATGCATGAGGTAAGAAATTTTTTTGGGATGAGCCTTATTTATTTAAAATTTATGCAGATATTTATTCAAAATTTTTCTAGGTTGAGCCTTATTTATTCGTAGAAGTATACCTGAGATGGAAATGATGAGCATGCTTGAGGGTTGTCACTCTTCACCAGTTCAGGGTCTTCATGGAGGAACCCACATAGCCCCTAAAATTTATAATGTGGGCACTATTGGCAAACAATCTACAAAAATACACATGATTTTTCTTCAGCTTGTGATCAATGTTAATGCTAAGGTAGCATCTCTAGATGCGATGAACTTTCTACGTCTCCTACTTTAGAATTAAAATTGTTTGATGTATGGGGTATAGATTTCGTTGGTCCTTTTGTGAGTTTGTTTGGCATAAAGTATATTCTTGTGACTGTGGATTATGTTTCTAAATGGGTAGAATCACTTGTGCTCCCTAATAATGAAGTACGTAGTGTCACTGGATTAATTAAAAAACACATCTTTTCTCGATTTGGCACGCCATATGCTATCATTAGTGACGGTTGGTCAAATTTTTGTAATCGTCTATTCAAAAGTCTGCTTTAGAAGTATGGAGTGAAACACAAGGTGGAAACACCTTATCATCTATAGACTAGTTGACATGTTGAGGTGTCCAATAGAGAAATTAAGTCTATCTTGGCAAAGACAGTGAATGCCAATAGGACTGATTGGTTACGAAAGTTAGATGATGCATTATGGGCTTACCGAACAGCTTTTAAGACCCCCATTAGTGCTTCACCTTATTCGATAGTGTATGGAAAGTTATGTCAATTGCCTATTGAAATTGAACATAAAGCATTATGGGTTTTGAAGAATCTAAATTTTGAGTGGAAAGATGCAGCAAAGCCAAGGATAAACAAGATAAATGAGTTGGATGAATTCTAACTCCGGGCATATCAAAGTTCTGAACTTTACAAAGAAAAGATAAAATTGCATCATGATCACAAAATTGAGAAAAGAATCTTCAAAAATAGTGACCAGGTATTGATCTACAACTTAATGCTTTGCTTGTTTCCAGGTAAGTTGAAGTCTATATGGTATGGTCTCTTTACTGTGCTAAGAGTGTTCCATATGGTGATGTGGAATTGAAGAGGGATGGTGAAGACCCATTCAAGGTAAATGGGCAAAGAGTAAAGTATTACATGGGCTACACAAAGAAATAAGTGTAATTTTTGAGATGGACCTTGGTGAAGTCTGAGTAACCAAGGCAATTACGTCGTACTGCAGCGTTAAATCAAGCATTGCATGGGAGGCAACCCATGATACTAGTTGGTGAAAATTGAGTATCCAACTTATCCCTGTCATGCCGTGACATTAAATAAGCACTGCGTAGGAGGCAACCCATGTTTTGTATTTATTTATTTATAGGGCAATATGTTTGCTCAGTATGCAGGACTAAAGACTGCAGAAAAGAGCAAGAATATTCCAAAAAGTTAGGTCATATGGACTCTTCATGAGTCACATCTTAAGGTTATGACTTGTGAGTATGAGTCGTAAGGACCTGAGAGATGATTCAGATATAGGTAAAAGTTTTTGGAATCTTTACAACTCTCAGAATAAGTCGTACTCTCAAGGTATGACTAGTCCCACTAAGTTGTATTGACTCTAGAACCTAGGTAAGGTTCCAGGTCTTTACGAATAGAGAAAAAGGCCTATAAGCCTGGGTACAAGTCGTACACATGGCCCATACCCAAGCTTACTAGGTTGGGGATTGCGGGTCAACCTAGCCAATTGCTTCATTTTAAACAAAAGAAGGGCCCCCAATATGGGTACCTGATATCCAAGACACAAAAATACCTCAATTAACAATGAAATCTTGAGCTCTAATTGCACGAATTCAATACGAAACCCTGATCAACTTGTTTGAATTCCTCATATTACTCAAGAATTTGGGGCCAGAAAGAATTAACTTCAAGAAACCTAATTCTCAACTATTCAAGTAAGTGGTTTGAACTTAAATGTTTTTCATTTCGAGTTAAAGTTGAATCTAAGTTGGGAATGTAACATTTCTTGAAGTTGAATACCTGTGTATATTGAAAATTTTAACCCTAGGGATTAAAAATTGAGTTTGCAATGGTATTTAGGGTTGATTGGGGTGGTAATGCTATATCATATAGGGTAGATTGAGAATTGTATGTCGGGACCAACTCACAAAGTTAAATCTTTATGTTACAGTGGATATGAGATTCCTTACGACTCGTGCCTATAAGTAATGAGTCGTGACGAGAATCGTAACCACAAGAAAACATAGAAGTATAAGTGTAGGTTTTGGTCTGGGTATGACTTACCTAAATGAGTCATATCCAACCCATAGGACTCATACACATAAGTCGTAAGAACCTAGGAGGTAATATATATTTGAGTATTATTTGTAATCTGCTTATGATTGTTGGTAACGAGTCATAACCTATCCTTACGATTGGTTAGGATGACTCATAAGAAAACTAGTGAATAATCATATATACACTATTTAGCTTATGACTCAGTCATACGAGTCACACCTAGCTCATACAACTCTAACCCCCCACTTGGAATTTACTAATAAGTGTTTATACACAGGTACTATAGCTCCTAAAGGTGATTCTTCAAAGAAAAATACCAAGGCCAAGCCATCTACAAAGGCACAGTTGCATTTTTCAGACGAAGAAGCCAGTGATTCAAGTGGGGCGTAGTGAAATTCCCCATGAAATAGCAAGCAAACCTTGGGGAAAGAAAGTGGCAACTCCAGAGGACACACCTACATGGGGGATGAGAATAAAAAACCCAAGAACATCACCTCCACACTTACCTCCATCTTCATCTTCTGAGGATGAGGAGGATGATACAAATGAAAAAGTTGAGGGTGATGTGAAGGAAATAAAAAATGTTGAGTCTAGTTAAGAATCAAGCTCAGAGGTGGAAAGTTTGGAGAATGCTAGCGTAGAAAAAGTTCATGCTACTTTGATTGACAGAAAAGACCCACCACTGGCCATCATACCTGCTTCAGTACCCACCATTGAAAAGTGGGGGTGCCCAGTATGCAAACCATATCTAATGATGGGATGAGCAGACTTCAGAATGAAAGAATCAAGAGGAGTATGATCTCGAGAGGAGGTTACAAACTATAGGGATGACTGAGTTGCCTCGATTTAAGGGTTGATTCATATAATATGTCTTTCAGTGGATAACTACACTGTTAGGAAAGTATAGTCCTGTACTAGTATGAGAGTTTTATACGACGAATAAGGGATAGTTTCAGAAACAGTATTCGTAGGGGCAGTTGTGGAGAAGTGGTGACCTAATTATTTCATTGATTATTAAGGGAGTAAAGGTAAATATCTTCCTACTCACTATCTCCTATTTCTTGAACCGACTAAACTTTTAGCCTCCGGTAAACAAAGGTAAAATAGAGTATCGCATGGATGAAATGTCAAAAATTACTCGGAAGTAAATGGGGTCGTATGATTAAATGGGTCATTTTAGGTGGATTGCTAGTTTTATAGTG
>JAPEIP010000009.1:72591003-72612004 GCA_026120095.1 Capsicum chinense | reverse complement strand
TCAATTAACAATGAAATCTTGAGCTCTAATTGCACGAATTCAATACGAAACCCTGATCAACTTGTTTGAATTCCTCATATTACTCAAGAATTTGGGGCCAGAAAGAATTAACTTCAAGAAACCTAATTCTCAACTATTCAAGTAAGTGGTTTGAACTTAAATGTTTTTCATTTCGAGTTAAAGTTGAATCTAAGTTGGGAATGTAACATTTCTTGAAGTTGAATACCTGTGTATATTGAAAATTTTAACCCTAGGGATTAAAAATTGAGTTTGCAATGGTATTTAGGGTTGATTGGGGTGGTAATGCTATATCATATAGGGTAGATTGAGAATTGTATGTCGGGACCAACTCACAAAGTTAAATCTTTATGTTACAGTGGATATGAGATTCCTTACGACTCGTGCCTATAAGTAATGAGTCGTGACGAGAATCGTAACCACAAGAAAACATAGAAGTATAAGTGTAGGTTTTGGTCTGGGTATGACTTACCTAAATGAGTCATATCCAACCCATAGGACTCATACACATAAGTCGTAAGAACCTAGGAGGTAATATATATTTGAGTATTATTTGTAATCTGCTTATGATTGTTGGTAACGAGTCATAACCTATCCTTACGATTGGTTAGGATGACTCATAAGAAAACTAGTGAATAATCATATATACACTATTTAGCTTATGACTCAGTCATACGAGTCACACCTAGCTCATACAACTCTAACCCCCCACTTGGAATTTACTAATAAGTGTTTATACACAGGTACTATAGCTCCTAAAGGTGATTCTTCAAAGAAAAATACCAAGGCCAAGCCATCTACAAAGGCACAGTTGCATTTTTCAGACGAAGAAGCCAGTGATTCAAGTGGGGCGTAGTGAAATTCCCCATGAAATAGCAAGCAAACCTTGGGGAAAGAAAGTGGCAACTCCAGAGGACACACCTACATGGGGGATGAGAATAAAAAACCCAAGAACATCACCTCCACACTTACCTCCATCTTCATCTTCTGAGGATGAGGAGGATGATACAAATGAAAAAGTTGAGGGTGATGTGAAGGAAATAAAAAATGTTGAGTCTAGTTAAGAATCAAGCTCAGAGGTGGAAAGTTTGGAGAATGCTAGCGTAGAAAAAGTTCATGCTACTTTGATTGACAGAAAAGACCCACCACTGGCCATCATACCTGCTTCAGTACCCACCATTGAAAAGTGGGGGTGCCCAGTATGCAAACCATATCTAATGATGGGATGAGCAGACTTCAGAATGAAAGAATCAAGAGGAGTATGATCTCGAGAGGAGGTTACAAACTATAGGGATGACTGAGTTGCCTCGATTTAAGGGTTGATTCATATAATATGTCTTTCAGTGGATAACTACACTGTTAGGAAAGTATAGTCCTGTACTAGTATGAGAGTTTTATACGACGAATAAGGGATAGTTTCAGAAACAGTATTCGTAGGGGCAGTTGTGGAGAAGTGGTGACCTAATTATTTCATTGATTATTAAGGGAGTAAAGGTAAATATCTTCCTACTCACTATCTCCTATTTCTTGAACCGACTAAACTTTTAGCCTCCGGTAAACAAAGGTAAAATAGAGTATCGCATGGATGAAATGTCAAAAATTACTCGGAAGTAAATGGGGTCGTATGATTAAATGGGTCATTTTAGGTGGATTGCTAGTTTTATAGTGTTGAATGATGAGAATGTTGTTTGGGTAGTTGGTGGCTTGAGAGTGATCTCCCAGAAGATAGAAAAAAATACTTTGAACTTCGAGGCCAAGATAGTGGATCCTAGCCCGACACAAACTCTGTTCGTGCTACATTAATTGTTGGGTTCATGGATGGGTACAAGTGTGATGCGGGGGATTTTTTAGCTAGAGATATTACAGACCGAGATGTGGGTGGTAAGGAGTTACTGCAGGGGTGCAGGAAATTCTTAGGACTGATTAGTTGATCGAGGCCATGAACATCATAAATTAGGGGTTGATACGGGATGCTACAAACCCCATGGCTAGGAAAGGAGGTGAGATGATAGCAAAGATATTCAGACATACTGGACATCCTAAGACTGCTGAGATAAGTATGCAGATTGAGCCTCAAACTTCAGATACAATGGGTACACCCCGTGCCCCTCTTCAAGTTTAGTTCGTGCCAGCTTGACCAAGTGCTATTCCTTCTGGTCTTATCATGATCTCAAAGGTGATATGGGATAAGGCTATAACGAGATTGGCCATGTTGGAGGCTAAAGTCTAAAACATGGAAGGGAGTATGAAGCCCTGGGTCAAAACAAAGTTGGAGAACTAAGTTATATGTGTGCAACATAGGTTAGATTCCTTCAAGCAGCAAATCACCTATCAGTTGGGGAGCGTCCAGACCCTATATATTACAGAGGTCAAGTTAAAGGTGGCCAAAAGAAAGAAAATAGTTGCTAAGTTATATGATTGACCGGTCATCTCAGAACCTATGGTTGAGAAAATTATGCCCGAAGTACATATTGAAAACATCTGGGCTATTTTAGAATTGAAAGAGGAAGGAAGAAGAGAGAGAAAGAAGAGAAAGCACCAATGTGCTGAGAAAGATGCCATGAAGAAGGAAAAGGAAGATACTTTACTAAATGAGAGGGACCGGCAGGTGAGAGTCCAAGCAATACATACTGGAGTCAGTAGTTCAAGATCGACGAGTATTGATAATGAGAGAGGCAGTGATGCAGACCCACAGATCAATGTATCCTTAAGAACGCTAGCCATTAATGGTGCCACTACTGTAGAGGCAGTCCCGACAGTTAATTATGGTGGGACTAGACCTGAGGTCCCACGTGATGAGACTGCTTGAGCTGGTCCCTTTAGTGCCCAGGTATATTCCCTATCCCTTGTGCTACTTTTGGTAGATGCAATGGGGATAGTGAATAGGCTTTAAGTTGCAGGTGGAAGTGTAACAAGGTCACCACGAGCTATACTTGCCGTGTTTCAAAGCCCGTGGCAAGAATTTGCAAAATTTCAAGAACTGGCATGTTTATGTTTTCTGTTGTTTTTTCTGTGTGTGTGATGAAATTAGATAAAATAGGAGGAAAATTTATTCTTGTGGAAGTAGACCTTATTTTGAATGATCATTCTTGAAAGTGTTTGATTTTGAAAAATTTTGTGCTGAAAAATTGATCCCTCCTAAAATTTTGATTACTGTGTGATGTGTGTGAGACAACTTTGAATCTGATAATGACATTAAGATTAGGAATAGAACAACTAGGTGGAACAATTTCATAGCTAGATAAGTAGCACTTAGCAGTATTACCCTATGCGAGTGTGTGTGAGGCGCTACTTAGTTCCCGATATGTAGGAATCTAGAACTTGCCTGGTTTCTCTTACCAAGGACCAGGATAGTTGAGCAGGAAATGAGCACAGACCATTTTTGTTTTGAGTCCACTCGAGTCTAGATGCCCAACCAAATGTGAAATGAATCCCTTTGATAAAAAATTTTGATCTTTAACTAACCTATTTCTTGATTACAAAGATTTAACCTTCCCGTTTCTACAATAAACCTGTATTGGCCCTGGTCCTTCTTAGATACTGTGCACCTCAACTCAAGGAAATTACCTAAGTTGAGGGTGGATATTATAGGAGTGCGTAGGGAAAAACTAGTATGAATAACGAAGTGTAAAAAGAAAAAAAAATTAAAAAAGGATAGGTGCGGTGAAACTAAATGAAAAAAAGTAAGGAAAAAAACCACACCTGGTCCAGTTTCAATGTGCTTTAGAATAAAAATGGAAACATAAGGGCGGAAATCAAATAAAGATAAAGTAAAAATAAGTAGATCTCCAAATAAAGTATAGTGTCAAGGATGCATAGTCACCAAAAATAAATCTAAAAAAGATACCATACTAGCCCTGAACATACAATATAAGACGAATAAAGTCCTTTAGTGATTCTACCCCGACTATCAGAAAACTAAAGAAGACAGTATATAGGCAATCCTATGGTATTCTGTATACACTGCCAGTACTTCTTTGTGAGAAACCATCTTTTTCTATATCTCCGAAAAATTATTTGATCCATATTGTGTGAGAAAGGGATTTCTTTGATTGTGAAGACAAATGGAGTATGTTGTTAGGTTGCTAAACTGTTTGGTTAATGTAATCTGTATACACTCAATTGTTTGTTACTAATGTAATGCAATCATTAGACTCCAATATGTTTCTCTGTGTGTGCCAAATCAATATACATAGTCTGATTCTTGAAAAGTTAAAACTAAGAGGGGAAAAAATTGTTGAAAATTGATTTGAAAGTCACTGCCATAGGTATTTTAGAATCTTCCTGTTTTTAGCATTATTGTGTTGTGTTATAGTTTATGATTTTTGTTTGATTGAGGGCAAACAAGATTTCTAAGTTGAGGGTGTTGATGTTCCGTGGAAACGCGACACTTTTGATGCTTAAAACAAAGAATTTATGATTGCACTTAGGTTGTCTTAGTGGATATAAGGTGGTTTTGTAGTAATCGCAGGGAAAACATTTCAATAATAGCTTGGAATGAAATTGGAAGAAAAAGACCTTAAAAAGAGAAGTCTGTAGATGGTACGAGTCTCCTCATGAGTTGTCAACACATCATATAACTCATAGGATGACTCGTAAGCTCAACAGAAATAACCAAAAAGAAAACTAAGGAAAGAGAAAATACGACTCAATCATATGAGTCATAAAATTAAGATACGGTTCGTGAGAAGCAGTCGTCAAGAGTACAAAAACTAAACTCAAATTTAGAGTTGAAGTCTAGAAGAAGATGAGTCAGAAGCCTGAGTATGCCTCGTTTAGGAAAACCGTAAGCAGACTAGTGTTTAGAGCATTAAAGAAAGAAGTCCCAGGTGGATAGGGATGAAGGCCATCAGTCGTATGGTGAAGGTATGACTCATGAACATGAATCATAAGAAGAACAGAAAGTTTAAGCCTAGGTGATCAAACACTGGAGTAGATATGAGAGGCACTGGAGGACTCGTAAGAAGACCTTAGGAGTGGACGATGGAGTTGTACCTTATGCCGACATAACTCTTTTTTTCATTTTTATTAGGATTTCTGGGTTATTTGAGATATTATAAATACCTAGGGTTTATCTTTTACTAGGTTACATTCTTTGATATTCTTTAACATTAGCTTACATACATTACATTATTCTTGAGATTTTTGGGTTGTTATTCAATTCAAGACTTTGGATTTTATTCATCTTATTGTGTGCAATTAATTACATGAATTCTTTGTTGATTGTCATGAATTCTTTTATGAACATGAGCGGCTAATTTCCCTAACTAGGGTTGTAGGAATCCTAGCAGATTAGCTACATAAAGAATTTGGAAGATTCATCTAGTCTAAGGTTTATGCATCTATCTTGATCTTCTTCATCATAATTAACCTCAGAGCTACTGTAGAAGCTTGGGGATAGCCTGCATTTGCAAACGTCCTAAAAAAGGAGTTTGTGATTAGGAAAAGAAGATTAAGGCAGTAATTTGAGATTAAAAAGGTAAAAGTTGAACTGAAGTCATAGACAAGGAGCAATAAGGCGATGCCCTGAGACTAATAAGGTAAAAGGTGAGATTTATCAACACGTTCACAAGATGGTTGATAATACATATCTTGTTGACTTTACATGAAGAACGGTAGAATAGGTGGGTTGAACACAAGAAATTTACAGAGTTGAGAAGCCAGGTGAAACACAATCCTAGTGTTTGTCTTCTATTGTTTACAGATCAAAGATTTCAAGTTCGGTTACTACTTATGGTTCATTCAAAATCCCCTCATTCACTTTCCACACTACTCATGAATTACATCAAGGCTAAGCAACTGTTCAACGTTTTCCCTGTGGGATCGACCCAACCTAGTTGGGTTACAATATTTGGCATCGACCGCAACATATTTCTTTGGAGGTTAGTTTTAGGCGACATCAGATACCATGAAAGCCGTACATGAAATCATGAGCTTTTTGTTAACAAATAATGAGGGAGGAGTAACATGCCTTAGACACTAAGGAAGATGGAGAGAAACCACCCTTGAAAGACTTAATTGGTTAGCTTGATGAAACCCTAGCCTAATCTCCTTGAGAGGTTTTTGAGAGTTTTGAGAGTGATTTTAATATTCCAAGTGTAGAATGAATGACCAAAAAGTGTTATAAGACGTAGGGTCTTAAGGGCTTGGGGTTGGAATATCTAAAATACCCCCAACTTAAAAGTTGTAGAAAACTCGTAGGTGGGTACGAGTGGCCCTCAAACTCATCACCACAACATACGAGTGGTACCCTCAAGTGATCACTAGGTCAGAAAGTTGGACACCATATATTTTCCAACATACGACTCCATTTCCCAACCCATCACCATACCATATGACTAGTTCCATCAAGTTGTATCCTAAGCAGAACATCAAGGGCTAGACACTAGACAATATGGGATTGGATAATGAACAGAAGGTTCAAGACTCAAGGATTTGGCAAGGGCCAAAGTTTGAGGTGTATCATTCGCTTTGACTAACCATTGGTTTAGGGGTGAAAAGCCATGTGAAGATCAACCCAAGTACCCAACTCTTCCTGAAAGGTCTTCCAAAAGTGGAATATGAACACTGAACCTCGATATGAGATGATACACACCGATACACCATGAAGACAAACTATCTTACAAATATAGATACCGACTAACCTCTTAGTACTGAAATTCTAAGCAAAATAAAATGAACAAATTTACTCAACCAATCCACGATGACCCATACACTACTAGAACCATGAGAAGTACAAAAAAACCTAATCACAAAGTCTACAGTGATCGATTTCCATTTCTGCTTGAGAATGGGTAACCTCTTAAGCAAACCACCAGGTCTCAAATGCTTGACCTTTACCTGTTGGCAACATAGTCAATGAGATATTAAATCTGCTATATCCTTCCTCATACCACTCTACTAGTAATGTTGTCTAAAATCATGGTACATCTTAGTCAATTCGGGGATAAATTAAATACCTGGAATAGTGAGCCTTCTCCAAAATCAATCTAATCTAATTATCTACTCTCAGCACACAAACTTTTCCACCAATCCTTAAGAATCCATCTGAATCAGGCAAGGCTTTCTTAGCCACACCACATAATACCTTATCCTAAATCACTCTCAACCCAACATCATCAAATTGATGAGCCCAAATCTACTTCAATAAGAAAGACCTAGCCTCCACGAATGCCAAAATACATATAGGTGTAGAAATATCAAGCCTAACCATATGATTAGCAAAATACTGAACCTCTAAGGTGAAAGGCCTCTCCTAGGTTAAAACATGATCCAAGCTACCTATGCTAGTTGACTTCCAATTTAACACATGCAAAGCCATATTAACTTTACTTAGATGATAGAGAATAGTCAAGACATAATTCTTAATAAACTCAATCCAATGACAATGATTCATGTTAAATTAGCTAGATGAAGAAATACCGAAGTCTACGATGATTCGAGAAAATCTCACAACAGAATCCACAAAGGTAATGCCTCCACAACTTCATAGCAAAATCAACGATGCACAACTCCAAATCAAGGGTAGGGTAATTCCGCTCATGGGACTTTACCTAACAAGAAGAATAATTAATTACCTTATCCTCGTACATCAGTACAACACCTAACCCAACACCAGAAGCATCACAAAAAATAGTAAAACCCACACTATTTCCTTGGGTAGCATAAGATAGGAGATGAAGTTAAAAAATCCTTGATATTTTGAAAGCTACCATCACAAGCATCAAAACACTGAAAAGGAAATCTTTTTCAGAGTTAACCTGGTTAATGAAGCTGCAATTACTAAAAAATCCCCAACAAAACATCAATAGTTACCTACTAAACCACTAAAACTTTGAATCTCGACGGAAGAAGTAGGCCTAGACCAATCATAATATGCTGCAATCTTGGATGGATTGAACATAATACCATCTTTGGTCACCACATAACCTTAGAAAGAGACAGACTCTAACCAAAACTTATACTTAGAGAACTTATCATACAACTTCTCATCCTTCAATCTCTGGAGCATAATCTACAAATGCTCCTCATGATCGGCCTCACTATTGGAATAAACCAAAAATATCATATATAAATATAATAAGAAAGGAGTCGAGATACCATCAAAACACCTGGTTCAGAAACTCTATGAATGTGGCTGGGCATTGGTTTACCCAAAGGGCATGACCGAGAACTTATAATGACTGTACTGAGTCCAAAAAGCTGTCTTTGGAATACCCAAAGCTCTAATCCTCAACTGGTTATACCCTAACCTCAAATAAATATTTGAAAACACAAAAGTACCCTGAATTTGGTCAAAAAAATCATCCATACAATGAATAGGACACTTATTCTTAACCGTTAGTTTGTTCAACCATCGATAATCAATACACATATGCATTGACCTATCCATTTTATTCATAAACAAGATAGGTGCACCCCAAGGTGATACACTAGATCAAATAAATCTCATATCCAACAGCTCCTGCAACTTATTCTTTAATTCATTTAACTCTACTGGGGCTATCCTATTAGGAGGAATAAAAATAGGCTTGGTTTGTCTCAACATAAATAGCAAAGTCAATATCATAATTTGGAGGCATACTGGTAAATCAAAAAGGAAAACATCCATGAACTCACAGACAACACCAAATCTCAACCAAATAATGAGCCCAAAGAAAAAATATGAATCTCTTGAGACCTGAATAAAGAACACCCTTCCAAGTAATCCTCGACACAACCAAAGATTCTAAGGTCAAGATCTAAGCGTAAAAATCAAAGATAGTATGATAAGAAGTTAAATAGTCCATACCCAAGATAACATCAAAGTCAACCATATCTAAGAGAAGCAAATGTACCCAAGTCTCACGCCCAGCAAAAGTCACAATACAAAATGATATACCTAATCCACTACTAAAAAGTCTCTTATGGGGGTAGATACACAGATAGGTATAGCAAAAGGCTCACTTGAAAGATCAAAATCCAAAGTAAAATATAAAGACACATAGGAGAAAGTTTATCCTGGATCAAATAACAAAGATACAGATCTAAAACAAACATAGATGATGCCTGTGATAAATGCATCAAAAGACTCTACCTTTGGCTTTGCAGGTATAGCATAGTGTTGACCACATCCACTATCTGACTAGTCGATGTCGCCAAAAATTAACTCTAATATAAGTATGCTACGATCAATACCAAATATAGTAACCCAACTAGGTTGGAGTCAAACCCACATGGAAGATGCTGAAGTGTTACTTGATTTAATATAGTCCATGACCAGTGTAAAAGAGTAAATGGGGAAATTTGTAACACCTAAAACTTGAGTTCTTTTAAGTTGTAAACAATTGAAGATGAACACTAGGCTTGTATTTCCTCTGGCTTCTTAACTTTGTAAATTTCTCATCTTCAACCCACCTATTTTGTTGTTCTGCATGTGAAGTCTACAAGATATGTTTTATCATCCATCTTGTGAACGTGAAGATAAATCTCAGCCTTAATTGGTTCATTCTCAGAGTGTTGCCTTATTAATCCTTTCTATGACCTAAGTTCACTATCACCTTGTAAGATCAAGTGATTAGATAAGATGGTGGGGACTAAAAGATGAAGGTGAATACCAAATCACTATCTTAATCTTCTTTTTCTAATCACAAACTCCCTTGTAAGGATGAATCCAATGCAGACTATCTCAAGCTTTTGCAGCATCTCATAGATTAATTATTGCAGAGAAGATTAAGATACATACAAAAACCCTAGAATAGATGAATATCATACTTTCTCTATGTAACTAATCTTCAAGGGTTCCCACAACCCTAGTCAAGGAGATTAGTGACTCATGTTTATGCAAGAACCCATGATTATCAATGAAGAACACATGTAATTAATTACACAAGAATAAGATGAATAAACTCCAAAGTCTTGAATTGAATAAAAACCCAAAATTTCAAGAATAATTATTAAGTATGTAAGTGTATTATAAGAATGTCGAACCTCATAAAAGATAAACCTTAGTGTATTTATAGTATCTCAAAATAACATAGAAATTCTAATAAAAATAGAAAAGTAAAGTTATGTCGGCACACGATACGACTCTATCTTTAACTCGTACTAGCATTATACGAGTTGTGCCATGCCTTCTCGTGTCTATTCCAGTGTCTTATCTCCTAAGCTTCAACTTTTTGTTCTTCTTACAACTTTAGCTTATAAGTCATACCAGAGTACAAGACTCATATCTTGTTTTCATATCTGCCTGGGACTTTCTTTTTTCCAACCTTAGACATTGGTCTGCTCATGATTTTACTATATGAGTCATACTCAAACTTTTGACTTATATATTTCTGGGACTTTATCTCTTTATTGTATCTTTGGACACTGTTATGCTTACAACTCTCATTCATGATTTATATCCTTAGTATACAACTCGTAGGGTTGAGTTATATCTTTTTTTACTTAGTATTTTGTTTGGTCCTTTGGTTATATTTTGTTTATGAGTCATCACACGAATCATATAGTGAGTTAACCACTCATTAGGTGCTCGTATCTTGGTCTGAGTTGGTGTTTCTAGGTCTTTTCCTTCTTTTGTCATCCTAACCCTACTGTAGACCTGTTTTTACCTTGAATAAACAAAGAAGTGCATCATATCCACTAAAATATCCTAAACAACCACATAAACTCAAGGTTTTAAGCATTGAAAATGTCGTGTTTCCACGACGCATCAACACCCTCAACTTAGACTTTTGTGTGTCCTCAGGAAAATAATAATTAAGCTCATTAACTCAACATGATGGTTAATCAAGAACATCATACACTACCCATGGCATTGTTTTGGAATTCACTTTTTTATCATACATTTTTTCCCTCTATTAATATCACTTCTTAAAATTCAATCTATGTTTTACAATTTACCACACGACAAAACACGAGGTAATCCAATGATGGCATTACATTAGTTACAAACAACCATGCATCAACACAAGCTATATCAACCAAACAGATTTGTAACCTAAAAATACAACCCCGTGTGCTCATAGTTAAAGAAATCCCTTTTACTCGGCTAAGATTACTCAATCAATTCAGGGATATATAGTCTTGCTCATAAATAAGTATCACTGGTGTATATAAAATACCATGGTCTTGCACATATGCTCTCTTCCTAAGTTCTTGGATAGTCAAAGTAGGATCACTATAGGACTTTATTTGGCTTGTAATGTAGGTTAAGGGCTGGTATGGTATCCTTTTGGGATCTATTTTGGAGACTAATGCCTCTTTGACACTACACATTTTTTGTGGTCCACTTATTTTTAACTTTTAGTGCCACTATTGTGTCTCCCTTTTTATTTTTATATATTTATACTTAGGCCAGGTACGGTTTTCTCACATTCTTTCTTTTTTTTTCTTCTTCTTTTGTTTCAAGTTTCTTCTCTTTTTTCTTTGGTTCCATTTATTTTTACTGCGCCTATCCTTTTTTATTTTTCTTTCTACACTTTTTTCTTTATTCTTGGTTTTCCTAAGCACCCCTATAATAGCCACCCTTAACTTAGGTGATTTTCCTTAGTTGAGGTACACAGTGTCGAAGAAGGACTAGGGTCAAAACAGGTTCATTGTAGACACAAAAAAATGATACCGGTGTATTAAACAAAATTAGTCTATTCAGGCTCAAATATTTGAATCAAAGGGATTCATACTTATTTGGTTGGACATTTAGGCTCAAGTGGACTTATAAAAAAATGGCCCATGATCACTTCCTACTCGACTATCTTAGACCTAGGCAAAATCAACCAGGCAAGTTCTGGATTCCTCTACATGGGGAACTTTGTAGTACCTCACACACACTCACACCAGGTTGTATTGCTAAGCACTACTTATCTAGTTATGCAATTGTTTAACCTCATTGGTCTATCCCTAATCCTAATGTAATTATCAGAGTTCTAGCAATTTCACACATATACATATGCCACAACACATAAAACATTTTATGAGGGGTCTCAAAATTTGATTTCACCACAATTTCATTAAATGCAAAAACTCATCATAATTATTTCAAATCAGCACAAATGTTTCCAGACTGCAAAATCAATTCAAAAATCATAATTCATTACAAATATTTTTTTAAAATCTCTCAAAATTAATAAAAAGAATTAAAAAAAATCTTCAGAAAAAGGTGGCAATTTTCTTCCTATGTAGTACCTTGTCAGCACCGAACCTAGAAGTCATTTTTCAGTTACTCCCAAAAATTTGGATATACCTAAACCCCAATTGAATTACTTTGCACTATCCTCAGTGCCAAAAAAGTAAAAACAAGGGTGAAAAGTCACACCTAGGCACTCAAGGTGTCGACTAAGTGACATCAACATATGGGACATCAGGTCGGGTCCCACTCTCTTCAACTGTCATCCCATCATCAATATTTAGGGGCACAACACCGTCCCCTAATTATCAACAACTAGTGGCCTTGAACCACCAACTCCATATACCATCACACGGACCCTCATCTCTCGATCCCACTCGCTCTAAATGCTCTCTGGCTTGGACCTCTTTTTAGCCTATTTCTCTTCATACTTACTTTTCTTCTCTTGTCTCCTTAACTCTCAACTTTGGAATATCTCAAATATTAGCAACATAGATGTGGGCATCACCATCTCAATCATAAGCTCTAGAATTTCCAGACAATCATATAGCTCATGCATTATCCACTTTATTTTTGCCACTTCTATTTTTATACCAGATATATCAAGCATCTACCCACCACTCAACAGTCGACTGATCCTTGAATCAAAACCATTTAGCCTTTCTTAGACCCATCTATGTTGACTCTTAAACTGCATATCAAGCTCGGGCCTTACGCCTCTTTTCATATGACCCACTCTTGCCTCCAGTGTGGATAACCTCATCATTGCCATAGTCCACATAGAATATTAAATTAAAGTGAGTTCATAAGGCATATATTATGGCTTGGGTGTCATAGACTGAATTAGAGGAGGAGCACTAGAAGTACACGTTGTATTAGTCTGCATAGTCTCCATCTGCTTACCTATCCTAGTAGTCTCAACCTATCTGCTCTGTCAAAACATATCTTCTATCAAATTAGCTTCCTACTATGCTTTCTTGGCCAAAGGGTTGGCTACATCTTGAATCATACCTCTAATATTTCATCGATACCTGGGAGTTCTTATACTTCCGTAACCAAGTAAAGGTGTGTGATCATACATGGATAAGCCAATAAGGACTTCTTACCACCTATTTCCTAGTCTCTCAACTCCCAAGCTAAAAGTTTACCAATATCAAACTCGTAACTATCTATGAATCCGACCATCATGGCTACCCGAGCTAGGCTCAGAATGTTATCACCTAAAGTTGGACATAGCCTATGTTGGACTAGTGTGGACCATGCTTTAACCTCGAATTGAAAAGTATTCTTCTCAATCATCTACAAGAAGACACCCAGACCACTTACTACCCATACTGTATTTTGTTTTTTTGAAGCTATCCATTTCGCTATTTATCTAAATAGAACCATCTTATCCTCAGAACCCAATGACCTCCTCGTTATCTTCCTCATCTCTTCCATCTCAAATTTTATCTCCTTAGTGTTAATCGAAGGCAAATACTCAAGTGCATACAAGAATCGACAAATGGTACATGGTGAAATATCCACCCGTACTCCATGAATAGTAAGTGAAGTAATAGGATATCCACCCTTCGACAAATGAACTTGTGGGTTTTGTCGCTGAAGTTCTCCCTTGTATGCAATATAAAATTCTCACACCAATCCTTCATGCACCATCCATTCAAACCCATACTACCTAAAGTTTTCCTCGAATCGAGGTATATCCTACATCCCTGTAGTCGTAAACCCCTACTCAAGATATAACACTCGTCTAATATTTCTACCCTAAAGTCTACTCAACCCACTATTAAATATCTTCTATATATTAGGGTACCCCTATTATTCAATGATGGGCACTGAGGTAGTGGTAACTACAAGTAGGGGATCTTGTCTGTCGATCAGGGTGGCATCAATAACTTTTGTACTATAGGTATTTCTTGAACTAGATTTCTCTGAGCTTCATTCATCTTAATCATTAGTATCAAAGGGTGGTGGTGTATGCAGAAGAGAGATAGTGAGGTACTCTTTCCTAGGGTGCCATAAAGGAGGTGATTCCTTCGAGGTTTCAACCTTCTTCCCCTTTCGCTTGTCAGGTACTTTCCCCTTATGGGTAGTTTTACCCATTGTTTTGCGATCATATAAATCAACATTGCTGGTGGACGACCAAGAATATTCTGTTCTAGCATCCTTAGGGCTAGAAAATTGTACCTTCTTATTGATTTTTTTCTCCATTTTCTTAGAGGAGGATGCATTCGTAGGAGGCATAGTTCCTTCAAGTACACCATCATTAGTAAGGAATTAAAGAAATGAAAGAAAAAAAATTAAAAGTAAAGTTAATTGTACATGATCTTGTAAGGGTACGACTCGTATGAATGAGTCGTATGTTATACAGTGCCTGAACAAGTGTTCACTTGTCAACTTATGACTTCTCCTAACCAGTCATACCGAGAGGGTACGACTCATCACCAATAGTCATAAGCAGATAAAAAATAGTTAATAAATTCTATTTCTCCCAGGTCAGTATGACTTTAAGTGTACGATTCGTATGGTTTGGATATGCCTAATTTTAAATGAGTCATATCCATTCCAGAACCTTAAACTTGTTAGACTTCCATATTGTTAATGGACACGAGTCCCATTACTACCCCGTACCAGTGGGTACGAGTTGTAAGGGGTCTCGTATCCACTGCAATAGAAAGGTCCAACTTTAAATTTTGACTCCAAATTAAATTTTCCCAAAACACCCATGTAGTTATGCAATTATATCACATAATTTCAACCACAAAAACCATAATTTAAAAATCTAAAAACACATCCCTCCCCACATTCTATTTTCAACCTAAATCCTATGAACTAGGGTTACATAAATCAACAATGAAGTGAAATCAACTTAAAATAAGTTCAAGAAATCTCTTATTTTCCATTTAATGCATGATATCCTAAATTTAAGTTCAAAATACTTACTTGATTTGGGGAAATTGGAAGTTGCTTTGAGTAGTTCACTTATTTCACTCAAATTTGTTCCTAATCCGTGCTAGTTGAGGAAAGTTTGAAAAATGGTATGTGATTTTGAGTGTTTTCGAGTGATTAAACAAATCAAAAGATCAAAATCTTTATTCCAATTGAGTTTCTTTGAGTTTGGAGAATTGGGTTCCTATTTCGGGGCCCAAATTTTTATTTAAATCAAGTGCTGGTCTGGGTTGACCCATGACCCTGACCTAGTAAGCTTGGGCATAAGTTGTGTGTATGAATCGTACCCAGGCTTACAGGTTATTTCTTTAACTCGTATAGACCTGGAACCTTACCTGGGTTTTAGAGTCAATGCGATTCAATGTGACGAGTCGTACCTTGAGGGTGAGACTCATTCTAAGAATTGTATCCCCTCCAGAAACTTTTACCCGATTCCAAATTTAAATCCAGGTCTATATGACTCCTACTTACTGTCATATCATCAAGATACGACTCATAAAGATTCCGTATGTCCAAACTTTTTGAACTTTTTTGAGTATTTGTTGCACTGTTTAGCCCTGCACACTAAACAAACATATTACCCTATAAATAAGTTAGTACAAAAATCACAGGTTGCCTCCTATGCAATGTTTGATTTAACGGCGCGACATGACATAGATAAGTTTGATACTAAGACTTCCACAATAAGCCTCATGAGTTACCTCCAATGTAGAACTTGATTTACCATCGCGGTACGATGTAATTGCCTTGGTTATTCAGGATTCAGCCAGGTTATTTTACAAATTACATAAATCTCCTTAGTATTTCCCATATAGTGCTTTACTCTCTGCCCATTAACCTTGAATAGGGTTTCACTATCCCTCTTTAGTTCCAAATCACCATATGGAAACACTCTAATCATAGTAAAGGGACCATACCACCTTGACTTTAACTTATCTTGAAACAAGCGTAGCCTTGAATTGTAGAGCAATACCTGATCACCTTTCTCATTTATTCTTTTCTCATTTTTACAATCATGATGCAACTTCATATTTTCCTTGTACAGTGCAAAACTTTCATATTCCCAAAGTTGGAAATTATCAAACTCTATCATACTATTCATCCTTGTCCTGGCTGTATCTTGCCACTCAAATTTAAACTTCTTCAAGGCCTATAGTGCTTTATGTTCAAGCTCAATAGGTATGTGACAAGTCTTGCTATACACTATATGATATGGTAAATCATAAATTGGAGTATTGAATCTTGTTCGATAACCCCATAATGCATCATCTAACTTTTATGACCAATTGGTACTATTGGCATTTACTGTCTTTGCATGGATGAACTTAATTTATCTATTGGACACTTCAACCTATCCACTAGTCTATGGATGATAAGGTGTTTCCACCTTGTGTTTCACTCCATACTTCTCAAGCAGACCTTTGAATAAATGATTACAAAAATATGACCCACCATTACTAATAATAGCATGTGGGGTGCCAAATGGAGAAAAGATGTGCTTTTTCAAGAAAACAGTGACACTTCATGCTTCATTGTTGGAAAATGTAACTGCTTCCACCCATTTATAAGCATAATCTACAACCACTAGTATATACTTTATGCCAAACGAACTCAGAAAAGGATCCATAAAGACTATACCCCATACATCAAACAATTCTAATTCTAAGATAAGAGTCATAGAAAGTTTATGTCGTCTAGAGATATAACCTTATCATTGACATTGGTGATAAGCAGCAATAAATTCATGTGTATATTTGTACATTATTGGCCAATAATACCCATGTTGAATAATTTTGTAGGTTGTGCGGAATCTTCTATAATGACCCTAACTAGAGAAGAATGACAAGTTTTAAGTATGCTCAACATGTCTGCCTCAGGTATGTATCTATGAATAATTCAATCTTAAAATTTTTTGAACAAATAAGGCTTATCCCAAAAAAATTTCCTTACCTCATGCATAAATTTCTTTCTCTACTGAAAGGAAAGATCTTCTAGAACTACGTCACTATCTAGATAGTTTTCATAGTCTGCAAACCATGGAATTAGATCTCGGAAAGCTGCTAATATCTGCTCATCTGGAAAGCTGTCATCAATCTCCAACCCATTTGTAACCTTCTGCATAACTTCCTCCTATAATCTATATAAGTGATCTGCAACTTGATTCTCAATGCCCTTTCTGTCCTTTACCTCGAAGTCAAATTCTTGCAAAAAAAGTACCAACTAATAAGCCTAAGCTTTGCATCTTTATTAGCCATGAGGTATCTCAATTATTCATGATTAGTGTGAACAATCACCTATGTCCCAATCAAATAAGATCTAAACTTTTCAAAAGTGAAAACCACTACCAATAACTCTTGCTTTGTCACGGTTTAGTTCTTTTGAGCAGGATTTAGTGCCTTACTAGCTGGATCTTTTCTTTTCGTTGGCCTAGTACAGCCCTTAAGGCCAAAACACTAGCATCACACAGGACCTCAAAGGGTAAGGACCAATCAGTATATACAATAATAGGAGAAGACAACTAGTTGTTTTTCCGGTATTCAAATGCCTTCAAGCACGTTTCAGTAAAATCAAACTTCACCTCCTTCTCATGAAGTGTACAAAGAGGATGGTCTATCTTAGAGAAATCCTTGATGAAATACCTATAAAACTCGAGATATCCCAAAAAGCTATGAATACCCTTCACAGAAATTGGTAGAGGTAATTTCTCAATCACTTCTATCTTCATTCTGTCTACCTTAATACCACTTTTAAAATTTTGTTCCCAAGCACAATACCTTTTTTAACAATAAAATTGTACTTTTTTGAATTAAGAACCGAATTGCATTCCTTACACCTTCTAAGAGAATTCACTAAGTGAAATAAGCAGTCATAAAAAGAATCACCAATGATTGAAAACTAATCCATAAACACTTCGATGGTATCGTCTACTATGTTAGAGAAAACTGACATCATATATCTCTGAAATGTGGCTGGAGCGTTACATAACCCAAATGGCATATATCTTAATGCGAAGGTCCTATAAGGACATATGATGGTGGTATTCTCTTGATCTTTAGGTGCAATAGTAATTTGATTATAGACTAAATATCCATGAATAAAATAGTACTATCCTCTACCAGCTAGCCTATCTAACACTTGGTCCATGAATGGCATAGGAAAATGGTTCTTCTAATTCTATGCATTAAATTTTCTATAATCCATTCATACTCTTCATCTGATGACTGGTCTCATTAGCACTAGTTCAATCTTCTCATTCGACACAACATTAATACCACCTTTCTTCATAGCACATTGTACAAAACTGACCCACTTGTTATCAGTAATAGGATACACCACACTATTATCCAACCACTTAATTATTTATTTCTTCACCACCTCTTTCATAGAAGGATTTAGTCACCACTGATATTCTACACTTGAAATACAATCTGGCTCAAGTTGAATTATGAGTACACACAGCAGGCGAAATACCCACAATATCTATAATGGACCAACCTAAGACCCTCTTGAATCTCTATAATATTGGTAATAATGGTTCCACTTCTGACTATTGGCTACAAAAATTACCGGTAAAGTATTGTTGGTCCCCAAAAATGCATATCACAAATTTGAAGAGAGGGCCTTTAATTCTAGGACAAGTGGCTCCTTAATGGATGGGCGAGCAGGTAGAGTAGTTCTATTCTTTAAATCAAAATCAAGTTTCTTTGGTGAATAAGTATAAGAGCCACTCCCATAAAGTGTATATGCCATCTCTTCATACTCCTCACTGCCATCACTATCAAAGTTCATAATTACGGATGCAAGAGCTTCAATACCCAATCTTTCTTCAATAGTAATAATGGCATTAGAACCATCATCCTAAAGAGTAACAACATCAAAATTACGGAATGAATATGCTTTATTATCTTACACATCTATCACAAAAATCAATCTTAACTAATTAGGTTACCTCATAGATTTTCACATGTTGTATATCACCTGTTCCTCATTTAATATCAATAGCATATATCCTTTCTCCAAATCAATCAACGTCCTATCTGTAGCCAATAATGGTCTTCCACAAATAATTGTGACTTGAAAGTCCAGTTCACTATCTAAGATCACAAAATCAGTAGAAAAAAATAAAAGAATCCACCTTCACCAATATGTCATATAGAATACCAATCGAATTCTTCACTATCCTATTCGCCATTACTAGTCTTATGATAGTTGTTTTGGGAGTTCCCAACCCCAACTGATTGTACACTGCAAAGGGCATGAGATTGATTCTAGCACCCAAATCACATAATGCTTTAGTGAAGTTGAAAGATCTAATAGTGCAAGGTATAGTAAAAGCGCCAGGATCCTCCTTCTTCTCTACCAATGATCTAGTAACTACAACACTGCAATGATGAGTAGTTTCTACTGGCTCATAACTCATTGACCTCTTATTGGTGATTAAATCTTTCATTATTTTTTCATAACCTAGAATTTGAATCCAATGCCTCTACAAGTGGTATGTTGATTGAAAACTCCTTTAACATAGATAAAATTTTTTTGATACTTACCCTCATCTTGTTTCTTTTTCAGCCTTTGGGGAAAGAGAGTTGGAGGTCTTGGAATATGCTTCAACACAGGCTTCTAAACCTTGTATTTTTCTTTGTACTCTTTAATACTTCTCTTTACATGTACTGGATCATCATCATTTTTATGATCATCTACAGTGGAAAAAGGTGTGTCTGTGGTGGTTTTACAGCTTCAAGTGGTAATGGCATGGAAATGACCATCATTCTTTAGATTATAAACTTTATTACTTAGGAGAGTGCCTACTGCCTCTGATTAACTGTGGCTAACATCTAAACGAATTGTTTTTCCAATTGTTTGACTATTGTAGCATGTGATTCAACTTTTTGATTTAACCCTGATAGATTTGCTTTAATATTATTGAGTCATTTTCTTAACTTTCTTGTCCTTTGACTAATTTTCATAAAAGTGCCATATTCTAGATTCTAAATCACCACCCCTAGGTAGAACATACTTACCACTCTTCTCCTTGTATTCATCTTTCTAGAGCTAATCACCATCTCTCTCCCTACTTCTATATCTGTATATGTCATTATAATAGTTTCGACCTTAATTCCCTTTGCATTGGGATCGAAAATCTGCCAACATATGATCAAGATACTTTGTTTTCTCTTCAGATTCTATCTCAAAAGTTTTTGAAGTAGATGCCTAAGTCCCAACTGCATTTACTTTTTCAGCCCCCATTGCTGCAAATTTCTTATTAAGAGGCCCAATATCCGTCCTAAGTTAAGAAACCAAGTCATTATTTACACTATAATCACAAGCTTCTCCAATAGAATATGCATCTACACCATGATCAAATTCTCTAGTATGCCATCCTCTATTGGTCACTAAAATATCATCAAGCATCTTTTGTATATAATCCTATCGAAGTTGTATAAATGCACCTCCTATAATAGTATCTACCATTGCTCTCGAACTTACATTTAGTGATATGTTGAAGAGTTCTAGCAGATTTGACCCTCTGATTTTGTGATTAGGTACCATGCTCTACTTCTTCTTAAATCTAAACCACGCCTCATAAAAGGATTTTTTTGGTAATTGTCTGAAGTTATAAATTTCATCTTTCAACTGTAACATCCTTGAAGGAGCGAAAAATGTTCTAATAAATTATTTCCGTAGCTTCAGCCAAAAAGTGATTGAACCTCTTGGAAGTTCCCCCAACCATAGTGATATTTCTCCAGTAAGTGAAAACAGGAATAACTTCAACCTCAAAGCTTCTTGGTCTACCCCTGAAATAGTATAAGATGTGCAGATCCCAGTAAATTTGGCAAGATGCAGAATTGCATCATTCATTGTTGCTCCTAAAAATACACCTTTTATGTTCAACGACTAGATCACAACACTAGTAATGTCAAACTTTAC
>JAPEIP010000009.1:72574314-72590903 GCA_026120095.1 Capsicum chinense | reverse complement strand
GCCAAAAAGTGATTGAACCTCTTGGAAGTTCCCCCAACCATAGTGATATTTCTCCAGTAAGTGAAAACAGGAATAACTTCAACCTCAAAGCTTCTTGGTCTACCCCTGAAATAGTATAAGATGTGCAGATCCCAGTAAATTTGGCAAGATGCAGAATTGCATCATTCATTGTTGCTCCTAAAAATACACCTTTTATGTTCAACGACTAGATCACAACACTAGTAATGTCAAACTTTACCATGGCAGGTAGAGTTGAAGTAATGATCGCTCCTATCTCATCAAGTTAAACATAACCCATACCCTCATCGTCTTTGTCACATGGCTGCAAAGACTGGTAAGCAGAGAGTAAGGAATTTTCTCTTGTCCTCGTGTTTGACATACACTAGCGTATACCAAATCAAAATAGAAAATAAAACCCGTGAAGTTTAACAAATTCAATCAACAATAACGTCTTTCCAACAACAACACCAAATTTTAATGCATCCCAAAACTAACTCCAATAGATGCATAGTGTGGTCGATTCCAAATATAGTAACCCAACTAGGTTGGGGTCGAACCAATAGCGAAGATGATAAATAGCTGCTTGATTTAATGTAATCTACTAGCAGTGTAGAAAAGTAAATGGGGGGAATTTTGTATCAATGACAAGTAGTAACCAAAACATGATTGCTTTTGAGTTGTAAATAATAAAAGACGATGGCTTGTGTTCCCTCTAGCTTCGTAACTCCGTAAATTTCTCATTTTTGATCCACTTATTCTGTTGTTCTACATATAAAGACTACAAGATATGTATTATCAATCATCTTATAAATGTGAAGATAAATCTCACCCTTTACCGGTGTAGTCTCAGGGCGTCACCTTGTTAATCCTTTCTATGACCTCAGTTTACTATCACCTTGTAAGATCAAGTGATTAGATGAGATAGCGGGGGCTATAAGATGGAGGTGAATACCAAATCACTATTTTAATCTTTTTTTTGCAATCACAAATTTACTTGTAAGGATGAATGCAAATACAGGCTATCTCAAGCTTCTATAGCAGCTCAGAGATTAATTATTGCAAAAAAGATTAATATACATGCATAAGCCCTAGAATAGATGAATATCTCACTTCCTCTATGTAGATAATCTGCCAAGGTTCTCATTATCCTGGTCAAGGAGATTAGCCGCTCATGTTTATGCAAAAACCCATGATTATTAATGAAGAACACATATCATTAATTTCATAAGAAAAAGATGAATAAACTCTAAAGTCTTGAATTAAATAAAAACCCAAAATCTCAAGAATAATTATAAAGTATGTAAAAGTATTATAAGAACGTGTAACCTCATAAAAGATAAACCCTAGGATATTTATAGTATCTCAAAGTAACATATAAATCATAATAAAAATGGGAAAGGTAATGTTATGTCAGCACTCATTATGACTTGGTCTTCAACTTGTACCAATATCATATGAGTCAAACCATGCCTTCTCATATACATTCAAATGTCTGATCTCCCAAGCTTTAACTTTCTATTCATCATATGACTTAAGCATACAAGTCATACACAAGTGTACGACTCGTGTCTTATTGTTATATCCACCTGGGACTTCTTTGTTTCCAAGACTGGACACTAGTCTACTCATGATTTGACTATACGAGTCATACTCAGAATTTTGACTCGTTTATTTTTGGGACTTTAACTATTGATTGTAGCTTTGGACACTATTAAGCTTACTACTCCCATTCACGACCCGTATCCTTAGTATATGACTCATAGGGATGAGTATTATCTTTTCATTACTTCGTATATTATTTGGGCCTTTGGTTCTGTTGTGTTTACGAGTCATCACATGAGTCGTATTATGAGAAGATGACTCGTTAGGTGACTTATATCTTGGTCTGAATTGGTCATTCCATGTCTTTTCCTTCTATTTTGATCCAACTCTACTGTATACCTATTTTTACCTAAAATAAACATAGAAATACATCATATCCACTAAAATAGTCTAAGTATCTGCATAAAGTTAATGTTTTAAGCATCAAAAGTACCGTGTTTCCATGATACATCAATAGTCCCTCAACCACCACCATGGAAAACACTACCTCTGCTTTTCACACCACTAGTAGAATCTCTATCTCTCACAACCGATACAGAAGTAGCTCTAAAGACATGATGGGGACAGTCCTTGGACAAGTGGTCAATCTCATTATGCTCATAAAAAACTGTATTGCCCAGCTCAATAGAAGGAGGTATGACTGAACAAGGATGACCACCTAAAGTTATCAAACTAGAAGACCCACTACCCTAAACTTTGCAAGGCTGCCTACAATGGTCTACCATGGTACCCGCAGAAACATTTCAAATCTCTACCTTAAGAGATGTGAGCTCTGAACTCACCTTGATGTTGCACCTTCTTGGTGCCTCCCTGAGATTCTCAAAGAATACCCTAAATTATCTTAGTATGATCCATAATACTCTAAAATGACGCTCCATTAACTACCATCTAAGTGTTAGCAAGCAGAAGAAAAACATCTAACCCCTTTACGAACTTCTAAATTTTCTCAAATTCAGTGGAAATACTAGCATAAGAATATCTAGAAAAGGTATGGAATCATGCCTCATACACCACAATAGTTATGGATCCTAGCTTCAAGTGATCAAACTTATCTCTCATGAAATCCCTCAAATTGAAAGGCAAATATATGTCTGAAAAAGCCTTAGTAAATTGATCCCAAGTCATCTCTAGAGAATTAAGAGGTCTGTAACTAACAAGTGACCTCCCTTAATCACTCGCTACACCTCTTAAATGATAAGTAGTATAAGCAACCCTATGTGACTAAAGCGAACCAAGGTTATACAACTTCTCATGATAGTCAATCAAGAACTTATAGGAATTCTTGCCTACAACATCACTAAACCTAAGTGGACCTGAGCAAGTGAATCTCTCAAACTTTTTCTTAATCTCAGAAGACATAAATCTACTTACATTAATAGGAGGCATAGTAAATCTTACTGGATAAAAATCCATTTGAGGAGGTAACACAGACGAAGGCTAAACTCCTAATATTAGAATACCATACTTGGATATGAGATTAGAAAAGAGTGAAACATTATTTATAACACAAGGTATGAAAGATCCGCATGATAAGAAAAAAAATAAGAAAAGCTAAGAAAAGCCTCACAAAGACATCTTATAGCCTCTAGAAGATAGATATGGACGTCTACATACCAATTTGCAAGACTCTATTATACGCCTTATTCTTAAACCACTGAGAGCAATGAACCTGGATGCTTGGTGACGTCTAAGATACACCTCCTTTAAAAAAGTGATACAGTCGCTACCAAATGTAGTAGCCAAAAAAAGGTTGGGGTATAATCCCAAGGGAATACATAGAATCATGGCTCTCAACTATTGTAATCGATGAGCGAAATTAGAAAAGTAAATAGAGGGTTTTGAGATACAATATCAAATAAGTAGTGATTATCAACTTCTGTTATTATCACCCGTGAGTGAAAACTAGGATTGTGTTCCCCCTAGCTTCTTAACACCGTAGGCTTATCGTACTTTATTGAACCAACCCGATACCTTGAATGCAGAATCAATAAGTTATGTACCTTATACAATCTTTTGGATGAGCAGAATGATTTTACTTTTTACTTTTTGAGTCGTAGGATGTCGCTTTACTAACCCTTATCTTGATCCCAGTTAATTATTACTTTTTGAGTCTCGAGTTATTAGATGAAATTTAATCATTTCACTAAGATAAAACTTAGAAGCATGGATTGATAGTTAAACTCCAAATTACTATTTTCTTTATCTTTCGTAGTCACTACTTCTCTTTTGGAGTAAGAAACAATAATCTAGGTGGGATCCTAACGTGTGCACCCATTAAGAAAACCATTATAGTGAATATAAATCAATAAATGCATGAGTATTGGTTCAAAACAATGATATCACTTTCCCTACTTTGTCAATCTGCCAGGGTTTCCACAACCCTAACTGTGGGTTTATATCCACTCATGCTTAAGAAGAATCAACAATATTTATCATGGAAAGTATAGATGATATTACAATATTAAGAAGTATAAAACCCAAAACTGTAATTGAATTAATCAGCTGAAGTTAATACAAGAGAGTTTGAATATCAAAATTAAATCTCGAAATCAAAATTTGTATGTAAATATCAAGAGTGTGTAACTTCTACTAAAAACACTTAAGAGGTATTTATAGTATATGAGGAAACCCTTAAATAAAAACCCAAACTAAATAGGAGAAAAAATATAGGTGTCCAATATGGTCCATACTTGCACCCTGTCCTTGGGCGCAAGTAGTTCTTGCAGCCTACAGGTAGGAAGCAAGTGGTAGACCAAAATTTCCTGCAAGTTAGCTCTCAGGATTTTGGACTTCTGACATTTCCTTTGCCTATAGGCGATCCACATGTACTCTCTTCTTCAATTCTTGCACATGGTTTGATTACAACCAAGCCAGAAAGTGTCTTGAACATCCATAATTGCTCACATAAGTACCCAAAAACACCTTTTCATCTCTTCACGAACATAGAATCCAAAAAATGATTTCCTACAAAATATACCCAAAATATATCATATCTAACAAAACAACCTCAAAAACTTCCATATTTTCATAGTTTTAAGCATCGAATGTCTGATGTGTTAGCAAATGCTAACACGTTTGAGGCTTTTAACACTAAATAATTATGAAGTCTTAAGCAACATCTGTTATTTTTAATTATTTTTATTCTTTTAATGCAGATGTAAGTGATCAAGGAGAAAACTAAAGGAAAGAAGAACAAAATCAGTTGAAATCTGGTACAAATAAGATGAAGTGTAGATGACGACATCTTTTAAGTGCCGTTAGACATGTGAAAGGTTGTCATAATTGCCGTTCTAGCTTAGACAGAAGCTGAGGAATTAAAGTGAAGTGTGATGACATTTCTGAAGCACCATCACAACTTTGACAAGGTGTCAAAATCGCCATGAACTCGAAGCAGAACATCATGATTTCTAATGAGGATGTGACAACATTTCTCACATGCCGTCACATATTTGATACACCATCAAATTTCGTCGTTAATATAAGTAGAAGATACTACTTACTGGAAGCTTTTATGACATTCTGCAAAAGCCTTCGGTGTCTGACAAGCCGTTAGAAATGGCGTCGTCTATTCTGAAAAAAAAAATTGAAACTTAAGATTTGCTTCCATATATAGCTCTTTCTATTTAAGGCATAGTTTTTATGTTTGAGTACATCTAGGAACTTATAAAAAGGGTTTTTTTAATTCTCTTTATGAGGGGATCATCCACAATTAATTATCCATTGAGCAGAGAACATACGATATTTTTTTTCTCTCTCTATCTCAAGAATGATATTTTTGGTGTTTTTGCCTTGTGATTCAAATACAAGTTCACTTTCGATTCCATTCATCATTGTAAGTTAATCCTTTCTATTACGAATGCAAATTGCATGCTTGTTTCTTGTGTCATGAATAGCTAAACTCCTGTAACCTGGATTATGGAATCTAGGGTTAGGTAATGATAATGTGTTAAATTAATTATTCAAGGTTTAATAGGTGTTAAGATTTCTTAATAATTCTGAGACTATAATTTATGTTTTTTGGTTGCAAACAATAGGCGTACCTACTTTGGTTTACTTGAGAAAGAAATCACAAACAGTAGAAAGTGAGTTATCAACAAGGACTCGGAAATGCTGCGATTAATAATCAGTGCTGTAACAAGGTTGGTTAACCTGAGGTAAAATCTATGTAGTGATAAGCGATTCCCTAAGTCTGAGAGGATTAGGAAATTAGACGCTTGAATAGGTTGATAGACATTTGAGCATACCATCGATAAATATAACTTGTCATCCTAACCACCTTGAGAATCTTGAGTAAATTTTAACATCTGTCATGTACCGTAAGCCCAGTGAACATAATCCTGGTTATTTCATAAAATCTTTGTTACAAAAATCGAAATCAAAGTGACAAACAATTACGTTTTAAATTCAAACCCCCACTTTACTTTCTTTTTGTTCCAATTATTTGAATTTAACTTTTAGCTATAGTTTCAAATTGATTTAATCACCACTTATATTGTTCCCTGCGGATTCGACCCTGACTCCAGAGTTGGGCAGATTGCCTCGCACTAAATTGAGGTGTAAGTTAAGCGTTATCAAAAAATAGCACTATTACCGAGGAACAATTTGGTGTATTAAGTTAGTTGGAATTTTAGCTTACTTGCTTGAATTCAAACTTGTAAATATTTGTTTGTGATTTCCTTTATTTCTTGTGATAGGTAGATTTTCTTTATTTTTATTTATTTCCTACTATGGCATCATGGAATGAATGTGATTTTGATGGTTGGAAATCTTATTTGGATGATCCATGTCCATGTAGTGGTGGACCCTACTTTTGGAAAGATCATAGATATGCTTCCCGGAGAGAGATGTGTGCACCATCTCTATCCTACCAGGAGTATAATTATTCTTTATATGGTGGTCAAGATGGATATTGGAGTGATTGCCCCAATTCCCCCTCCCTCTATTGTGCTAACTCAAGTTTTAGTTCTTCTTATGAGTATGATAGGTCTTATGGCCAAGAAAAGGAAGAACCAAACACTGGAAAGAGTGACATTGAAGCTATTCTTCAACTAATGTTGGATCATATAGACAAAATAAATGATACCATATATGAAATACATTAGGATATTAGGGCATTTAACAAGGGAAGAGAAAGGATAGAAGAGATGGATATCGAGGTCAATCATCCAAAACACTTTTCTATATTATGTTTAGATGATATCTTGTCTGTGGAATTATTTAAAATAATTCAAGAGTGTAAGGATGAAGAGAAAGAATCCTATATTTATGAAGATCTTGATGTTGAGCAACCCTCGATGATTTTCCAACCAACCGAACCATTCATGAATGAAGATGCCAAGGATGAGGAAATGGTATTAGAGTTAAAAGAAGAAATCAAGAACAAACCTCATGAAGACTCTAGTGCATTTCAGGGTAAAAATACTAATAGGGAAGTTATTATGAAATTGAGGGTTAGTCCTCATTCGAATCACTTTTCAACATTATGCTTAATGGATGTGATGAAAGTCAAATCACCCAAGAAAATGATAAATTTTGAAAATGAGGAGGAATATTCTTACATTTTAGAGTTTGTCCTTCCAAAAGGGTTTACTACAACCCCAATATTGAAGGACAAGGAGCTTAAAGATCGATGTTAATTCAGTGGCTGTTTAAGAATCTTAATGTTGCCAAATGAGCCCACACGAAAGTTTGATGCCAAATTGGGCAAGAAGTTCAGGTCTTCGAAGTGGCGTGATAGAACATTCCTCATCATGCCCTCACATTTGCCCAATACACCCCAAAGATGTATTGATCAAAAGTTGGGCCGGCGTTTCAAATCCTCCAAGTGGAGACATAAATAACTATTAATAAGGCATCTTGACGAAGTCTGAGTAGTCAAGATAACTGAGTCACACCGCGACGTTAAACCAGGTGCTACTTGGGAGGCAACCCAAGGTATTTTTTTATTTGTATTCATCTTATGTGATTGATATTAGATCTCCGCATCCATGGTACCACAGGTATGTTTCTAACTCTATTTTTTGGTTTGACGCATTGGAGACATTGCATGATTTTAAGTTGAGGGTGGGGCTACTTGTGGGTGTTGATGTCCTCCGTGGGTTTTTGTTGTCGTGCCTCTTTTTGCCGGAGTATTGTTCCTAGTAGATCCGGCATGTTTAGGAGTATTGTTTTTTTTTTGTGATGGGTTGTGGTTAATTAAGGGAAAAATAAGTATCTAGGGAAGTTGATATATTTTTGTTGATTTCTCTTGGAATGAAAAATACCTCTCCAGTTGTCTATCTGATAACTAAGTGATGTGCATCTATATGTGACTACTATGAATCTTTTTATGGCATTATTTCTAGGTACATGATAATCATTGCTAACAATTGCATGAACCGGATAGGTAGTAGCTTGTAATGTACCTTTGTCCCATGTGTGTGTGAGGTCTTGCTCAGTTCCTTTTGTATGTTGAATCTAGAACTTGCCCGGTTAGTCTTTCCTTGGTTGAAAGATAGGGGTTAGGAAAGGATCATAGGACGTTGTTGATATTAATTCACTTTTAGCCTAAATTACCTACCCTGTGTCCATGATATCTCCCTTGATCCCTCTTTTGAGCCTGAATAGATTAATTCTTTTTAAGACACCTGTCACTTTTCCATTTAACTCAGAATGAACCTATTTTGGCCCTGGTCCTCCTTGGATACTGTGCACTATGACTTAGGTAAATAACCTAAGTTTAGGGTGGCTATGATAGGGGTGCGTGATGTGAAATGCGTATGAAGAGAGGTTGAATAAAAAGAAAAGATTTAAATAATGGATGTGGTAGAAAAATAATAAGAAAAGAAAAAGACTGTGAAAAAAAAGAATGAAGTGTTAAAAAAAAACTGCACTCATCCGGAATATGTGTGATCAAGAATGAATGAAAAATGGGAAAAGGCTAAGAGGTGGGACCCCAAAAGAGTAGTGTAGTATCAAGGAGGCTTAGTCACTTTAAATATCCGTGAACACCATTCCATCCCCAATCCTACATTACAAGCCGAAAAAAAGACCTATAATGAAAATAAGGGCAAGCATATGGTATTTTACATATATTGATTGGAATTTCTTTCTGAGAGTGAGTGTCTCTTGACCATCCCTGCTTTAACATGCTTGATTTGATACTTGAGTTAGGAGAGACTTCTTTGTTGTAAGGGCACATAGGTTCTATCACTAGCTGCCTACTTGTTCGGGTAATGTAACTTGTATATATGCGTGGTTGTTGTTTCTAACTTGATGCCAAATCTTGATTCCTTTGTGTCACATTGTGGATCTTCATTTATAAACATAGTTGGGTTTATAAGTAATTGAACTTGGAGAGTGCCATGTGTTTTGAGCTAAAATTGAAAATCAACTACCATAGGTATCTTATGTATTTCTTGGTTAAGCATCGTAGTGTTGTGTTTTGGTTGCTTGAGGACAAGCAATTGTTTTAAGTTGAGGGTGTTGATGTGTGAGCAGATGCTAACACATTTGAGGCTTTTAACTATAAATAATTGTGAAGTCTTAAGAAACTTTTGTTATTTTTGATTGTTTTTATTGTTTTAATGCAAATGTAAGTGATCGAGGAGGAAACTAAAGGAAAGAAGAACAAAATCAGTTGAAATCTGGTGCAAAGAAGATGAAGTGTAGCTGACGACATCTTTGAAGCGCCGTCAGACATGTGAAAGGCTGTCATAATTGCCCTCAAAATTTGACAGAAGATGAAGTGTTGAAGTGTAACGACATTTTTGAAACATCATCACAAATTTGATAAGGCGTCAAAATCACCGTCAACTCGTAGCAGAACATAATGATTTCAAATGAGGATGTGACGACATTTCTTACATGAGGTCACATATTTGACAGGCCATCAAATTTTACCGTCAGGAGAAGCAGAAGATGCTATTATACTGGGAGCTTTGACTACATTCTGCAAAAGCCATCATGTGTTTGACAAGCCGTTAGAAATGGTGTCGTATATTCTGAAAAAAAAGCTGAAACTTGAGATTTGCTTCCATATATAGCTCTTTCTATTAAGGCATAGTTTTTAGGTTTTATTACATCGAGGAACTTATAAAAAGGGTTTTTTAATTCTCTTTATGGGGGGGATCATCCACAATTAATTATCCATTGAGCAGAGAACATACGATATTTTTTCTCTCTCTATCTCAAGAATAATATTTTAGGTGTTTTTGCCTTGTGATTCAAATACAAGTTCACTTTTGATTCCATTCATCATTGTAAGTTAATCCTTTCAGTTATGAATGCAAATTGCATGCTTGTTTCTTGAGTCATGAATAGCTAAACTCCTGTAACCTGGATTATGGAATCTAAGGTTAGGTCATGATAAGGTGTTAAATTAATTATTCTAGGTTTAAGAGGAGTTAAGATTTCTTGATAATTCTGAGACTATAATTTATGTTTGTTGGTTGCAAACAATAGGCATGCCTACTTTGGTTTGCTTAAGAAAGAAATCATAAACAGTAGAAAGTGAGTTATCAATAGGGACTCGGAAAGGCTTCGTTTAATAATCAGCGCTGTAACAAGGTTGGTTAACCTGAGGTAAAATCTATGTAGTGATAAACGATTCCCTAAGTTCGAGAGGATTAGGAAATTAGACGCTTGAATAGGTCGAGAGACATTTGAGCATACCATCGATAAATATAGCTTGTCATCCTAACCACCATGAGAATCTTGAGTAAATTTTAGCATTTTTCATGTAGCGTAAGCCCTAGTGAACATAATCCAGGTTATTTCATAAAATCTTAGTTACAAACATCGAAATCAAAGTGACAAACAATTACGTGTTAAACTCAAACCCCCACTTCACTTTCTTTTTGTTCCAATTGTTTGAATTTAACTTGTAGCTATAGTTTTAAATTGATTTATTCGCCACTTACATTGTTCCCTGTGGATTCGACCCTGACTCCAGAGTTGGGTAAATATATTGACGACGATCGCCTTGCACTAAATTGAGGTGTAAGTTGAGAGTTATCAATGTGCTATATTTCTATAGCACATCAACACCCTGAACTTAAAATGTTTACATTTCCTTAGGAAATAAAATGAGTAAGAACATAAAACACAACAAGGTGACACACTGGGATCATGGTATGTTATTACATTAGCAACAAACAACGACACATATGTATAAGTTACTCTACCTAAAATAAGCAAATATCTTGCACTATGACTCATGTGCCCTCACAACAAAGAAGTACCACTCACTCATATAAAATCATTCATGTTAATGCAGGGACAGTCAAGATACACTAACACTCAAATGAGAAGTTCCAATTAATGTGCATCAAATACCATAGGCTTGCCCTTATTTTCCTTACTTTAGCATTCAGATAGTTAAATTAGGATTACTATAGGACTTCTCTCAGCATGTAATGTAGGTTTGGGGGCCTGTTATGGTACATATGAACATATCAAGTAACTAAGCCTTCTTGGCACTACACTAAGTATGGTGTCTCACTTATTACCCAGTTTCCTTTTATTCCACCCTTATTTATCCCTTTTTATTCTTTATTGCAGGTGAATAGGTGAAAACAAAGAAAAATAGGCTATAAAGCTCAAAACTGGGATCAAGTGACACAATTCACATATTGAAGGTTATTTAGGCTAAAAGTGGACTAAATAAAAAACAACCTATGATCCTTTCCTTACCAACTATCCTACAATCTAGGCAAATGGGTCTCATTTTTCTCAAGAATTCATAAAATATGATAATTACCCTAAATACTTACAAAGTTATACAAAGCACAACACAATAAAAAACAAAACAAAACGAAATAAACTACAACACAAATTATCCTAGACATGCTGGTTCTACAACCATGCTATAACCGACAAGAAAAGAAGCACGGCAACAAATACCCACGGTGGTTAGGCTTAACCTACCCCCAATTATAAAACTGCACATTGTCCTCAATGCATAAAAATAATAAAAATAAAGGGAAGTGAAGACATAATTGGGAGACACCAGGCGCCTGTATCATAAGCATCCCCAAATGGGGCATATCAGCTGGTAGAGGTAGTTATGGTAGAGGTGCACAACTAGAGAATGCACCCATAACTTTCTTTATATGCATCTGCCTGTCAATGACTTTAGTCTCTATAGAATTATGTCTAGCCTATTTTAACGGCCTGGTCATATGGCATATTAGGATCTTTCAAGTCTCGTCTGTGACCTCTCTAGGCCCCAACTACTAGGACCTCCTCCTCATCTTCTACGGAGAAATCAAACTATCTAGGTGTGTGTGGAGGTTATATCTGTACCACTAGGGGTATAACTGAGGTAGTAGATGCTATACGACTCTTTGTGAGAGTGCATACCTGTAACAACCCAAAATAACCTCCCAGGACATCACACGATGCTTAAGGCTACAAGTAGCCCCAAGCTAACCCTTAGAGCCGATTTCTACCCAAAAACGCCTAATTAAAGATAATGATAGACTTAAACACTCGCATATCCATATCTCAAGAAAGGAAATAAGAAAGGATAATTGGTTCATATGACCAAAACATAGTGAAATCTCAACAAAACCACAATACTGATCCCTCTCGACATATCACAAGTCTGATACTAGTCTAACAAAGGTTCTATGAATCAAAATCTAGAGAGCCATTGGGACAGGCCTCAACTGACTTAAAATGGACTGGAAATAAAACATAGTCTCTCAAGCATAGTAAACATCTGAAAGATCGGTCCTCGAATCAGGAGGACTCACTACTGTAGAAAACATAGGCAAGGTGCTCGAAGAATCACGGGTGAGGCTGGGACTGAGCACCTGAACCTACATTATAAGACAATGTAGCACATAGACATATATGTAGATCAGAACTTTGGAATGTACTGAGTATGCAGGGGTACATGCATATGTATAAAGTAGTAATGATATTTTCTTCAATCAAATCATGTATGCATAATGAGATGACTCACATATCTTGAACAAGTATAAAATGTGAAACTCATAAGTCATGTAGAATGAAGCATGTAACACAATATTGTGAGTCATCATTATTTAACTTCAAAATTGGAAACCTTCTCTTACTCTCAATGCCCAAAGGCTAAGGGATTTCAAACCATACTTTCAAGTCATGCATATATCTCAAGAGAGTAAAAGTTCTTCAATTCTAAACACTTCACAATCATTTAGCAACTCATATACTTGGAATTCGAAATCATAAAACTTGAAAACATACTTGAAGGCATTTCATTCACTTTAGAAAATATCTCATCTCAAATCAATACCTTGATTGGGTATATCTTTGCAATTCAACCATTTAGGAAAATACCTTATAGGGAAGGAAAATAAGCATCTAATTTCAAAGTTTGAAAGGTAACGGAGATTCTCGTAACCAACATAAACCATGCAAGCTACATGGATTCCAATGTTTGTCCTCCTAAGGAAGAGACCCCACATTGGGTAGGAGCGTTATACTCTTGCCAAGAAGTATAACCTAGGTCTAGTGATCACTAAACGAAACTCAGCCTTGGGCCAAATCATAATCATCATAAACTCGGCCTCAGGCCTAACCTACGGTGGCACATAGTTTTGGGGTAAAAAACCATAGTAACTTACCCGCTCGGTGCTAAATACTACTCCATTTAGACTATCTGCGCTCATCTCATAAAAATCCACTTTTAGAACAATCACATGGCTCACCAAGAACCCAATAATCAAATCGATAATCTCATATAGTGAAGTGGATTTCAAAGATCACGGACCATTAGGTCAATTCATTTCTCAATCATCTCAAAATACTCAAATCATGGGTGCTTATAGCACAAGAGTTCATAATTTCACAAGTCTGAAATAGGGCTTACTAACCCATAGTTCAATCTCAAGTTAATGCTTATCAAAGGAAATATATATAGCATATAGAGTCACAAATCATCTGGAAATCTGGGAATTTCAGCCATTTTATCTCAAAATCTCAATTTAGTCATATGCTTCAATAGCTCACCATTTCAAATATAAGCTTCTCAAAGAGTAAAGTTATGGGGTTTATCCAGCTGTAAAAAAACTAAGAAAACATGTAGAAATCATGCCATTTAACTCTCAATTCATGAGAAATATCAACATAATGCATTCAATAAACATGGGTGAAAACCCCAATTCAAACTCATGTAAAAACCCCATAATTTCAGCAAAATCATGATGTAAATAAATATTTTGGGCACAAGGGTGAAAGGGTTACCCTTGTTCAAAACCCCACATACCTTGAATTTGAAGTTGTAGAAGAACTCTCACTTTTGGAACTCTACTCTTGCTCTAGAATGAGGGTTCTTGATACCCTTCACTTGGGAACCTAGAATCTTGACTCAATTTAGAAAATCCATGGGTGATTCTTGAGATTTAGGGAAGAGGTTTTGAGTATTTAGGGTTCTTGTTGAGAGGATACTTGATAAAACCCTCATAGAATGCTTGCAAATGGGTTTAATCTAGTGTTTCCATGATTTTATAGGCTTGAAAAAAGGTCCAAAATGCCCCTTTTAACGTCTGTGCAAAACTGAAAAAATTGAACTGGAACCCGATTTTGAAGGCCTCCGCGACGCGCCACTAATCGCGTTGGCTCTCTGGAAAATGTCAATTGGGAAATTGACAGCCTCTGCGATGTAGAGCTATGCATTTTACCACTGGTTGGGACCTGGGACTCCTCCACGATGCGCCACTATTGTAGAGTCCCACTGAAAATTGACAATTTCTAAATGCACCCTCTCTGTTACGCGCTAGGCTCTCAAATGATGCTGTTTTTACGACGAAGGCTTAAATTGATCATAACTTCTTACCCGAGTGCTCGATTTGGGCAAATCTTATATTGATTGAAAGCTTATCAGATTTTCCATGTGATAAAAAGTCAAAATTATGGAAATTCTACATGGTTAACATGTTACTCACTTAGGAAGCAACTTCTCAATCTTTTAGGGCCAGAATCACGCTTCACTCAACATTCCCTATGACTCAAACTATGAGGCAACTTTATGGGACCTTACAGTACCTCAAATCATAATATTTAAAAATGCTCCTTCATCTGTGCTAGATAAGGCACCTCTATCTTTGTAAATTGGGTTATGACCCATCTATCAAACTCATCAAGACATGCTAGGAAGTCAGCACCTAGAACAAATAGTGCATCTCTCTTTGTGGCCTCTCATATGGCCTATGTATACTCGATTCTAGTCTGAACTTTAAATCTCATCTACCCGTATAGGATAGTCATCTTGTTATCGACAACACTTAACCTAATATCGGTGGCCCTATAACTGTCCACTAAGTTCTTGAAAAACTCTCTAGATATATATATTAATCATACCTATAGAAGGAGCTATAGTGGATGGGTGATTAGGCTCTGAAGTTACACTAATCGGCTCTGAGGTCAAAGCCAGGGCTGATGAAAAAGTGGCTGGTTTCCCCTCTACTTGAGTACTTGAATCTGGAGCCTCTCTCTATTCCCCTATCTCAATATCAACACTAACACCCACATCACCTCCATATGCATCACCAAGCTCTGTGGAAATTGATGTATCCTCAGTCTGGACCCTAGGTACTGTGGCAGGCTTTTTATATCTCCTACGAAGGCCTGGGATTTTCAAATCCTACATACTCTTTATCTATACAGAAATTATCACACTTACCCTCTCATCTACTCTCTGTATCATAGGTATAAGGCCTCGTAACAAAGTCTCTGCATAATGCAAGGGAATAGAAGATTAGTCGTCTCTCTAAATGCTCTGCTATGGATTTTATGCCAGAGGATGGCTATAAAATCAATAGCATAATCGTCCATCATACTAGCAACAAGGGCTGCTCATCCCAAGTGAACAGATTATCTTAACCTGTGGAGAATACTCGGTACCGAAAGAGATTTCTATCCTCCCAAGTTAGCTAGCTCTTCCTCCCAAGATACCCGTTGAGCTTTTTCCGTTTCATCATCTCGTTTTCATATTTGTATAAATTCTCGCCACTCTATTGATTAACTATATCCTATACTCCTTCTGGAGGAGGGAGAGGTACAACATCACAAACCCCTTCAAGATTATCATCTCTTTTCTGTTCTACCATCCTACTGGGTATTTGTAGGATCCGATCTGGATTTGGATTCACTCGGAATAAGGGATTATCTCTACTCTATGTACCAAGCATATACGGCTTATACCCAACTAAGAACAAAATCTAAAAAGAAAATTCCAAAAACTGCAACAACTTAATTTCACAAAGCAACAACGTAATTCCCCAAAAATGATACCAAAATTTGTTGACGTCCAAGCTATACCTCCTCTCAGAAGTTGATATAGTCGCTGCCAAATATAGTAACCTAAAAAAGGTTGGGGTCTAGTCCCAAAGTAATACGTGGAATCGTGGCTCTCAGTTGTTGTAATCAATGGGTAAAATAGAAAAAGTAAATAGAGGGTTTTGAGTAACCATATCAAACCAGTAGCGAGTATCAACTTTGGTTGTAATCTATCATGAGTGAACACTAGGATTGTGTTCTCCCTAGTTTCTCAACTCCGTATACTTATCATGCTTTATTGAGCCAACCCGATACCTTGTATACAAAATTGATAAGTTATGCACCTTTTATAATATTTTGGATAAGCATAAGGATTTCACCCTTAACCAGAGTCTCATGATGTTGCCTTACTAACCCTTGTCTTGATCCTATTAACTAGTACCTTTTTAGTCTCTAGGTAGTATATGAAATCTAACTATCTTACTAAGATAAAACCTAGAAGGGTGGATCGACAGTTAAACTCCAAGTTGCTATTGTTTTTATCTTTTCCTAGTCGTTGCTCCTCTTTTAGAGTAAGTAGCAATACTATAGGCGGGATCCTAATGTGTGTACCTGTAAAAAAAAACCGTTATATTGAAGATTAAGCAATATATTCATGGGTATTGATTCAAAACAATGATATAACTTCCCCTACTTCATCAATCTACTAGGGTTTCACAACCCTAACTATGGGCTTTTAGGCA
>JAPEIP010000009.1:72555035-72568710 GCA_026120095.1 Capsicum chinense | reverse complement strand
ATATAAATAAAGTCAACTTGAAGTACATTCTAAATCATCATACTAGCATTTTAAGACCTCATAGTCATAGAAGGAACTAGCGCTAGTATACTCAGGGTTTCTAAGTCATACATCTAATCATGAGTTAATCATGCATAATAATGAATCCTTAGATAGAAGAGCAAGAATCATACCTTAAATCTTGATACCAAATCAGTAACCAATCTTTCACACACTACCATAATAACAATCATAACAATAATAACAACATTATCAATGACAATGGAAGTAACTGGCTAGTTCGAATAACCAATAACCACTTGAGCCTTTCACGTACCCCCACTACTTCAAGCTTAGAAGGTTCAATAAACATACAACACACTACGAGGCATAATGATCACCCATACCTATGTAACCACCCATAAGGCTAATAGATGTAGATGCGTGCTGGTGATAGGCAATACACATGCAATAAAGAATGCAAAGTATATAATCAATATCAAAATCATCTTTTAGACTCGAACCATGTATATAATTAGTGTTACAATCATCCTCTGGACTTGAATTGGATAGATAATCAATATCACAATCATCCTTCAGACTTGAACTAGGTATATAATCAGTATCATTATAATCACCCTCCATCCTTGTTAGGTACATAATTATATCATCATAATTATCAAAACGTATATAATGTCAATACTATAATCTATCATTATATTTTACCAAGAATTTATATCATCAATATACTATCTTCCTCTATCCCATACCATAGAGATATGAATATAGATGTATAATAGGTGCACAGACTTAAGTCCTGGATAAAAAGAGTGTAAATTGATAAATCTATTTCCAGAGTAAACTTTGGGACTAGGTCATTATAAAAGTGTAGAAAGCGTTGAAATCTCTCACAATTGGAGTAATTAGTAGCATCACATTATAGACCAAAATTTGTCTTAGTAAAATCCTTAGAACATCATCCTTAATCTCTTTTACACATAATTTATTCATTAAGACATCCATTTATTATTATGAAGAAATCCATTTTTAAGGCGAAAGGAGGCTTTAACCCTTATTTAGGAAAAACAATGGTAGAATACTATTTTAACTGGAACTGTATTATTTACCTATTGAATGCTCGTGAATTTACTGAATCTATGCATGTCATCACCATTATTCAAATAATAAAACTATAAGCATCAATATGACTATAAATTTCATGACCCGAACCAGGGCCTAGCCGTGATGGGTATCTAGAGTCCCTATTGTGGTGCGGAGACCACCCTTTTTTCCTAGCCAAACAACATATAATACTAGCAATGACTGAACTTCAAACATATAAAAAGATAACATGCTTACCAACTTAAAACATATTTAAGGTTTGTCAACGATCGATAATTCATAACTGGTAACCAATAATCAATAAACAATATCCAAGTCCATAGTAACAGGTACACAACCTCTACTAAATAAAAAACAATCTATGTCGGGACATGCCCCGAACCCTGACAATGACAATGACAATGACAATAACAATGTTAATGTAAGCTCTTTAATTCTAGTTTATAGAAAGGAAAGTGATAGAATGATCAAGTCTTTTGGAGAATGAAAGCTCACTACTTCACCGTAATTACCAATAAACCAAGATAATCCACTTAATACTGTGCAGGAAAAGTGAAAGTATCTCCAGTGCCTGCATCACATGGGGATACAATGTTTGAAGAAGGTTAGCGGGTTGAACACTATAATATAACTCAAGGATAAGTATAAATTAGTGACTGTTAAAAATCTAGTTCAACTCAACGTAAATGTTCATATACATGTATGCATACATGTATACTTATATAAAAATACTTGGATTGGGAACAAAGCTTAAGATGAACTTTAAAACTTTAGCCTGGATTATGTAACTTAATCGTTATTTAATAGTACCCACGGGCTATATGGGCCCCAACTCTCACCCCAGGTTGGGCCACAGTGCGAGTATCCTCACGAACTGAAGAATAATCTCATATGTATACACAAGGGACTCAAACCTCCCAATTATCTACTAAGGTGACTGAAGCACCCAATTACGAAATATAATATGGGGGACTTAAACCTCCCAAATCATATAGCTAGGTGGACTCAAATCAGCTAATCATAACCAAAGGGACTCGAACCCCAGGCCATTTGAACCCCCGCGTTAGCAAATGTGGTTTCAAGTTTTGGTTCCTCAGGATCACCACTTTCATGGCCTGGCTACACAACCCTCTTTTAAGCGCCATTAAAACATTTTAACACATTACTATCCATTGAACCATAATACACATATCGGCATACACTGTTGGTGTCGCCATACCAATTATACTTGCAAAGCATCATTAGCATAACAAATCAATTCCATTAACTCAAGAGAACAACTCCCTCTATTCATTAATCCAAGGTATGTGTAGGAAGGGGGTATACCGACTCCTTTTGTTCATTAAATCAACCATCACATTTTAATAACCTCTTTATATCATGAAATTTTTCTAAAATAGTTCAATTCAATTTTTATTCGTACTCAAAACCACTTTCACAAAGTTGGGTTAGGTTGTTACCAATTCAATTGTCAATATTCACAAAATTAGGAGAAATCACAATCCCCTAGTTTACTTAGCATACCCATGCGTCAAATTGATTTTAAAATCATCATTTAAACATAAATAATGCATATGTAAACATAAAATTTCACATAAATAACAATTATTCAAAACCCTGAACTCATGTTCCAAAACCACCATCAAAACCACATGGATAACCATTTAAAACATATGCTTTCATAAAGTAATTGTTGGGGAAGAGTAGCATGCTTGAAGTATCAAGAATTATGGAGAGAATTTATCCTTAGGAGCTCTAATTGATCAATTACTTGGAAACCCTAAGTATCTTTCTAGAGAGTATTTAGAGAGTTTGTAAGAGTGTTTTAATTATGAATAACATGCTAATGAAGTTCCAAAGAGGGTTTTAAGTTTTGAGGGCTATGTCGATTAGGAGGGAAATTACCAGGATGCCCTTAATTCAAAGAATGAAAATTGACGCCCAATCGCTATGAGTGACCTCACGACTAGTAGGGTCACCCTACACTAGTCTAGTTATGAGTCATACTATACGACCCATATCCATTCCTTATGACTCATAACATACTAGTCGCAGTCATAATAGTAACGTAGGATAGTACACTGGTTCCCCTATAATTAGAATACTATGACTCGTTATGAGTCTTGATGACTCACAACCTCTATTCATAGTCACAATAGAAACACTAGGACAACACACTGTCCAGGATATTATTGGGTCATTCAAACCCATAATGACCCATAATGACTCCTAGAGAGGGACTTTGTCTGGGCAATAAATCTACAAACTCAAAATTTTTTAAGGACTAAAATCCAGGGTGTTACATTCACCCTCTTTAGGATCATTCATCCCCGAATGATGAGACGTGGCTTCCCCTGGTATAATTTGACATGGAATACAACTACACTTACCTTTACCAAAGATAGAAAACAAAGATGGTAAGATTAACACATACCTCAAGCACGAGTATCTGGAATAGAGAACAAGAATGGGTAATTGGACCTCATATCCACTTTGGCTTCCCAAGTAGCTTCTTTAAACTTTTGATTCCTCTGTAGGACCTTTAACGAAGCCACATCTTTCGTTTGCAACCAATAAACTTGCCAATCCAAGATATCATTCAGGACCTCCTAATATGACAAGGAGTCCAAAACACCAACAGCTTCCAACAGAACTACTAGGGAAGGATCTCCCATACACTTCCTTAACATCGACACATGAAAAATTGGGTGAACAAAACCTAAAAAAGAAGGGAACTCTAACTCATAAGCCAAATTACCCACTCTCTTCAAAATTAAATCAGGGCCCACATAATGGGGACTGAGTTTTCTTTTTCTTCCAAACTCTATCACTCCTCTTATGAGAGACACCATCAAGAATACTTGATCACTAACTTCAAATTTCAACTCCCTCCACCTTATGTCTGCATAGGAATTTTGGCTACTCTAGGTGGTCCTAAGCCTATCTTTAATCATCTTCACCTTTTCCATAGCATGATAAACCAAATTAAGACCAAACAATCCAGCATCACCAACCTCAAACCACTGATAGGAGAATAATATCTCCTAACATACAAAGCCTCAAATGGATCCATACCAATACTTGTGTGATAGATATTACTATATCGAAACTCTATGAGGGGAAAATAATTAACCCAACTACCACCAAAATTAAGCTCACAAAACCATAGCATATCCTTAAAAGTCTGAATGGTCTTCTTTGCTTGTCCATATAAGGGTGGAAAACAGTGCTAAGGTTCACCTTCATCCCCAAACCTCTATGGAAAAAATGCCAAAAGTACGAGTACCTCGATCAAATATAATGGAAACTAGAGCACCATGTAATTTCATAATCTCCTGAATGAACAACCTTGCATAATCCTCAACAGAGTAATTAGTGCTCACAGGTAAGAAATGAGTAGAGTTGGTCATCCTATCCATGATGGCCCAAATTGAATTAAATTAATGGTGGGATCGTGGATAACTAGTTATGAAATCCATATTGATCACTTCCTACTTCTATTCAGGAAACTCAGTCTCTTGATACAAACCACCAGGCCTCAAGTTTTGCACCTTCACTTATTGACAAACCATATGCTTGACAACAAAATTAGCCACATCCCGCTTCAGGTTATTCCACCAATAGATCTCCTTCAAATCATGGTACATCTTTATTGAGCCAGGATGAACAGTGTACCTCAATTCATGAGCCTCAGCCAAGATCCCCTCCCGCAGCCTATCACCATCAGCAATATATAAACTACCTTGGTACTTCAAGATACCATCACCACTAACGTCAAAAACCATCACTTTCTACTGGCCCACGTCACCCTTAATCTGCATCAAGGAGTGTCCAAAACCTACTTCTCTTTCACCTCAACACTAAGGGATGACTTTACCACCTTTTGCACCAGTATAACTCTATCCTCATAGTCTAAGAGATGAACCCCAGTGTTATCAAACTGGTGAATATTCTTATCAAAATCTCGCTTTTCCTCTTCTAAATGAGATAAACGTCCCATAGATAACCTGCTAAGAGCATCAACAACCACTTTATCTTTACCTAGGTGATAGTGAAGACTCATATCATAGTCCTTAAGCAACTCAAGCCATATTCTCTTCCTGAGATTCAAATACTTCTGAGTAAACACATATTGTAAGGTTTTATTATTTGAATAGATGTCAACATGAACCCCATATAGATAATGGTGCCAAATCTTCAAAGTGAATACCACGACCAATAATTCTAAGTCATGCATCAAGTGATTCTTCTCATGAGTTTTCAACTGCCTAGAGACATAGGCCACAACCCTACCATGCAGCATCAGTACACAACCCAGTCCTATATGGGATGTATTACAGTAAATCACATAGCCATCAGTACCCTCCAGTAGATTCAAAACTGAAGAAAAAATTAACTTATCCTTCAACTACTCAAAACTACCCTCACAAGCATCAAACCATAAAAACTTTACCTTTTCTGAGTCAACTTAGGCAATGGGGGCAGCAATAAAAGAGAAGCTTTCCACAAGCCTCCTATAATAACTGCTAAACCCAAGAAGCTCTGAATACCAGTTGGAATCATGGGTCTAGGCCACTTCTTAACCTCCTTAAGTTTCTATGGATCCACTATGATCTCCTAACTAGATACAACATGTCCCAAATAGATCACAATATTCAACCAGGACTTACATTTAGAGAATTTTTCATACAAGTGTTAATCTTTAAGGGTCTACAAAACTATAAAGAGGTGATTGACATGATTCTCCTTACTCTTAGAATAAACCAGAATTCCACCAATAAACACGATGATAAATGAGTTCAGAAAATGACAAAATACCTAATTCATAAGATTCATAAATAGTTTCGGGTCATTAGTCAAACCAAAATATATGACCAAGAAGAATAAAGACCATTTCTAGTCTAAAAATATAGATCACTACTGTCTTAGGATAAGGAACACTAGTAGAAGAATATGAATTAGAATTTCTATAAGTCTTCTTCTTAGTTTATTGCCTGCTATCCCTCCCACTATTCTTTTGATCCACACCCTATTCTAAATATCTAAACTACTTATTTTGTCTCTCTTCCATCTCTTTTTATCTCTTCTTTTCATCCTCTACCTACTGCATATAAACCAAAACCCTGGAGATATCCATGTCAATGTTTAACATTGCAGCGTTATATTCTAATACTAAGTCACCATGTCATTGTTTAACATTGCAGCCTTATATTCTAATACTAAGTCACGGGACAACCTAGAAGCAAAATTTTTTTAGTTTAGATCTCTGGATACATACCAACTCTGGAGCATAACGAGACAACTACTAAAATTTTAAGGCATACTTTTTCACACTCATTTTACCCTACTTTAGATTGACAAAATCCTCAACCTTAGTTCCCCTAACTCCTAAGAAAAGAAATCATCCAGGAAGGCACCTAAAGAACTTATCTCATAATGTGGGCTCTGCATTATCACCCCTCAACTGCTCCCACTCCTCATACCACTAATAAGCTACATCTTTAAGCTGATATGCAACCAACTCTATACCTTCAAAATCAATATCATGCATCACTCTACAAATTTTTACCATCTCATCCACAAACCCTTGAGGATCCTCCTCAACCTTAGAGCCTGTAAAGGTTAGGGGATTCAACCTTATGAATTAGCATACTTAAGTGACCTCAGATGAAGGAGCAACAGAACTAACACGATCCGACTGATAGGACTGAGATGTCAACAACTAAGTAAGCAAATGAATAGACCAGTAAAGCTCCACATTAGAGATGTCCTCCTGAGATAGATAATCATAAGCATCACCACTGCTAGAAGTCTAAGGATGACTAGTGGGGATGATAGAACTCCACATGGGGTAGTGCAATCCAGAGCAGGGATCCGAGACTGGGTCTGTACTCCATAAGTAGGGTGAGTTCCCTCAACATTGCCTTTAGTTAGTACAAAGGGGCCAGTAGAATTTCTATAAACATCAGATATTTGAGGACGCATGATCTAAAAAGTGAATAAATCAAGATTTAAAAAGGTTTAAAGATACTAGACTCTATATCCTAAACTAGAACACAAGAAAGAAGACGTTCCTAAATACCTTATAGCCTCCCTTTTATAATGTAACGTGTTTCACACCCATGAAAAGGATTATACTCAACAAGACTTTATGGATACATAATGACCCTAAATCGTGCTCTAATACAAAGCTTGTCATGGTCCGAACTAGGGAATAGCCATTATGGGTATCTCAAGCCCACCCTAGGACTGAGACCACCTCCTAGCATAACCACCTGAGCACGATAAAATAATAGAGGAAGCAAAACCAAACCAAATGAAAATATGTATATAAAACCAAAAGAGAGAATGCTAGACAAACACAATGACCAACGATCCCCACACCTATCCAAAAAACCTCTAAAATCAGAATAAAAATTAGGTTGGTACATGCCCAATCCTATGATAGTGAAAATCTTCAATTCTAAATATCTAAAAAGAAACTCAAGGAATGGTAAATATTTCTAAAAGATGGAGGTCCACCCATTTACAATAACTTAACAGATACCTGGACCGCCTAACTCTACAAAAGAGTAAAAGAAAAGTCTTTGGACACAACATCATGAAATAATGTAGCATCCTAGGATGGTCAGTGGGATAAGCACTGGCAGATAACTCAGGAAAGGTGATAAAATAATGCCACAGTCAAACCACATTCAAATATTCATACATACATATATATATGATGTTGGGATAGGGTAATGGATTATACACGTAAGAGTTTAAAACCATTAACCTGGACTTTGTAGTTTTACCATCCTAAGGGCAACTATGGGTTATATAGGTTCAACTCCACTGCTAAAAGGGCCCCAATGCATGTTAGTTGCATGAAATGAGGAAATCCGCGAGAGGGTAGCCAGAGAAACCAAGGCTCCAACCATCCCAAAATATATAATATGTATATATGCATACGATCATAAAGACCCCTACCTAGGAAAATATGGTTTCCAGTATTGGTCCTCTCAAGACCTCCATCTTCATATTGAGCTATACAATCCACTTTAAACCAAAACTAAAATAGTTACACATAATCCCATCCATCAACCTATGAGTCATTTATTAAGGTATTTCTTATTTGGTATCATCATACGAATTATATATTTAAGTTAAGTCCAATTATGTTATTCCAATCCAATTAAACCAACTAATTCCTAAGTTGTATTTTAAAACCAAACCATGGCCACCAAGGCCTCTCAAATCAATTTTAATCCATTTGTCTATTAATATAATGCAATAGTTCTAAAAAGTGAGTAAAATCAGGCAAATTCCACATTTAAAACCAAAGTTCATGAAGGTAGGTTGAGGGTATTACCATTATTAAGCCAAAATCTAACCCATGTTACCCATTTAAAATTTAAATTATCATACACCCATTCAATTCAAAAACCATAATTTAAAGCATGAATATCATATTTAAAACATAGCAAAAGCAATTCCAATATTAAACAATCTAAAATCCTCAACACATTTACAAACCTATCATTAAATTTACATGATTATTAAATCAATTCATGCCATGATAAAAAATATAAGCGTATGGATGAGAGGCATGTCTAAAACACATAAAAATAGGAAAAAAAATGTAAAGTTGAAAGCTTGAAGATTAAATTCCTTGAAAACCCTTGGTTTTTCTTACTTTTGGAAGTTTAAGATGATGAGAGTAGTATTTGATTTGATCAACTGATGTTAATAAGGTCCCTTAGGTGTTTTAAGGTTGTTGGTAATGTGTAAAGAAAGGAAAAATACCAAATTACCTTTAATTAAAATGTTTAGGAGAAATAGCTCCTAATCGTTATGGGTCAGTTAACGACTCGTGGTGACTGGTCATGAGTAATTGCTTGGATTCGTGGCTGGTGCAAATAATTTGGGACATCTTATTGTTTTTTTCACAAGTCCCTCACCGTGACTCTGGAACTTGCCTAACAACTCATGGGGTGTAATTCGTGATCAAGATAGTAACTTGGGCACACTTTACTGTTGAGACTACGAGCCTTGCCCTACAACTTTTAACGAGTAAGAGCGACTTATCAGTTGAGTCATAGTCTAGGCAGTATCGTTAACACTCAAAAATTTTATAGTCCAATACATGGGGTATTACAGGAACTTGCCCTACTTATAGAGTGTAGATCTGGTCTAGGGTCCCTTCTTCAGATTACACTGTCCCAAATAGAGTTTCATTGTCCCCACTAGTCCTCCTTGAACTTCTCAGGGTAGTGATTCTTTTGATCAGCTGCCTCTAGGTAACATCTCTAATGCAGAGTTCCACTGGTCTATTCATTTGCTTACTCAGTTGGTGATATCTCAGTCTCATCAGCTTGATCGTGTTGGTTCTGTTGCTTCTTTTTTTGAGGTCACTCATGACATGACAAAAATTAGGCCTTATCATATGGGCATATCAATCCCAACAAGGATCGAAGATTGCATCATTAAACTAACCTAACCATAACATCAATCCATAAGTGTCGAATAAATTCTGAACATATAACAAGATCGCAGAAATAAGACAAGTAAACATAACTTAAGAATGTCTAATCATTCCATTACTGTCAATATAACAAACAAACATACCTAAGTTCACAATCATCCACAAAGCCTCTACTAATTCTATGTCAAAATATATTGGGACATGCTCCCTAACAATAGCCAAAAACCAAGTCTAAAGAAAGTCTATAACATAAGATAGAAAGACCATGAAATATATGCCTTCTGAAGTATGGAATCTTACCACTTCAAAGTTAAAACACGAACAGCTCGAACACCTAGTCACTGCACATGAAGAGAATAAAAAGGTCTGACCCCTGTGTCGCATAGGGACACAATGTCTAGAGACGGTTAGCAGTCCCTAGCATATAACTCAAGGGTAAGGATAAAATAGTGTCATTATTCAAATCCGAGTCAAATCATCATAAGTAACCATATCTATATACGTAGACACATATATAGATAAATAGATACATCAAGTATCGAGAAAGGGAACAAGGACATAACATGCATCTCGAACATTTAACCAATAAACATAAAGTGGAGGACTCTAACCTTCCACTCGCGTAACATAGGAAGTTTGAACTTCTCGGTTGTATTAGGCAAGAGGACTCTAACCTCAAACCATCTTACGAAGCATTTGGACTCTAACCACAAGTTGTTTTATTAGGCAAGGGACTCTAACCTCAAGCTGTTTTATTGGGCAATGTACTCTAAACTCAAGCCATTTTATTTAGCAAGCAACTCTAACCTCAATCTATTTCATTAGGAAAGAGACTCTAACCTTAAGCCATTGCGACCATTATTAGTCAACATTGGGACTCTAACCCTTTTTCCATGCATTAACATCCATTCAATTCAACACTTGAGGACTCTAACCCACTAAGCCAATACAAGACATCAAGGCCATAATTAAATGCCACACAAGACCATAAGGTCTTTCTGAAACATTTATCAATCAATCACTTTAATAGGACACTACCTTGGTTTAGCCTACCATTCAAGTTAATTTATTATCATCCTGACCTATACAACACCATTACTTCTTTATTAGTATTCATGTACCAAACTTTAGTTCAAACACAATTCAAATTCAAGTTTAGGGACTCAAACCCCATTACAAAAATCAAGACACTAAGGTTTCCAATTAAATCTTTACATGGCCAAAAAGGTTTTTACAAATTCATTTACCAAGCATCTTTACTCATTAAGACATTGTCTTAGCTCAAAACACTATTAACATATAACTAGTTATTTGTCTTAAACATTTTCACAAACACCTTGAGGGCATACCTTTACTATGACCAAAACCCAAGTGAAAACTATCAAAATTTGGGTTACTCATGACCCATTTGTTAAAAATCTATCAAAAAGAACCTGCATGTGCAAACTATCACCAAAAACATGTGTAAACACAGGTTTGAATATGAACATACTATACCCATTACTATGCATCAAAACCCTTAACATTTGATTTAAAAATTCACCATTCAAGAATCAAATCATTGTTTAAAACACATGATATTTGAGAAATAACAATTAGGGAAGAGTCACATGCCTTATACACAAATATTTGCAGAGATATTCTTGATCTCCAAGCTCCTAGATGGCCTCCTTAATGAACCCTAGTCTCAATCTTGTTGAAGAAGTTTAGAAAGGATTTTGGGGTACTTTTTATCTTTTCCAAGTGAACAATGAAGGGCCATAAAAGATTATAAGTCATGGGTAATAAGGGTTTAGGTGTGGAAAATGTCTAAAATATCCCCAGGTTAAAAGTTAAAAACTTATTCTGGAGAAGGAGGGTATGACTTACCTAACTAAATCATACCCTAAGGTATGAGTGGTACCCTAAATCATACCCTATGCCTCACCATGGACCTATAAACTTCCGAACATACGACCATAGATGCATACCTTGCTTCCTAAGGTACAAGTAGTACCATAAAAATCATACCGAAGACAGTGTCCACTAGACCAAGATTAACACATAATTTGACTTGATATCTTATGACTAGTACTTTATCATATGACTTGGGAGAGGCTAAACCATACCTTAGATACAATATACCCTCATCTACACTATCTAACATATAAGTTAAAGGACACTAAACCGTATTCTATTGTACAACTAGTATCCATGAGTCATACATTGCCAAAAAATTTCAACTAAGTGACTTTTCTAAGGGTTCAAAGCCAAGGTGTTACGACTCGAGTTGGCTAATTCATGAGGTTGAATCACTCAAACTTCATAGGCTCTAAGTTTAAGGAGGATCTATAGGGGTTTGTTATTAAGATGGAGAAGATTTTTAGAGTGGTGCATGTTACTAATTTGAAGGGTGTAGAGTTTGATGCATATTAGCTACAAGATGTAGATTATCAGTCGTATGAGGAGTAGGAATAGTTGAGAGGTGTTGATGCTAATTTGGCTATATGGGAAGAGTTTTGATATCTACCTAAACTAACATCCAAAGACGTATGCTACTGTGGATTCCAAATAATGTAACCCAAATCAAATTAGGGTTGAACCCATGGAGAATGCAAGGAATTACGTATCAAAATTGATAAAATAACGGGCAGTGCGGAAAAGTAAATTGAAGAATTTGGAAGTCACAATAACACATAACCAAACTTGAGTGTTTGAGTTTGTAAACAATAGAAGAAGAACACTAGGAATGTGTTCCCAAAACTTCTAACTCTATAATATTTTTTTGTTCAACTTACCTATCCCACTTATCTACATGCAAAGTCTGAGAATTTATATATAATCATTTATCTTGTGAACGCGTTGATAAATCTCACCCTTTAGCTTTTGAGTCTCAGATCATCACCTAACTATCCCTTGTCTTTGACCTATTACAACTATCACCTTTTGGGTCTCAAGTTGATTAGATGAGGGTTGATAGCAATAAATCACTATAGTTATCTTATTTTCCCAATCTCAAATACCCATGTGCGGATGATCTCGAGTATAGGCAATTACAAAACTTCTGCATTAGCTTGGGATTCAATTTATATGAAGAAAATCAAAATACATGCAGCCACAACAAAATATATTAATCTCTCGCTTCTATTACGTAGTAATCTACTAGGGTTCCCACAGTCCTAGTCAATGAAATTAGTCGTTCATGCTTATGCAATAATTCATGCAAATCAATAAAGAGGGCATGTAATTAATTACACAATGGTGAAAGAGTAAAATCCAAAATCTTCAATTGAATACAAAAGCCAAAAAACCAAAAAATATCCAGAGTATCAAGATGTCAAAGTAAGGAAAAAAGTGTAAAAAGTGTGTAACATAATTAAGGAATAACCCTAGGGTATTTATAGTATCTCAAAATAATAAGGAAATCATAATTAAAACAGGATAAAAAAACATTATTGAGAGTGGTTACGCCTACAGAAATGAGTCATTAGGTCTACTTATAACTCGTTGCTTATTATCGTATGTCTCTTCAGGATTCAGTGGTTATGACTCATTGTGTTACCATAAGAATTGTATGTTGCTAATCATCATCACTTCAATAGCTTTTCTCCCTTAGGGCTCTTTAATCTGTTATCCTTATGACTCTTCACCACGAGTCATAGTCAGTCCTTACAACTCATGGTCTTTACTCATTACCATGGAGTATCAATATTCAGGGCTTTACACACTGGTCACAGTACAACTTCTCACTATGGGTCTTACTCTATCCTTATTACTCATAGTCTTCTTTAACTTCTTTCCTGGGCTTCAACTTTGATCACTATAATCTTTATGACTTGTAATATGACTTAACGAATCATAGCTATACCCGTACTTCAACTTTTCAGAACTTTTATTTTTATTTTTTTAGTCAAATACCACTTCATACCAAGTTTACCTGCAAAAAACATAAAACACACATCATATTTGATGAAATGACCTAGTCAATGAATAATTTCACCGTTTTAAGTATCAAATGTTCCATGCTTCCATGACACATCAACACCCTTAACATAGAATGTTTGTATATCCTCAGGCAAAAATATAAAAAAGGACAGGTGATGCTTACTTAGGAAGATCCTAAGATACCAT
>JAPEIP010000009.1:72544379-72554935 GCA_026120095.1 Capsicum chinense | reverse complement strand
CCCTTTAGCTTTTGAGTCTCAGATCATCACCTAACTATCCCTTGTCTTTGACCTATTACAACTATCACCTTTTGGGTCTCAAGTTGATTAGATGAGGGTTGATAGCAATAAATCACTATAGTTATCTTATTTTCCCAATCTCAAATACCCATGTGCGGATGATCTCGAGTATAGGCAATTACAAAACTTCTGCATTAGCTTGGGATTCAATTTATATGAAGAAAATCAAAATACATGCAGCCACAACAAAATATATTAATCTCTCGCTTCTATTACGTAGTAATCTACTAGGGTTCCCACAGTCCTAGTCAATGAAATTAGTCGTTCATGCTTATGCAATAATTCATGCAAATCAATAAAGAGGGCATGTAATTAATTACACAATGGTGAAAGAGTAAAATCCAAAATCTTCAATTGAATACAAAAGCCAAAAAACCAAAAAATATCCAGAGTATCAAGATGTCAAAGTAAGGAAAAAAGTGTAAAAAGTGTGTAACATAATTAAGGAATAACCCTAGGGTATTTATAGTATCTCAAAATAATAAGGAAATCATAATTAAAACAGGATAAAAAAACATTATTGAGAGTGGTTACGCCTACAGAAATGAGTCATTAGGTCTACTTATAACTCGTTGCTTATTATCGTATGTCTCTTCAGGATTCAGTGGTTATGACTCATTGTGTTACCATAAGAATTGTATGTTGCTAATCATCATCACTTCAATAGCTTTTCTCCCTTAGGGCTCTTTAATCTGTTATCCTTATGACTCTTCACCACGAGTCATAGTCAGTCCTTACAACTCATGGTCTTTACTCATTACCATGGAGTATCAATATTCAGGGCTTTACACACTGGTCACAGTACAACTTCTCACTATGGGTCTTACTCTATCCTTATTACTCATAGTCTTCTTTAACTTCTTTCCTGGGCTTCAACTTTGATCACTATAATCTTTATGACTTGTAATATGACTTAACGAATCATAGCTATACCCGTACTTCAACTTTTCAGAACTTTTATTTTTATTTTTTTAGTCAAATACCACTTCATACCAAGTTTACCTGCAAAAAACATAAAACACACATCATATTTGATGAAATGACCTAGTCAATGAATAATTTCACCGTTTTAAGTATCAAATGTTCCATGCTTCCATGACACATCAACACCCTTAACATAGAATGTTTGTATATCCTCAGGCAAAAATATAAAAAAGGACAGGTGATGCTTACTTAGGAAGATCCTAAGATACCATAGGCAGTCGACTACTCAATCTTTTGTCAAACCCTATTACCCCTCTTTTAGTGTTAACTTTTTCAAATTCAACTATGTATTGATTAGGTACAATAATGCCACACATAGGATCAGGTGATGGAATTACATTAGCAATAAACTATTAGGCCGCTTACTAGGATGGGTAAACAATCTAACAACACAACCCATACACCCTTACAATCTAAGAAGTCCCTAACAATCAAATTGATTAGCATATTCCTAGAGGGGTGGTTAAGAGATTCTCCTACTCACAAAAAAGTTCCAATTAGTGCACACAGAATTCTATAGGCTTACCCATATATTCTTTACTTGAGTTTTTGGACAATCTAGTTAGGATCACCATAGGGCTTTTATTGGGCTTGTAACGTAGGCTTGGGGCTGGCATGGTACAATTAAGGATTTTTAAGTGACTTAGCCTCCTTAGAACTATGAATTCTTCGGGGTTCACTTTTTTTCTAACTTTTTGCTTAGTCCGCCCTTATTTATACTTTTTTTAATTTATTACTGCTTATTTAATCCGGTTGTGGTTTATTTTATTCATTATTTTTCTTCTTTTGCAATTTTTTTTCTTTCTTTTTTATTTCTCTTTTCTTTTCATTTTGTCTAACACACCCAACCCTACTCATTTTTTATATCTACACCCTTTATTCATTCCTGCTTTATACTATGCACCCCTATAATAGCCACCCTCAACATAGGCGATTTTCCTAAGTTGAGCTCCACAGTGTCCATGGAGGACCATGGCCAAAATAGGTTCATTGTAATTTAAACAGAAAGGTGAATCAGTGTAAACAAAAAAAGGGTCTATTAAGGCTCAATATCGGGATCAAGGGATTTTTCTTTTATTTGGTTAAGCAATTTGGACTAAGGTGGACTTAATGATGAAAATAGCCTACGATAATATCCTAACCAACCATCCTAAAACCTAGGCATGAGAAACAAGGCAAGTTTTAGATTTGATACATACTAGGAATCAGTAACGCCTTACCCATAAATTGTATAAGGTCATATTGCTAGTTACTACCTATCTAGTTCATGCAATTGTTTGCTACAGTTATTTAATCCCTAATTATAATTCAATTAATAAATCTACATCATTCCTATGCATATATAGAGCGCACAGATATAAAAAATTTTAGGTGTTCTAATTTTTCAAACAAAGTGTCAACACAATTATACCAAAAATGTCAACTGCCATAGACACAAAGTTTCTTTTTACTTAAACATCATACGAACATCAAAAACACAAAAGAATAATAAAACATATTGGTTCTACATTTAAACCACAACCAATGGGAAAAGAATCACGGTAACAAAAACCTAATTTTGGCTAAGCGGTACACCCCTACACTAAATAAAAAACTATGCATTGTCCCTAGTGCATCTATAATGTAAAACATCGGGAGAAGACATATCTAGTATGCTAGGCGCTAGCTAAAATAATGTCAGCACGTAGGACCTCAGGACGGGCCCCTAATCTAAGCATCAACGGTTCCAGCAAGGTCTGGAATACTCATATTAATAGTGGCACTAGTTGTGGCCTGTTCACTTAATGGTGGCTCTAGTGATAGTGCTGAATTACTACTCAGATTAGTAGCATCAGTAGGTCAAGAACTACCAACTCCTTCTGCCATCTCTTGGACCCTCACCTGACGATCCTTCTCACTCTAAATTCTCTAAGCTTTCCTTATCTCAATCTTGTCTTCCTCAGTGATTTTTCTCTTTCTTTTTTTTCTTTTCTTTCTTTCCTTCTCACCAGTTATGGATTTTTAGTCTTCAATACCCTAAATATTCTAAATCTCCTCATCTTCATAGATCTTCTTAATAGTGGTCATCGAGATGATCGGCCTATCATGTAAATTATCCACTAACTTTTACAGTATGTAGCTAGTTTGTCCAGTATACCTACTAAGTCTGTGGACTAAATAACCTCAAGCTTCTAGCTAATACATTACTCAAAACCATAAAATCTCACTTGCATCGCTCTCATCTTTTCTTTAATCCTTTCGTCTACCCAAGGTTTAACTCCTCGCTCTATAAGTCTCACTTTTATCTCTATCGTACTCAACCTCTTAAGTAGTTATGATAAATACGACTGCAATACTAATAGATAGCTAACCAAAATCAACCTAGATATGGATGGACATAGTGTTGGAATTGGTGGTAGAGTAAGAGTCTGTGAAGTAACTGCTATATCAAAGGTCTGAGTCTTAGACTGGTTAGTCTTAGTAGGGATGTCACCCATGTTGCTGAACCCTAGGATGTCATCTCCATAACCACGGGCTCGAATGCCCCTTGTACTATAGTTTATCTTAACTTAGCCACCTTATATATCGAGTTAGCAATATCTCTGATTAGTCATAAATCTATCTTGGACTTCGTCCTCAAGAATTAACCAATCCCTGAGAGCTCTGGCACTCCCACATTAAAATAGATCTGTCTCAACATGCAGGGGAAAGCCATGACTGTATTGGTGATCATTGCCTAATCTTTGATCTCTCTCGCAATCTATTTAGCTATATCTATATGATAGACAACCATGATACTTTCTATTAGGGATGCTTTGTCTACACCCATAACATTGTTCCTTAAGGTGGGACTCAACCTGTGTCAATCAAAGTTCACCAAGCCTTGGCCTGATAGTTTAGGCTACCCTTCTTTATCAATGACAAACCTCTAACACTGCCAACTACCCATGGAGCTTGCTCTCACTCTATAGAAATGATCCCGACCATTCACTTAAACTAAACTAGCTTATCTTTGGATCTAACTTGTATCTCTTTTACCTTACACATATTGTCCACCCTATGGTCAAACATAGTAGTGTTACCTAGAGGTAGAAACTCTGGCCCATTCAAAAATCTACAAATTATCGGTACTGAGACATTCACCTAAACACCTTGAATTACTAAGTCTGGCAATGGGTCTGCACCCTTCCACATTCATCCTTGAAGTTTTAGCCTTTTCAACTCCCTCTGAAATGTAGTGTAAAACTCTTGAACCAATATTGCATTGTACTTACCTGTGGCTCTAGTCAACTATTTAAAATTTTATGGCCTAAATCGGGCATCAAACGTAGGCATCTCAAATATGCCTGTGGTAGTCGACCCTTTCTCCAGATAAATGTCCTTTTATGGGTTTCTAGAGTTAGGGTTTATGGCAATATATTTTTCACAGATGGCCTGCATTCTGGGGTACCCCCACCATTTAACGATGGGCACTAGAGTAGCTTCAATAGAAAATATGGTTGGAGTTACTCGAGGAGATAAAATCTCAATTGGTGTATCTCTCACCTTACTCCCACTCTCTTATCTAAATTCCAATTCCCATTGTTTTCTTTTTCAGAGATGGATTCATCTTTACTCTCATCCACACCCTTTTTTTTTCATAGTAAACATCATTACCGCCCTTTTCCGAGAAGGACGGTGAATGGGGTAGTGAGGTGATAGGGTTCTTCATTCTTGGTTTAGAATTAGGTGGTATGACTTCTCTGAGGTTGCTTTCACACCCTAGGATTATTTCTCCCTTGGCTTCACATGACCCTCTATAGGATATACCTCAATTGAGCTACATGATAACTCAATGTCCTCATCTATGAGATTACGATTGACTTTCTTGGAAGTCTTTTTTGGGGTTTGTGACTTTGATGGTTCCTTATTTAATGAATAAAATTTTTGAGCCATTATTACCTGTTGAACAAGACCTATTAGTTTACTAAGAAAATAAAAGAAAAATAAAAAAATTTGGTGTCAATGTAGTAGGTACTGGTCACCCTACGACTCATATGGTTTGAATTGTGCCCACTGGTTATGAGTCATGGTGAGTCTCGTAAGGTAAGACAATTAATAATGTAAGGTTACATATAAGGCAACATGTCCTCCTAACGAGTCATAATGATCAGCTACAACTCGTTGTATGACCAGAATTGTTTCCTTCATATTTAACCCTTTCCAATTATTATGATTGATTACTACACGTTATATAGTATGACTTAGACACATACAATGAGTTTTAATGTTAACATAACCTAAACTCTTCTATTCAACCATGTTACCAGTAGTTACGAGTCATGTAACAACTCGTTAGGTGACCTTGCGAGTCGTAATGAGTCTCATAGCCACTGTAACATGAATGTTTAGAGTAGTTGGTTTTGATTCTCTATACCAACACACTCATACATATCAAAATAATATTAACCTCTTAAATTTCATCCCTCAACAACAAGTTTTACACAAAATCCTTCAAGTGATACGCAATTACTAGCTCTTTTCTCAAATACATTAGTGTTTGAACTTGATGCACTTACTTTAAGAAAGAATCTACACTAATTTTAAACATATTAACTCAAGAACATATAGCTATGAAACTACTTACTTGATTTCTGTATTGGATCCTTGTTAAAGAAAGTTTTTTTTGTGCTTTTGAACTCGAATGCTTTGACAGATAAGTTTGATGCTTAAGCTTCTTGTGTGCCAATAATTTGGATGAACTTCAGGGTAAAATTAAGGTGCTTAAGGAGTAGTGTATGAAGTGGAGGAAGTCACCAGTTTAAAATGGTTAGAATACCAATTATTTGGTATTCTATTTAAACCTTACGAACTTGACCAGGTCAACCCGTTGGCCCATAAAATTGGGCTTGGTTACGAGTCTTGACCACAACTCGTTACGTTATCTTATGGGTCATAGTCTCTCCCAGTTAGGACTGGAACCTTACCTGGGTCTCTAATCACTACGACTTAAGCTGACAAGTCATAAATATTCTAGAGACTAAAATACTTGAGACATGTCTGAGCTCTAGGTCTCTACGACTCAGATGACGAGTCATAAGGTCTGGCTATGATATATCAAGTGAGTCATGAGGCCAAGTACTAAAAAACTTTTTGGTCTTTTTCTACAATCTCCAATCCTACACACTGAACACACAAGTTACGCTATAATAAAAAATATAAAACATGGGTTGCCTCTTATGTAGTTCTTGATTTAACATCGCGGAACATCGTGGCTAGGTTGGATACTCAGACTTCCCCAGCCATCCCTATGGTTTTCCTTTCATGTAGCAATTGATTTAATGTCGTGGTATAACTCAGTTGTCTTGGTTACTTAGACTTCACGAAGGCTCAAATCATCAACCATTTTTACTTCCTCAGTATTACCTATATGGTGCTTTACCCTTTGCCCCATTCACTTTGAATGGGGCTTCACCATCCCAATTCAATTCAATAGATCCATATAGGAACACCCTTACCACAGTGAACGTCCAATACTATCTAGACTTCAACTTGCCTAGTAACAAGTAAAGTCTTGAATTATACAACAACACCTGATCACCGAGCTCAAATACTTATTTCTTGATTTTTCGGTCATGATACAACTTCATCTTCTCCTTATATAAAGCATAACTCTCATAAGCCCTAAAATAGATTTTATCCAACTCATTCAGTTTGCTCATCCTCATCTTTGCTGCATTATGCTACGTAAAATTCAACTTTTTCAGTGCCTATAGTGGCTTCTGCTTGAGTTTAATAGGTAAGTGGAATTTCTTTCCAAACACAAGATGATACGGGGAGGAACCTATGGGGGTTTTATAAGCTGTCTGGTAGGAACATAACACATCATCAAGCTTTTGTAACCAATTAGTTGTTGGCATTCACAGTCTTTGCTGATATAGACTTGATCTCTCTATTGGAGACCTCAACCTGTTCGCTTGTCTTGGGGAGCGTTACTACATCCACCCATTTGGACACATAGTCAACCGCAACTAGGATATATTGCATACTTTATAAGCCCATAAAAGGATCCATAAAAGCAATACCGCATACATCAAATAGTTTGAACTCTAGAATAAGGGTCAAGGAGAGTTTATGGAATCATGAGATATTGCCTTAATGTTGACATTAGTCATAGGTGAGTGCAAAATCATGAGTATACTTATAGATCGTAGGCTAGTAATACCCATATTACAAGATTTTTTGGGTTGTGTGGGTTCCTCTACGGTGACCCCCTACAGGTGAAGCATGACAAGCCTCAAGAATACTCATCATCGCCATCTCCAATATGAATCTATGAAATCATACCATCCACACATATCCTAAATAAATAAGGCTCATCCCAGAAAAACTTTCTTACCTCATGCATAAATCTCTTTCTCTACTAGAAGAACAAGTCTACTGGGATAAGATCAATTTCCAAGTAATTGGTAAAATCAATAAACCAGTGAATTAGGTCTTGTGGTGCTACCGAAATCTGCTCATCTGGAAAAGTAACATCGATTTCAAGCCCATCCCTTACTTCTACATTACTTCTTTCTCAAGTTTGGCCAAGTGAGCTGCAACTTGATTTTCTATGCCTTCCCGATCCTTCACCACAAAATCAAATTCTTTTAGCAAGAGAACCTAATAAATTAATCTAGTCTTCGCATCTTTCATAGCCATTAGGTATCTCAATGTTGGATGGTCTATATGAACAATAACCTTAGTCCTAATCAAATAGGACCAAAACTTCTCAAAGGAAAAAACTCACTATTAGTAATTCTTGCTCGGTAACAGTATATTTCTTTTGAGTAGGATTTAATGCCTTGCTAGCATAGTAAATAGGATGAAGGAACTTTTCTCTTCTTTGGCTAAGACAACACCTAAATCCACACTTATTGTGTAAAACATGATCTCAAATGGCAAGGACCATTTGGGGACACTATAATAGGGGCTGACATCAATCGCTCCTTCAAGCAGTTAAAAGCCTTCAGACATTTCTCATTAAAATCAAACTTCACCTCTTTCTCAAGAAACTTGTATAGAGAGTTTGCGATCTTTGATAAATCCTTAATGAAACTCGTATAAAAGCCAGCATGGCCAAAAAAAATATGAATACCCTTTACAGAGACATGTGGTGGCAGCTTCTCAATTACTTTAATTTTTGCCATATCCACCTGTATTCCCTTATTTGAGATCTTAATCCCAAGCATAATTCCTTCTTAACCATAAAATAGAACTTCTCCCAGTTTAGCACAAAATTGCATTCCTCAAATCTACAAAGAGCATTGGCAAAATAGACCAATCAATCATCAAAAGTATCACCAACCACAAAAAAATCCTCTATAAATACCTCAATGGTGTCTTCCACCATATCAGAGAATATCGAAATTATGCACTCTAGAAGGTGACGGGAGCACTTCATAACCCAAATTACGTTCTCCTGAACTTTAAAGTCCTATAATAGTAGGTAAAGGTTTTCTTTTCTTCGACTTTGAGGGAAATAGTGATCTGATTATAACCCGAATACCCATCAAGAAAATAATACAAACCCCTGCCTACTAACATGTCCAACATCTAATCCCTAAATGGCATGGTAAAATGGTCCTTCCAAGTCCATGTATTCAGCTTTCTCAAGTCCATGCACACTCTCCAACTTATGACTGGTTTCATTAGAATAGGGTTATTTTTATCATTCAACACTATAGTATTTCTACCCTTCTTTATGACGTATTGAACAGGACTGACCCACTTGTTATCCGCAATGGGGTAAACTACACCAGCATCCAACTACTTGATGACTTATTTCTTTGCCACCTCCTCCATAAGAGGATTTAGCCAGTATTGCTGATCAATACTCAAGATTCAATCCAATTCAAGCTAGATCTTATAAGTACAAATACCTAGCAAGATATCCATAATATCTGCAATGGTCCACTCAATAGCTCTTTTAAACCTCTGCAACATTGATAACAATACCTCCACATAGATCTCAACAAAGTCATGTACTATAATCACTGGTAAGGTGTTATCAGCCCCCAAAAAGCATAGCGCAAGTGAAACAGGAAGGCTTTTAACTTCAAGACTGGTGGTGCTTCAATCAATGAATGAGCAGGGGGAGTGGTTCTATTTTTTAGATCCAGATCAAGTTTCTTTAAAGAATAATTGTAAGAACCTCTCCAATATTAGAGAACCTACTATCTCATAATATTCCTTAATTCTATTACTATTGAAATTAATAGTCATCGTTACTAATGCTTCAACACCTAGCCTCTCCTCAATCGAAATAGTCACTATATCAACCTCATCATCAATAGTGTCTATCACAAATACTACTCTTATATCATCTGGTTGCCATATCAAGTGGCCAACATTTAAGATTACCTATTAATCATTGAGTCTAAACCTCATCTATTCCAACTCCATATCAACCAATGCCCTACTACAGCTAGGAAAGGTCTACCCAAGTTGATAGGGAATTGGAAGTCTACCTCATAATCAAGTATCACAAAATTAGTTGGAAAGATGAAGAATGACACCTTTGCCAACACATAACAAAGAAAATTGATCAACTTTTTCACAGTCAAGTCTACTATTAACAACCTCATATTTTGATTTGGTGCCTTCAACCCTAACTTATTAAACATAACAAATGAGATAAGATTAATGTTGGCTCTCAGATCATATAAAGCCCAAGCAAAGATGAAGGACCCAATGGTACATAAAATGGTGAAGGCTTTGGGGTCCTCCTTATTCTCTACCAATGATCTAGAAGCAATAACACTGCAATGATGCACATTATTAGTGGGATGATAGCTCATTGTCCACTTCCTAGTGACCAGATCTTTCATGAATTTTACATAACTAGGCATTTTCTCCAATGCCTCTACAAGTGGAATATTAGTAGATAGATTCTTCAATATCGATAGGAACTTATGATATTTACCTTCAAACTACTTTTCTTTACTCTCTAAGGAAAATGATGGAGAGGTCTCGGAATAGTCTTCAAAATAGGTTCATCAACTTTACCTTTAATTTATGCTTTGTATCCCTACACTCAACTTTAGGTGGTTCCTCAATATCATCATTATTACCATCAATATTTAACTCAACCATAGTGGGAACGGGCGGATCCATAGTGATCTTACCACTACGAGTGGTAATTTTATAAAAATGGCTATCATTCTTTATATTTTGTACTGTATAACTAGGAAGCGTGTCAAATTGCCTTTGATTCAATGTGGCTAACATTTGGCCAAATTTCTGCTCCAGTTGTCTAATCATGGTGGCATGCAACTCAACTTTCTGATTCAGCCCTGATATTTCCTCCTTAATCTGCTTAAGGTAGCTTTCCTAACTTTCTTGGCCTTTTACTAACTTTGAAAACATTGCTTCCATTCTCGACTCAATATCTCGACTACTAGGTGGAACATATCTATCACTCTTTTCCTTATAGACATCTCTATATCTCCAATCACCATCTTGTTTTCTACATCTATCTCAGTACTTGTTCCCATAATAGTTCCGACCTT
>JAPEIP010000009.1:72518289-72529603 GCA_026120095.1 Capsicum chinense | reverse complement strand
TCTATATTGTTGGGTGTTGATGATCATGTTGTTGGTATTGGGTGATTCCTTCAACTCATTATTCAGACAGTTTAGAGGCTTTCAGATTTACATTCAGATTTAGCTATTTTGGGTATTTTCACCCATATGATTTTATTCAGTTGAACCTTATGGCCTTACAGTTCCATGTATTCCACATTATTATATTATGATTTGTAGTATACAGGTACAGATATCAATCATGCATTAGCTTGTGGTCCCTCGAGGTTATGAGCACCATGTAGCATTTCGGTTCAGCAAATTGGGGTGTTAGAAACATCCTCACAAGGGAGTTTGAGATTAGGAAAAGAGGATTAAGATAGTAATTTGACATTTACTTCCATCTTATTATCAATCCATCATATCATCTAATCAACTTGAGAATCAAAAGGTGAAAGTTGAACTTAGGTCATGGACAAGGAGCAATAATATGACACTTTGAGACTCACTAGGTAAAGGGTGAGATTTGTCAATATATTCATAAGACGATTGATAATATGCATCTTGATGACTTTACATGCAGAGCTGCAAAATAGGTGGGTTGAACACGAGAAATTTATGGAGTTGAGAATCAAGGGAAAACATAAGTCCAGTGTTCATCTTCTATTGTTTACAACTCAAAACATTCAAGATTCGGTTACTAGTTAATGATAATTCCAAAATTCCCTAGTTTACATTTCGCACTACTCATGAATTACACCAAGTTATGCAATTGTTCATTTTCCCTATGGCATTGACCCCAACCTAGTTTGGTGACTATATTTGGCATTGACCATAACATACTTCTTTTGGAGGTTAGTTTTGAGTGACATCAAATTTTGACATCATTACCGGGGAAGACAATTTGAGTAGTTAATTAAATTAGTAAAGTTTATGGATTTTATTTTCTGTTCTAGATTTGGCATATGCTGATGTATGTCAAACACTAGGAGAAGAGGTAATCCTTTACTCTCATTTAATCCTGATCCTAAAAGAATTCTTCAAATACCAAGAAGGATGCTAGGTCAAGTTCGTGATGGTGTTCCTATTAAGGATAAAGAAACTCTCCCTCCACCTATTGATCCTAATATGACACTCCTGCGTGTTCCAGGTGATCTATAGAACATTGCAAATTTACAAACCCAATAGTTAATAGCTAATGCTGAGAAAGAGAAAAGAGCAGTGGTAGAGGCCCAATTAGCTAAAGAGGTTGGGTTAATTCAGCAAGAAAGACTAGCTAGACCATTTTAAGTAGATGAGAATTGAGTCAAAGTTTAGAGAGACAGAGCTCCATTGATTCTAGCACATCAAAACTTACACCCATATGAGGATAAAAAGGATATAGGTTATGCTGAACCTACTGACACAGGAGCCATAATTCCTCCTAGTTTACCACCTAATGTGAAGTTTTACATTACTAGCTCTATGATCCAATTGTCAAATTTGAAGGGTGTATTTTCGATATTAGCTACTAATGATGACAACATGCTTCTTTCTAATTTTACTAGGATCTGCATGTCATACACTATTCTAGGGATGGATCAGGAAGCCTTGAGGAGGTTATACCCATTTTCATAGATAGGTAAATCATTACTATAGTAAGGGGAACTTCCAAGAGGTTCAATTTCTACTTTGCATGAGTTGTGTAAATAGTTTCTGAATAGATTTTTCCCTCATGCTAGGATGCTACTGTTGATAGATAAAATTTGTAAATTCAGATAGTTACCTGCAAAATCCTTGTATGAGGCGTGGTGTAGATTGAAGGAGAAGCTGAGCTTGGTACCTAATCATAGAATTAGAGAGTTAGATTTGTTGGAAATCTTCTACAGATCACTAAATATCAGTTCTAAAGTAATGGTTGATACAATTTTAAGCAATGCATTAATGCATCTTCGGTGGGATGCTACGTAGGATATGCCTGATGATATTTTGGTGACCAATAGAGGTTGGTATACTAGAGATGTTGAGCATGGTGTAGGTATATATGCTATTAGAGTAGCTAATGATTATGGAGTTTGTCAGGATTTTGTAGCACAAGAGGTTGCACAACTTCATACATATATTAGGATACTTATAAAATAATTTGCAACAATAAGTGCAAAGAAAGTGAATGCAGTTGCGACATAAGGATCTACTTCTAAAACTTTTGACATTGAATTTGAAGAGGAATCAAAGTATCTTAATTATAGGTTGGCAGATTTCAAAGACAAATGGCAAGGGAATCAAGGTCAAAACTATTATAATGATAGATATAGAGATAAAAGTTGAGAGAGATGGTAATTGGTGGTAAAAAGATGAGTACAAGGAGAAGAGTGATATGTATATTCCACTAGGTAGATGAGAAACTGAGTCTAATATGGAGGAAATATTGTTGAAACTTGTCAAAGGGAAAAAAAGTCAAGAGAGGTGTCTCAAGGAGATTCAGGCAGACATGTCAGAGCTGAATCAGAAAAATGAGTCACATGCTACCGTAATCAAACAATTGGGGCAGTAGTATGGCCAGATGTTAGCCATATTGAATCAAAGGCAACCCGACACTCTTTCTACTAACATGGTTGCAAATCCAAAAAATAATGGTCACTATCATTCCATTACCACTCGAAGTGGTAAAACTACTATAGATCCACCTGTACCCACTATGTATAAACCAAAGAATGATGATGATTTTATTGAGGTAGAGGGTAGTATAAAGCAATATAAAAGAAAAGATAAGGTCGATGAGCTTATTTTATAGCCTATCTTGAGACCTCTTCCTCCTTTTCCTTAAAGGCTAAAAAAAAAATAAGAAGAGGGTATGTATCAGAATCTTTTATCTATGTTGAAGGAGCTACCAGTCAACATCCTACTTGTAGAGACAGTACACAAAATTCTAGGCAATGTAAAATTTATGAAAGATTTGATCACCAAGAAATAGCCTTATGAGATAGTCGGCAATGTTCATCATTGCAGTGTTGTAGCTACGAGATTATTGGCGGAGAGGAAGAAGAATCCTTGTGGTTTCACCATACCTTGCACCATTAGATCTCTCAACTTCACTCGTACATTGTGTGATTTGGGTGTTAGTATCAACCTCGCGCCATTTCCAGTGCTTAAACAATTGAGGTTTGAAGCTCCTTAACCAACCATGATGAGACTAGTAATGGAAGACATGACTATGAAAAAACCAGTTGGTATTTTCTATAATGTGTTGTTGAAAGTGGCTTCTTTCATCTTTCATGCTAATTTTATGATAATAGACTATGAAGTAGACTTCCAAGTCCCAATTATCTTGGAAAGATCGTTTTTAGATATAGGAAGGATGTTTATTGGTTTATAGCTAGGACAACTGGTGCTGAGACTCAATAATGAACATGTGATATTCAATGTATGCAAATTCATGAGCCAGACTGGTGAGTTAAGTGTGGTATCCATGATTGATTTGCATGATGAGGAGACAAAATCATTCGATGATGTTGATTCAATGACTATTTGGGATAGTACTTCTTATGTTATTCCTATTGAAGAGTGGTTGGGTGTTGAAGTTGTAGAAACTGTGATTATAAACTTTGACAGTGATAAAATTAAAGAGTATGATTATATGGTGTGTGCATTTATGGGAGTCGTTTGTACACTTATGCACTAAAGATACTTGATTTGGATTTAAAGAATAGAAATACTCCACCTGCTCTTCATCCATTGAAGAGCCACCGATCTTAGATTTTAAGGCCCTCCTTTCTCATTTATGATATGTATTTTTGAGTGCCAATAATACTTTTATGGAAATTATTGCAACTGATTTAATTAATACCAAAGTGGTAGCATTGTTATCAGTATTTCGGAGGTTAATAAGGGCCATTGGTTGGTCCATTGCAGATATTATGGGTATCCTTCCTGGGTTATGTACTCATACAATTCTACTTGAATCGGATTGTATTCCAAGTATAGACATCACCTTCGACTCAATCCTCCTATGTAGGAGGTGGTGAAGAAATAGATAATCAAGTGATTGGATGCTAGTGTAGTGTATTCCATTACTTATACCATATGGGTCAGTCTGATACAATGTGTTCTGAATAAAGACAAGATTATGGTTGTGCCTAATGTGAAGAATAAGCTCGTGCCAATGAGACCAGTCACGGGGGGGAGAGTATACATGGATTATAGAAAATTGAATGTGTGGACTCAAAAGGACCACTTTCCCATACCCTTTATAGATCAGATGTTAGATAGACTTACGGGTAGAGGATCGTACTATTTTCTTGATAGGTATTCAAGTTATAACCAAATCACTATTTTGCCTAAAGACCAAGAGAAGATTAACTTCACTTATCCTTATGGGACTTTTGCATTCAGACTTATGCCATTTGGGTTATGTAACGCTCTAGCCATATTTTAGAGATGTATGATTTTAATATTCTCTGACATGGTGTAAGACACCATCGAAGTGTTTATGGGTGATTTTTCAGTCATTGGTGATTCGTTTGATGACTTTCTACTTCACTTAAAAAATGCTCTTAGAAGGTATGAAGAATGCAACTTGGTACTTAATTGGGAAAAATGTCATTTCATGGTAAAAGAAGGTATTGTGCTTGGGCACAAGATTTGAAAAAAGAAGCACGGATGTTGATAGAGCAAAATAGGGGTGATTGAGAAATTACCTCCACAATTTCTGTGAAGGGGATTCATGGCTTTTTAAGGCATGTAAGATTTTTTATCAAGGATTTCTCAAAGATTTCTAACCCTCTTTTTAAGATTCTTGAGAAGGAGTAAAATTTTATTTGATGTTGCATGTATGAAGGCTTTTGAAAGCCTAAAAGAGAAATTTGTGTTTGCTTCAATCATTGTGTCTCCCGATTGGTCCTTTCCTTTTGAGGTTATGTGTGAGGCAAGTTGAGTGGCCTTAGGAGCTGTACTAGGCCAAATAAAATATAAGATTCTTCATCCCATCTACTATGCCATCAAGGTATTGAACCCTGCTCAAAAGAACTACACGATGACTTAATAAGAGTTGGTGGTGGTTTTTGCCTTTAAGAAGTTTAGGTCTTACTTGATTGGGACAAAGGTAGTTGTGCACACTGATCATGCATCATTAAGGTACTTGATGCAAAAGAAAGATTCAAAACCTAGACTGATTAGGTGGGTCTTATTTTTGCAAGAATTTCATTTCGATGTCAAGGACAAAAATGGCACTGAAAACCAAGTTGCGGATCTTTTGTCTTGACTTGAGGAGGACCCAATGTAGAAAGTTTAATATGGGATCAAGATTTATGGAAAACTTATAGATGAGAAGCTATTAGCATCTTCCAAAGATCTAATTCCAGTGTTTATAGATTATACAAATTATCTAGCTAGTGATCTAGTCCCAGAAAATCTTTCCTTTTAACAGAGAAAGAAGTTTATGCATGAGGTAAGGAGATTTTTCTGGGGTGATCCTTATCTATTCAAAATTTGTATGGGTGGGATTATTTGTAGATATATACCTGAGGTAGAGATGATGAGCGTACTTGAGGCTTGGCATTCCTCACTAGTTGGGGGTCATCATGGAGGTACCCGCATAACCCACAAAATCTTGCAATGTGGTTATTATTTGCCAATAATATACAAAGATGCTCTTGATTTTGCTTCATCTTTTGATCAATATCCATGCCAAGGTAATATCTCTAGATGCCACAAACTTTATATGACTCTTATTTTAGAATTAGAATTATTTGATGTATGGGGTATAGATTTCATAGGACCTTTTATGAGTTCGTTTGGCATGAAGTATATAATTGTGGCTGTGGATTATTTATCCAAATGGGTAGAATCAGTTGCGCTCCCCAACAATGAAGCACGTAGTGTCACTGCATTCTTAAAAAAGAACATCTTTTCACAATTTGGCACACCATGTGCTATCATTAATGACGGTGTTTATATTTTTTTTAATCTTCTATTCAAAAGTCTTCTTGAGAAGTATGTAGTGAAATACAAGGTGGAAATACCTTATCATCCATAGACTAGTGGATAGGTTGAGGTGTCCAACAGAGAAATCAATTCCATCTTGGCAAAGACAGTAAATGTCAATAGGACTGATTAATCACGTAAGCTAGATGATGCATTATGGGCTTACCGAACAGCTTTAAAGACCCTCATTGGTGCTTTTCCTCATCAGTTGGCGTATGAAATGCATGTCACTTGCCTATTGAACTTAAACATAAAGCACTATGGGCTTTCAAAAAGCTGAATTTTTAGTGGCAAGATGCAGCAAAGGCAAGGATGAACAATATGAATGAGTTGGATGAATTTTGACTACGAACGTATGAAAGTTTTGCAATTTAAAAATAAAAGATGAAGCTACATCATGATTGCGAGAATGAGAAAAGGATTTTTGAAAAAGGTTACCAAGTATTTCTCTAACAATCAAGGATTCACTTGTTTCCAAGTAAGTTGAAGTTTAGATGGTATGGTCCCTTTACTATGCTAAGAGTGTTCCCATATGATGCTTTGGAATTAAAGAGGGACGGTGAAGCTCCATTCATGGTGAATGGGCAAAGAGTAAAGCATTACATGGGTAACACTAAGGAAATAAATGTGTTTTTTGAATTGGACCATGGGGAAGTCTGAGTAACCAAGGCAATTATGTTGTGTCGCGATGTTAAATCAAGCACTGCATGGGAGGCAAATCATGAGGCTATTTGGTGAAATCTGAGTATCCAACTTAGCCATGTCATGCCGCGATTTTAAATCAAGTACTGTGTGTGAGGAAAACTATGTTTTGTACTTATTTATTTATAGGGTAATATGTTTGTTAAGTGTGTAGGGCTAAAGATTGTAGAAAAGATTCAGAAAAGTTCAAAAAGTTAGGTCATACAGACTCTTCATGAGTTGTATCTTAATGGTACGCCTTATGAATAAGAGTCATAAGGACCCTAGAGATTATGCATATCTAGGTAAAAGTTTCTAGAGTCTTTACGACTTTCAGAACGAGTCGTACACTTAAGGTACAACTCGTTACATTGAGTTGTATCGACTCTAGAACCTAGGTACATTTCTAGGTCTTTACGAATAGAGGAAGCAATCCATAAGCCTGGGTACGAGTCGTAAACATGACTCATAACCAAGCTTACCATGTCGGGGGTGGTGGGTAAACCCGGCCCAACACTTGATTAAAAATAAATACCCAATATGGGTACTCGATATCCGAAAACATACCCACCTCAATTTTTGGTTTGTTTTTGAGCTATGAAAACATGATTTCACTCTGAATCACATACCAACTTGCTAAAATTCTCTCACATTACATGAATTAAGCATGAATTTAGGGATGAAATTGTAAAATTCAAGAACCCTACCTTCGAAACAAATCAAGTAAGTCTTCTTGAACTTATTTGTACTATATTTCCACTTAAAGTTTTTAGTAAGTTGAAATATTGATGTTTCTTTGAGTTGAATAACTTGGGTGTCAAAAATATAAACCCTAGTTCTTTGGATCTGAGTTGAAAAGGGAAGTTGTGGTTGAACTTAAAATTTTATGCTTAAAATGAGTATTTTGGACTGATATGGGGGAGAAAATATTGTATAAGGTATAGGGTAGCTTTGTTATTTTTAATTGGAGTCAACTCTGAATTTGAACTTCTATGTTGTAGTGGATACGAGACCCCTTACGACTCGTACCCATAAGTAATGAGTTGTATCAAGACTCGTAACCACCAACAACATAGAAGTCCAGCTGAGTGTAGATTCTGGTATAGGTACGACTTGTTTATATGAGTCGTACCCAACCCTTACGACTCGTACACACAAGTCATACTGACCTAAGAAGAGGTCCTATTTTAAAGTTTTGTTTTTGACCAGCTTACAAGTGTTGGTAATGAGTTGTACCCTGATCTTATGACTATTAAGGAGGACTCATAAGCATACTAGTGAAAATCCAAGTCCATACTGAGTATCATACAACTTAGTCATACGAGTCGTACCTAGATAATAAAACTCTTACCCCCTAATCGTACCCTGAACAAACATGCACACTATCATTTATTTTCTTATTTTTTATTTCTTTTATTTACTTATTTCTAATGTATGTATACATTCTGGTACCATGCCTCCCAGAGGTGTGTCATCTTAAAAACAAGTGTCTAAGAAAGGAAACAAGAAGGGAAACAAAAAGGCACCATTTTCATGTTCTTAATCTACAGAGTCATCCAGCAGTAGCGGTGACTGTGTTGAATATCAAATAAAGGGATAGGAAGACCCAAGAGGAAAAAAACCTTCAAGGGGAAATCAAGTGGTCACCTTGGAGGACTCACCTCCATAGGGACCAAGAATAAAGAACCCGAGTACCTCCCCTCCATACTCACCTCTACCTTTGGAGGCAGAAGATGATGTTGAATCATGCTTTGAGAAAGAGAGTTTAAAAATTACTAGTGGTGTTGCAAAAGAAGTTGATATGCCACCTATTGATGTGCATCACCCGCTGCAAGATAGCACACCTTCTCCAGTTCCCATTGTTGAATGATATGGGTACCCCAATATGCAGGCCACATATAATAATGGCTTGAGCTGACTTTCCAATGAGAGAACCAAGCAGAGTTTTTACCTTGAGAGGAGATTTACTATGACAGGTTTGATATAGCGTCCAAGAGTTGAGGCACGGTTCAGATAACATGGATTTTAGTGGATGACCAGAGTGCCCGTATATACAGTCCTGCACTAGTGCTAGAATTTTATTCGGTGTATAAGGGAGAGCTCCAGAGATAGTATCCATAGGGATAGTTATGGAGAGGTTGTGAACACATTACCTCATTGATTATTTGGGGAGTTTGGGTCATTATCTCCCCATGTACTATTTCTAGATTCTTGTATGGACTGGACTATCAACCTCTGATAAACACTGTTGAAATAGAGTACCTCATGAATGAGATATGTAAAATCACTAGGAAGTATTTGGGGACGGATGATAAGATGTTTAACTTCAGGTGAACTATAGTCTTACAGTGTCAGTTGGTGAGAACACTATTTGGGTGGAAGATGACCCGGGTGTCACTTCACAGAAGATAGAAAAGAACATACTAACTTTCGAGGCCAAGTCATGGTGGACATTGACTCGACATAGCTTATGTACCACTACTAGGGACAACAAACTCAGCGCATTTTAGGAAACTTTGATAGATGGGTCCATGGCTAGACATGAGTTTGATGTAGGGGAGTTCTTAGCCCAAGAGATGAGAGACCGAGCTGTGGGTGGTGAGGAGTTTTGTTGGCATGCTCATGGATGATTATGTAGATGTGTTTGGCTACTGGGGTGAAGGAACTCCCAGGCATTAATGAGATGATTGAAGCCACAAACACCAAGATCTTAGGATTGATCAAAGATGCAACTAACCCATTGGCTAGGAAGGTGAGAACAGGAGCATACATGTTAGCAAATATGTACCGAAAAAGCGATCAGACTAAGACTACTGAGGCTTTTAAGATAGGAAGAAAGACTAAGACCACACAAACTTCTAATGCAGCGGGTACTCCTAGTTCCCCTCATCCGGTGCAGTCTGTACCACTTGTCTGTGAGGTATGACAGCTAGATTTATCATGATCTCATAGGTTATGTGGGATGATCCTATGATGAGATTAGGCACGTTGGAGGCCAAGATCTAAAACATGGAAGGAGGCATAAATCCTTGGATAGAAATGATGCTACAAACAAAGATAAAAGGGCGCACCTGATGGTTAAAAGCATTTAATTTGTGGATGACCCGACAATTTGGTAGCGGCCAAACCCTAAATATTACAGAGGTAAAATCTGAGGTGGCTGAGATAAAGAGGATAGTTGTCTAGATATATGACAGACCAGTTATCCCAGATCCCATTATTAGACAGTTATACCTGAAGTCCATATTGATAATATTTAGGATATTCTAGATCTGATAGAGGAACCTATAGAGGAGAAAAGAGAAATAAAGAAAAAAAAGCATCGGAGTAGCACAAAAAAAAGCAATGAATAAGGCTAAGAAAGATAGCCAACAGAGTGAGTAGGATCGACAGGTGAGGGTCCAGGAGATGTAGAGGAGAAAAGAGAAAGAAAGAAAAGAAATCATCGGAGTAGCACAAAAAAGAAGCGATGAATACGGCTAAGGAAGATAGCCTACAGAGTGAGCAGGACCGACAGATGAGGGTCCAAGAGAAGTATGGGGGATTCGGTGGTTTGATATCAGTGGTTATTAATATTGAGGAAGGAGATGATGCAGACTTGCCAACTGATGGACCATTGACCGCACCAGACACAACCAGTGCCACTACTGCTGACATAGTCCCGATAGCTGAGGATCATACAGTTGATGATGGTGGGACCCAACCTAAGGGCCAATGTGAGGATATTGTATGAGTTGGTGCCTTGAGAACCCAGGTATGTTACCAATCTCATGCACTTTATTTTTAGATGCATTGGGGAGAGTGCATATGCATTAAGTTAGGGGTGGGGAAGTACTAAGGACGCCACGGGCTATACTTGCCATGTTTTAAAGCTCATGGCCACAATATGAAAATTTTGAAGTACTGGCATGTTTTATGTTGTCATTGTGTATTGTCTTCTCGAAATAGCTGAAAAAAGTAGGAGAATTTGTATCTATGGCAGTTGATTTATTTTGAATGATTATGCTAAAAATTGTCTGATTTGAAAAAAATTATGTTGAAAATTTGATGCCCCTCCTAAATTTTGTGTTAACTATGTGATATGTGTATGTGTGTGAGATAATTATGAATCTAATAATGGAACTAGGATTAGGAATAGAACAACTAGGGTAGGAAATTACATAATTGGATAAGTAGTACTTAGCTATGTAGCCCTGTTCCAGTGTGTGTGAAGCGTTATAAAGTTCCTGATGTATCGAAGTCTAGAACTTGTCTAGTTGCTTTTACCTAGGTCTAGGATAGTCGAGTAGGAAATAATCATAGGCTATTTTCATTTTAAGTCCACTCGAGCCTAGATGTCCAACCAAATGAATTATGAATCCCTTAGTTCCAAATGTTTGAGCCTTAACTGACCCAATTTTTTTGTTTATACCAATTTCACCTGCCTATCTACAATGAACTTTATTGGCTCTGGTCCTCATTGGACACTGTGCACCTCAACTCAGGCAAATCGGATAAGTTTAGGGTGCTATTATAGGGGTGAATAGGAAAATGAGTGTAAAGAAAGAAGTGTGAAAGAAAAATAAAAAAAGAAAGGTGCAGTGAAAGTAAAACAAAAAGAAAAAGAAGAACAGTTGCAAGATAAAAAAAAAAAAAAGAGAAAGTTAGAAAAGAAAACCGCACCTGGGCTATGAAATGTAAATAAAAAGGGAGGCATAAGGACAAAAATAAAATA
>JAPEIP010000009.1:72504501-72518189 GCA_026120095.1 Capsicum chinense | reverse complement strand
GCCAAACCCTAAATATTACAGAGGTAAAATCTGAGGTGGCTGAGATAAAGAGGATAGTTGTCTAGATATATGACAGACCAGTTATCCCAGATCCCATTATTAGACAGTTATACCTGAAGTCCATATTGATAATATTTAGGATATTCTAGATCTGATAGAGGAACCTATAGAGGAGAAAAGAGAAATAAAGAAAAAAAAGCATCGGAGTAGCACAAAAAAAAGCAATGAATAAGGCTAAGAAAGATAGCCAACAGAGTGAGTAGGATCGACAGGTGAGGGTCCAGGAGATGTAGAGGAGAAAAGAGAAAGAAAGAAAAGAAATCATCGGAGTAGCACAAAAAAGAAGCGATGAATACGGCTAAGGAAGATAGCCTACAGAGTGAGCAGGACCGACAGATGAGGGTCCAAGAGAAGTATGGGGGATTCGGTGGTTTGATATCAGTGGTTATTAATATTGAGGAAGGAGATGATGCAGACTTGCCAACTGATGGACCATTGACCGCACCAGACACAACCAGTGCCACTACTGCTGACATAGTCCCGATAGCTGAGGATCATACAGTTGATGATGGTGGGACCCAACCTAAGGGCCAATGTGAGGATATTGTATGAGTTGGTGCCTTGAGAACCCAGGTATGTTACCAATCTCATGCACTTTATTTTTAGATGCATTGGGGAGAGTGCATATGCATTAAGTTAGGGGTGGGGAAGTACTAAGGACGCCACGGGCTATACTTGCCATGTTTTAAAGCTCATGGCCACAATATGAAAATTTTGAAGTACTGGCATGTTTTATGTTGTCATTGTGTATTGTCTTCTCGAAATAGCTGAAAAAAGTAGGAGAATTTGTATCTATGGCAGTTGATTTATTTTGAATGATTATGCTAAAAATTGTCTGATTTGAAAAAAATTATGTTGAAAATTTGATGCCCCTCCTAAATTTTGTGTTAACTATGTGATATGTGTATGTGTGTGAGATAATTATGAATCTAATAATGGAACTAGGATTAGGAATAGAACAACTAGGGTAGGAAATTACATAATTGGATAAGTAGTACTTAGCTATGTAGCCCTGTTCCAGTGTGTGTGAAGCGTTATAAAGTTCCTGATGTATCGAAGTCTAGAACTTGTCTAGTTGCTTTTACCTAGGTCTAGGATAGTCGAGTAGGAAATAATCATAGGCTATTTTCATTTTAAGTCCACTCGAGCCTAGATGTCCAACCAAATGAATTATGAATCCCTTAGTTCCAAATGTTTGAGCCTTAACTGACCCAATTTTTTTGTTTATACCAATTTCACCTGCCTATCTACAATGAACTTTATTGGCTCTGGTCCTCATTGGACACTGTGCACCTCAACTCAGGCAAATCGGATAAGTTTAGGGTGCTATTATAGGGGTGAATAGGAAAATGAGTGTAAAGAAAGAAGTGTGAAAGAAAAATAAAAAAAGAAAGGTGCAGTGAAAGTAAAACAAAAAGAAAAAGAAGAACAGTTGCAAGATAAAAAAAAAAAAAAGAGAAAGTTAGAAAAGAAAACCGCACCTGGGCTATGAAATGTAAATAAAAAGGGAGGCATAAGGACAAAAATAAAATAAAAGAAAAAGTGAAAAATAAGTGTACCCCAAAAAAGTGTAATGTCAAGGAGGCGTAGTCACTAAATAAATCCCAAAAAGATATTATACCATCCCCTATCCTATGTTAGAAGACAAATAAAGCCCTTTAATGATCCCTTTTCGACTGTCAAAAAATCAAGAAAAAAAAATATGGGCAAGCCTATAGTATTCTGTATACACCGGCGATACTTCTTTATAAGAGAGAGCATATTTTTCTATATCCCTGAAAAATTGATTGTTCCATATTAAGTGAAATAGGGATTTATTTGATCGTGAGCACACATGGGTATGTTGTTAGGTTGCTAGAATTTTTGGCAAATGTAATTTGTATATGCCTAGTTGTCTATTACTAATGTAATTCCATCATTGGATTTGTTTTTGTCATTCCATATACCAAATAGCATACATAGTTAGTTCTTAGAAAGTTAAAATTAGGAGTGGGGATAAAAGTGTTGATAACTGAATTGAAAAGTCACTGCCATAGGTATCTTAGGATCTTCTTGTTCAAGCATCATCCTGTTTTATGATAGTTTTGATTTTTATTTTGCCTGAGCACATGCAAACTTCTAAGTTGAGGGTGTTGATGTGTCGTGGAAACGTGACACTTTCGATGCTTAAAATAATGAAATTATGCGTGTACTTAGGTTATTTTGGTTGATAGAATATGGTTTGTTGCTTGTTGTAGGTGTAACGGGTCTATAATAGCGTTGGGATGAAATTTGAAGGAAAAGACCGGAAAAGTACCAAGACTACAAATGATATGAGCCACCATATAAGTCGCCAACATAGCATACGACTCATAGGTTGACTCGTAAGAACAATAGTAACCAAAGCAAAGTTGAGAAGTTAAGAATGAAGAAGATAAGGAATAGTCATATGAGTTGTAAGATGTTCATACGGATCGTGTCATGAAACTGTAAGGACAATAAGAACCAAGGAAGTATTTCAGAGATGAAGTCTCAGAAGAATACAAGTCAAAATTTTGAGTACGGCTTGTATGGACAAACCTTAAGTCGGCCAGTGTTCAAAGGATTGAAAGGAAGAAATCCTAGGTGGATATGAGTGAAGGCCATGAGTCGTCGGAAGACCAAAAAGTTAAAGAATGGAAAATTAGACATTGGAGTGGATACAAGAGGCACAGTATAACTAATAAGAAGACCTTACGAGTGGACGAACAATTCGTACCTTGTGCCGACATTACCTTTTCCTTTTCCATTTTTATTTGGATTTCATGCTTATTTTGAGATACTATAAATTCTATAGGGTTTATCTTTTATTAGGTTATACTCTTTACTATTATTCTTACTACTTTTCCATACTTTACAATTATTCTTGAGATTTTGGGTTATTATTCAATTAAAGACTTTGGATTTTATTCATCTTAATTTTGTACAATTAATTACATGAATACTTCATTGATTATCATGGGTTCTTGCATAAACATGAGCGGCTAATTTTCTTGACAAGGGTTGTGTGAACCTTAGTGGATTAGCTACATAAAGAAAGTATTAGATACATCTATTCTGGGGTTTATGCATATATCTTAATTTTCTTCACAATAATTAACCTCAAATATGCTGCAAAATCTTAGGGATAACTTGTATTTGCGAATGTTCTCACAAGGGAGTTTGTGATTAGGAAAAGAGGATTAAGATAGTAATTTGAGATTTACCTCCATCATAGCATCTAATCAGCTAGAGAATCGAAAGGTGAAAGTTGAACTAAAGTCATGGACAAGGAGAAATAATGTGACACCTTGAGACTCACTAGGTAAAGGGTGAGATTTGTCAACAAATTCACAAAATGATTGATAATACACATTTTGTTGACTTTATATGTAGAGCTACAAAATAAGTAGGTTGAACATGATAAATTTATGGAGTTGAGAAGCTAGGGAAATTACAAGCCTAGTGTTCGTCTTCTATTGCTTACAACTTAAAACATTCAAGATTTAGTTACTAGTTAATGATAATTCCAAAACTCCCCCATTTACTTTATGCACTGCTTGTGAATTATATCAAGTTAAGCAACTGCTCAACGTTTTCTCTGTAGGATCGACCCCAACCTAGTTGGGTTACTATATTTGGTATCGACCACAGTATACTTCTTTTAGAGTTTAGTTTTGGGTGACATCAAGTAGTTCAACATTTTAGAACTTTCTTTTCTCCTTCTTAGTCCAATAATATTTCCATCCTAGTTTACCTAAAAAACACATAAAACATACATCATATCCAATCAAATGACCTTAGTAAATGCTTAATTTCACTATTTTAAGCATTGAATATGCAATGCTTTCATGGCATATCAAGTTTTCAGGTGCCTTCCTGGATCATTTCTTTCCTCAAGAGTAGAGGGAAGCTAAGGCAGAGAAATTTGTGAATCTAATCAAGACAAGATGACTGTGAAAGAATATATACTGGAATTTCAGCAGTTGTCTCATTATGCTCCAGAGTTGGTGTCTAATATAAGGTTCAAGATAAGAAAATTTGATTCTAGATTGTCCGGTGACTTAGTATTGAAATGTAAGGATGCAATGTTTAATAATGTTATGGATATCTCTAGGCTTATGGTTTATCTGTACAAGGTAGAGGATGAAAATAATAGACATACAGAGATAGAAAACAGGCCGAATAAGAAATTTAGATATTTAGAGCAGGGAGTGAATCAATAGAATAGTGAGAGGAATGACAGGCAATGGGCCGATAAGAAGACTTGGGGAAATTATAATTCATATTTCTCAGCTAGTGCTCCTTCTCCTAAGAATCTAACGATTATTTTTTTAAGGCTATTTGTGGTCCTAAGGCAAAACGAGCCCAGTCTCAGGCTAGTGGAGCTCAATCAGCCCCAGCTTATCCTCTTTGTAAATTTTGTTGATAGTTGTACCATGGTTATTGCTATTAGGGAAGAAACATGCTCTTCAACTGTGTCATCCCAGACATATACAGAGGAACTGTCCTATAACTATGGTAACCACTAGGGATAATAAGGTTTAAGTTGCCACTTCTTCGGAACCTACACTAAAGGGTTCCACTACGAGTACGGCACTAGCCCAAAATTGTCTTTACATTCTTACCACCCTCCAGGAATTTGAGACATCCCCTGATGTTGTCATAAGTATGTTACAACTCTTATCTCATGATGTGTATTGTTAGCTTGATCTGGGTTCTACCCTATCTTATGTAACCCCTTATATGGTTGTGCATTTTGGTTTTGGTCCTAAAAATATTTTTGACCCCTTCTCTGTGTCTACTCCGGTGGGTGATTCTATAGTTTTTTGAAAACTATATCAGGGTTGTGTGGTATCCATCTTTTATAGGGAGACATTGGTGGATTTGATAGAGTTAGATATGGTGGATTTTGATGTTATTTTGGGGATGGATTAGCTTCATTCATGCTATGCATGTCTGGATTGTAGGACCCTAAACGTCAGTTTCCAATTCCCTAAGAACTGGTAGTTGAATGGGAGGAGAGTTTTTTAGTCCCTAAAGAAAGGTTTATTTCCTATCTTAGATCTTAGAAATTAATCTCAAAAGGGTCTTTGTATCTTCTAGTATGGATTAACGACTCTAGATCTAAAAGTCCCTATTTGTAATCTATCCAAGTGGTTAGTGATTTTCCTAAAGCTTTTCCCATTGACCTTCTTGGAATTCCCCCGATATGGAAATAGATTTTGGGATTGATCTTATACAAGATACCCGTCCTAGTTCAATTCCTCCATATAGAATGGCTCCAAATGAATTAAATAAACTAAAGGAGTAGTTAAAAGGTCTTCTTAATAAAGGGTTCATTCGTCCTAGTGTTTCTCTGTCGGGTGTTGTTGTGCTTTTCATACGAAATAAAGATGGGTCACTTCAGATATGAATAGAGTATAGTCTATTGAATAAGGTTATAGTAAAGATTAATAACCTTCTTCCTAGGATTGATTATCTCTTTGACCTGCTTCAAGGTGCTAGATGCTTCCTTAAGATTGGTCTTCATCCGGTATATCATCATTTGAAAAATCTTATTAGTAGCATGATTACTCTGAAAAATCTTCTCCATCTTGTCCACAAACCCCTGAGGATCCTCCTCAACCTTAAGGCCTATAAAGGTTGGGGTATTTACTGATGAGATTAAGATGTCACCAACTGAGTGAGCAAATGAATAGACTGATGGAACTCTTTGTTAGAGATGTCCCCATGAGGTGGCGAGTCACCATGAGGTGGCGAGTCCTAAGTATCACCACCCTGAGAAGCTCCAGAAGGATTAGTAGGGACATATAAAACTCAATGTGGAGTGGCATAATTAGGAGTAAGGATCCTAGACCGAGTCTGCACTCCATACACAGGGCGAGTCCCCTCCACATTATCCTTGGGTAGGACATAGTTCCCAGCAAAATTTCTATGAACATAAAATTTTTGGGGAGCCATACTCTAAAGCACGAGGAAACCAGGAATTAGAGAATTTTTCATAACACTAGACTCTATAGCCCAAAAATTGAACACAAGAAAGGGAAAGATTCAATTATGCCTTATAGTCTCCTCCTTATAAGTGTGTTATGCTACACACCCATAAAAATACTATACTCGGCATGGCTTGTAGACACCCAACAACTCTAAATTATGCTATGATACAAAGTTTGCCACGATCCAAACCAGGGCCTCGACATGATAGGTATCTCAAGTTCACCATGGACCCAAGTCCACCCCTATCACCTAACCTTATAAGCATAAAATAATAAATATAATAGCAAATGTGAAAGATAACTAAATAGAAATAAGAAGATAAATGAATAACTTAATGACAATAAGAGCTAAAATAATAATCAACCAACCCATATTTGTCCATAATAAACTTTAAAACTAGAATACCAAATAGGTAAGGACATGCCCCTGACCATGACCAAAAGAATCCAGAAGTACTAAGTTAAAATAAAGGAATATGGAAATGATAAGTCCTTTTGAAGGATGGAGTCTCACAACTTCACAATTACTCAACGAGCATGCTAATACACCTAACACTGCATAAGGATAAAAGAAGTATCTTCGGACCCTACATTATGAAATAATGTAACTTCCTAGGATGGTTAGCAGTGTTAATAATAGCATGTAACTCAGGGAAGGAATAAAATAATGCCACAATCAAATCAATCCAAAACCATTCAAAAACCATACACACACATTCATATATATTTTTATAAGATGTCAGGATAAGGAACTAGGTTTAAGAATGAGATTTAAAATCATTATCTCGGACTATGTAGCTCTAACCATTCTAAGAGCACCTACGGGCTATATGGGTTTATCTCCCCCTGCTGAAAAGGCCCCAATGCGTGTTGGCCGTAGAAACCGAAGAAATTCGAGGAAGGGCAAAAGCCGACAAGTCTCCAAACATTCTAAAATATATATATATATACTATGTGATCTATGCACACAGTCATAAAGACACCATGCCAGCAAATGTGGTTTCCAGTGTCGGTCCTCTTGGGACCTCCACCTTCCATAATGAGAAACACAACCCCCTTTAAGCCCAAATTAAAATCATTTAGCACATAGTTCCAACCATTAACCTTTGAGTTATTCATTAAGGTATTAACCACATAGTATCTTTATAGAAATATGCTTGCGAGATAAATCACACATGTCAAATCAATTTTCTCAACCATATTGACTCTCCAAGTTCCATTAAAATCCAATCCATCGCAACTAAGGCCATGCAAATCTATTTAAATGACCATTTATCCATTAATGTAACACATTGAGTTCAAAAATAAGTTAAACCATGAAATTATCTATAATTTAAATCAAATTCATAAAGTGGTTCAGGTACATGAAATGTCAAGTCAAAATTCATCAAATTTAGGAAAATCTATGTTCCCGATTCCAACCATTTAATAAAAGTAGCAAATCAGTCCCAAAAATATTCAATTAAAGCATGAATAACCAATTCTAATCATGGGACAAGTAATCAAATCAATAACAACTAAAACCCTCAACCTAATTTCAAACCCACAATTTACCCCAATTCCTCAAACCCCCTCCCCTCTCTCTCTAGATAAATTCTCTTCTTTCTATCTAGAATTTTCTTCATAATTTTCCACTGGAATGGATTTACCACCACTTTTGAAGGTGCGCCAGCCACCGAATCAGTTAGAAAATATACCCACAACTAAGATGCATACACCACAAATGGAATATGTCACAAATCAGCTCACATCTGCCTAAAATTTTCAAAAAATTAAGGAATTTGTTGGGGATTTGTTGGCTAAATATAGTAAATATTTGCAATGAATGTTGGAGGAAGAGAAAACTAAATCAATGGAGAGGGGTAATAGTGGTAAAGGTGTTCAACTTCCTTCTAATTGTCCTCAACATTTGATGGAGATTTGGTTTTATCTCCCCCAAAAGACTAGAGATCATTATGAGAAGAAAAATATTATGTCTCTACTGTTGGACGTCGACGCCAGAGCTATATGGACATTGATGGTGCCATACCAAATCCGGGAGGGGTGAAAGGCCACCACAAACACATCTCAACAAAACCCCCTAATTTCTACTGAACCAATCAACTCTAATTTCAATTTGGAGGTGGCGCAACCACTGGTAATTTTTGGCGAAGGAAGCTCACCTAATAATGGACAAAAGACACATCATCAGGAGTGCCTTGCCAAGGTGATCAAAACAAAACAAGAAACCCCAAAAATCACTAATCGATTCATCGCCATTTCAGTTTGAAAAATGTGCTTACTGTGGTAATTTTCGACGACGATGGCGTGGACCTGGCGGAGCACAAAATTCAAAATTTCTAATGAAATTCGATGGAAAATAAGGTCAACAACTCTAATTTGCCAAAAGCCCCATGTGATTCATCTTATAATCATTTCGATTTGGAAATTAGGGTTTCAAAACCACAATTATCCAGTGATGGAGCTCCAGTGGCTGACCCTGAAATTAGTCAAGGGAATTTGTGCAAAATGATACCATTGGTGATTTCCCTAAGGTTGATTCTACTAATTATCCTCCATTATCGTCCAAATTTTATTTCAATGAATTAAAAGTGGTTGATGAGGATAATGATTATGTGCAGTCAATTGAAGATCCTACAGGTAATTTTTCTTATTCTAAACAATTCATGGGAACTGTAGATGTTGTGATTGATGTTAATGTAAATGTATATGGTAATGTGAATAGATATATTGATGGTATTCATCGTGTTGAGGTTGGTAATGAAGTGGTGTGTACTGTTGATGTTATACAACCCCTGAAATAGTCCCAAAAAGTATTCCTAATTAAAAAACCCAGTCCCAAAAAGGTGTGTTGCAAGGCATGGTATCTAATGGTAATGGTGGAGGGCATGGTGAAGTTGTTCCAGAGAATACTACTACAGATATCCTACCCCATAACCTGTCTAAAAAACCTACAGCCAAATCAAAAAATAATCATCCAAATAACCAATAAGATAATAATTCATCCAAAAATAAACCATATATCCCCAACTCCAAACCAATGCAAATTTCTTATAACTATGAATCCCAAAAACTCCATGCATCTTGTCCAAACTTTTCTTCACATGAAAAAAATAAACCAAAAGAGAATGACCCAAAATCACCATATAAACACCCCAACCCAACCCCTGTCTGGCTAAAAAATCTCAAAATCCCTCCATCTCCAATACCAACAATCACTCACTCAATGATTACCAAAATGAGAGCTCAAAAATCTTTGAAGTCAGTCCCTATTGATAAAAGTCCACCTAAAATTACTTTAAAACAAGGTTTTCCAGCTGTGGTATTTAAAAGGAATGACTTTCTGGTGAAGCTAGATGAAAAGTGTAAGTTTACTCTCATTGGTAAATTTACAAACACCATGCCAAAAATAGAGGTAATAAGGAAGGAGTTTATGTTGCAAACGGAGCTTAGGGGTTGTGTGAAACTTACTCATTTTAACTCAATGCACTTGTACATTGACCTTGATAATGAGTATGATCACACCACAATTTGGACCAAGGGGAGAATGTACATGGGGGGCAGCTTATGAGGTTCCAAATCTGGCTACCAACTTTTAAACCAAATGAAGAAACTTCATTAGTGCTGGTGTGGGATATCTTACCTGAGCTACCTTGGCATTGCTATTGTATGAAAGTTGTATCTCTCCTATTGTCTCCAATAGGTAAAGCCTTATTCTTGGATTTAGCTACTTATAAAAAGACAAGAGGGAATATGGCTAAGGTTAAGATCCAAATTGACCTCACTAAATTGAGACCATACCATGTGTGGTTGGGTTTTGACGAGGACGATAATGGTGAAGGCAAGTGGAAGCAGGTACAATATGAAGGGGTTCCAGAAGTTTGAACTTACTGCAAGCATTAGGGGCACAATAACATGACTTGAACAATCAAGAGATGGGATGATGAGCTTAAGAGGAGAAAATAAGAAAAATAGAGTGCTAAAGTGAGTGAAAAATATCAATAAAACACATGGAAAGCACCTAAAATCAATAGTTAATGGAGGATAAAACTTCAACTCAAAAAGACACAATTTCGAATACAAGTCATAAAACCACCAGGGAAACTTCAAATCATGACTAGGTGGGCACAAGAAAAGTTAGGGACAACTTACAGGAAAATACCACTAACTTGAAACAAGACTAAGACCAATGGAAAAATCAAAAAAAAAAAAAAAAGTCCAATTTTCATCAACAAATGCAACAGCAAAACTAAGAAAAAGTGTAAAAACCAACAGCTGCACAAGATATTCAAAAATTTTCTAAGAATCAATTTGATATTCTTGATCCATAGAGCACCCCAGGTATGAATTTAAAGTCTTTTGTTCCTTGTATATTTGTTGGTATAGCTACTGGTGGTGTATCTGGTGAAAAAAAGGTGTTACAATCTTATCCCAACTCCCCTGTTTCACTTGTTTGTACTAATGATAAATGTGATGATGGTGTAGAAGGGGTTAATGGTGCTTTTATAGGTTTGCAGGAAACAAATTAAGAGGACAAACACCAATTGCTTGATGATATAGGTGTTGGTAGTGATCCCATGGATTGTGAGAATGATGATAATTCAGTTGCAACTGCTGATTTGGTTAGTACTTCTACTGACCATTTAAGTACAAAAAGAATATGGTTATGGCAAGGAAGCGAAATAAAATAGAAAGGAGGAGTTAAAAAGGAAGGATGGGTCTAGGAAGAGAGATAAGCAGCACAAGGGTCAAAAGAGGTTTGATTTTGTTGCTAAACAACTTGATGACTAGTTTCCCCCCTTCCAACGAAAGATAAAAAGCCCGTCAGCTCAAAGGATTTATGTACAGAGAATAAGGCTACTTTACCTCTTGAGAAAGACCAATACAGGGTAATTCACTTGGAAGATGAAGTAGATTATGAAAACCAACCGATTGAAGAAGAAGAAAAGGAAGTGGTATGTCAAGAACTTATAAAAGCCTTTGGTCCTTCAGGTAACAAAGAAGAGAACAAAGAAACCCAAAAGGTTACAACAAAAGAGGGTTTATCTCCAAGAAGTTTTCAGTAGGGAGGTCCTTTCTCCAAAGAAGAACCCATTTTATCAACCAATAGACCACTTACAAGGTCACAAAGCAGGAATTTTTGACATTATGTGGGGTACTAATCTTCATCAACTATATAGATTTTCCTTTTTTGCATTTTGTATGTCTCTTCTATTGGGATATGGTGTATATCACTATATCATAATAGAAGAGCCCATTTAGTATGAGAAAAATCATAGGTTGCATAGCCTAGTTATTAGGTTGTCCTATTTTCATGGAATTAAGCTACTAGGTCTTATGTTAGCTTAATTTCCATCATTATGTTATCTTTTTATGGGAGGTTTGGCCTAGTCCCCCTCCTTGTAATTTCTATCTTGTTGAAATAAAAATCTTGGGGGTGTTGCTCAACCCCTGGCCCATCATGGGTTTCTTAAAATTAAAAAAAACCACAATTTAAATCACACAAAAATCCATCAATTAAATTCCATAATGTAAAATTAAAGTTTGAGGAAGAGATGCATGCCTGAAACACATAAGAATTTGTAATTAATATAAAGTTTGGAGCCTAGATGATGAATTCACAGTGAAACCCTTAAATGTTCTTAGGTTTTGTGTTTGAGAGTGAAATAGGGGGATTTGATCATTGAAAACCAATGAAACTATTTTAAGTTCAAAAGTCATGGAAAAGGTGAAAATACCAAAATTCCCTTACCCCAAGTGAATAAAAACAAAACTGCATGAATATTATGCTTTGGTGTAGCACATCAATATCGTAGAGAATATCCTTTACGCCACACTAATATCACAGAGGGTAGCCTCCATGACACAAGGATGATGTCGAGGCTTACTTCATCGATGTTCTAAAGTTTCCCCAAACCCTTTTTGAAAGTTCTGAAACTATTCCAAATTACCCTTTTTAACATCCCTAAACATAGTTCTAGTGAAAAATTGATATTTCAAACAAGGGAAGGCCAAAAATAAAATGATAAAAATTTTAAGGTTCTTACACTTAGTTCACATGGAGAAGGTGAAGGTGATTAGAGAAATACCTAATACTACCTAAAGTCACCAAAAGTCTTATAAGGATGTGAGGCGAAGGGAGTTGGAGTTTGAGGCTACTGATAGGGTATTCTTGAAATTTTCTTCTATGAAAGGAGTGATGAGGTTTGGGAAGAAGGGGAAGCTTAGTCCCCATTATATTTTTCTATGTTAGATTTTGAGTAGAGTTTGGAATGTTGATTATGATTTGGAGTTTCCCGCGAGTTTGGTTTTTATTCATCCCATTTTCCATGTGTCTATGCTGATGAAGTGCATGGGTAATTCTTCTTTGGCTGTTCTTATGAAGGATGTTAGTTTTCTGAATTCCTTGGCATATGAGAAACTCCAGGTGAAGATATTAGATAGGCAAGTTCGTCGATCATGAACTAAGGATGTGGCTTTGGTGAAGTTCTTTGGAGGAACTTAAATGTGGAAGAAGCTACATGGAAAGCTGAGGAAGCTATGAAGTTCAAGTATCCATTCTTTTTCCTCGTGTGAAATAAAAATTCTTGAGGTATGATTTTCATTCTCTTTCTTGTGGTATTTCAAATTTATCATTTGGTTGTGTTTGTATTTTTTCTTTTTTTCGTGCCAAGGGGTGTCCTAACTCATTATTCAGGGACGAATGATCCTGGGGGGTAATGTAATACCTTAAGTCTTGGACTCAAAAAATGTTTTGAGTGTTGATGAGTTTTCCTAGACTATGACTCAGGTGATAAGTCATTATCACACATCACGAGTCGTACAGTGAGACTCGTAGTCTCACCAATGAAGTGTGCCTAGGTTACTATCTTGATTATGACTTAGTCCTCACGAGTCATAAGTCGTGGTGAGGGATTCAAGACCTATGAAGGTTCCCAAGGTTCTTGCCCCAGCCACGAGTCCAGGCAATGACTCGTGACCAGTCACCACGAGTTGTTACCTAAGCCGTAATGATAGGGAGGAATTTTTCTGCATGTTCTCATTAAGGGTATTTTGGTCTTTTCATTTCTTTACACTTTACCCATGACCTTAAAAAATTTAAGGGTCCCTTTTAACATCAATTATGAAATCATAAAAATCATTATTTCCTCGCAAACTTTCAAGTAAGAGAAATTAGGTTTTCAAGGGATTAATTATTCAAGCTTCAAACTCTGAATTTTTCTTCAATTGTCTTTGGTGTTCAGGCATGTCTCTCCTCCCTAAGATGATTTTTATATATGGGTATATATTTAATCATTGCTCATGTGAATTTGATAGTGGGTTTGTAACTGGGTTGTGAGGATCTTGGATTGTTTGCTACTGAAATTGTTTTCCTCATGTTTTGAATATGATATTCATGCTTTAAATTATGGTTCTTAAATTGAATGGGCGCATGGTTATGGGAATTTAAAATAAGGAACGTGGGTTTCCCCAATTATTGAATTTTGGCTTGATAATGGTAATATCCTCAACCCACCTTCATGAACTTTGATTTTAAATCTGGAATTTGCATGATTTAAGTAACTTTTGAAACTATTGCATTATATTAATGAAAAAGGAGATTAAAATAGATTTGAAAGGCCTTGGTGGCCA
>JAPEIP010000009.1:72488683-72504401 GCA_026120095.1 Capsicum chinense | reverse complement strand
TAAGCTACTAGGTCTTATGTTAGCTTAATTTCCATCATTATGTTATCTTTTTATGGGAGGTTTGGCCTAGTCCCCCTCCTTGTAATTTCTATCTTGTTGAAATAAAAATCTTGGGGGTGTTGCTCAACCCCTGGCCCATCATGGGTTTCTTAAAATTAAAAAAAACCACAATTTAAATCACACAAAAATCCATCAATTAAATTCCATAATGTAAAATTAAAGTTTGAGGAAGAGATGCATGCCTGAAACACATAAGAATTTGTAATTAATATAAAGTTTGGAGCCTAGATGATGAATTCACAGTGAAACCCTTAAATGTTCTTAGGTTTTGTGTTTGAGAGTGAAATAGGGGGATTTGATCATTGAAAACCAATGAAACTATTTTAAGTTCAAAAGTCATGGAAAAGGTGAAAATACCAAAATTCCCTTACCCCAAGTGAATAAAAACAAAACTGCATGAATATTATGCTTTGGTGTAGCACATCAATATCGTAGAGAATATCCTTTACGCCACACTAATATCACAGAGGGTAGCCTCCATGACACAAGGATGATGTCGAGGCTTACTTCATCGATGTTCTAAAGTTTCCCCAAACCCTTTTTGAAAGTTCTGAAACTATTCCAAATTACCCTTTTTAACATCCCTAAACATAGTTCTAGTGAAAAATTGATATTTCAAACAAGGGAAGGCCAAAAATAAAATGATAAAAATTTTAAGGTTCTTACACTTAGTTCACATGGAGAAGGTGAAGGTGATTAGAGAAATACCTAATACTACCTAAAGTCACCAAAAGTCTTATAAGGATGTGAGGCGAAGGGAGTTGGAGTTTGAGGCTACTGATAGGGTATTCTTGAAATTTTCTTCTATGAAAGGAGTGATGAGGTTTGGGAAGAAGGGGAAGCTTAGTCCCCATTATATTTTTCTATGTTAGATTTTGAGTAGAGTTTGGAATGTTGATTATGATTTGGAGTTTCCCGCGAGTTTGGTTTTTATTCATCCCATTTTCCATGTGTCTATGCTGATGAAGTGCATGGGTAATTCTTCTTTGGCTGTTCTTATGAAGGATGTTAGTTTTCTGAATTCCTTGGCATATGAGAAACTCCAGGTGAAGATATTAGATAGGCAAGTTCGTCGATCATGAACTAAGGATGTGGCTTTGGTGAAGTTCTTTGGAGGAACTTAAATGTGGAAGAAGCTACATGGAAAGCTGAGGAAGCTATGAAGTTCAAGTATCCATTCTTTTTCCTCGTGTGAAATAAAAATTCTTGAGGTATGATTTTCATTCTCTTTCTTGTGGTATTTCAAATTTATCATTTGGTTGTGTTTGTATTTTTTCTTTTTTTCGTGCCAAGGGGTGTCCTAACTCATTATTCAGGGACGAATGATCCTGGGGGGTAATGTAATACCTTAAGTCTTGGACTCAAAAAATGTTTTGAGTGTTGATGAGTTTTCCTAGACTATGACTCAGGTGATAAGTCATTATCACACATCACGAGTCGTACAGTGAGACTCGTAGTCTCACCAATGAAGTGTGCCTAGGTTACTATCTTGATTATGACTTAGTCCTCACGAGTCATAAGTCGTGGTGAGGGATTCAAGACCTATGAAGGTTCCCAAGGTTCTTGCCCCAGCCACGAGTCCAGGCAATGACTCGTGACCAGTCACCACGAGTTGTTACCTAAGCCGTAATGATAGGGAGGAATTTTTCTGCATGTTCTCATTAAGGGTATTTTGGTCTTTTCATTTCTTTACACTTTACCCATGACCTTAAAAAATTTAAGGGTCCCTTTTAACATCAATTATGAAATCATAAAAATCATTATTTCCTCGCAAACTTTCAAGTAAGAGAAATTAGGTTTTCAAGGGATTAATTATTCAAGCTTCAAACTCTGAATTTTTCTTCAATTGTCTTTGGTGTTCAGGCATGTCTCTCCTCCCTAAGATGATTTTTATATATGGGTATATATTTAATCATTGCTCATGTGAATTTGATAGTGGGTTTGTAACTGGGTTGTGAGGATCTTGGATTGTTTGCTACTGAAATTGTTTTCCTCATGTTTTGAATATGATATTCATGCTTTAAATTATGGTTCTTAAATTGAATGGGCGCATGGTTATGGGAATTTAAAATAAGGAACGTGGGTTTCCCCAATTATTGAATTTTGGCTTGATAATGGTAATATCCTCAACCCACCTTCATGAACTTTGATTTTAAATCTGGAATTTGCATGATTTAAGTAACTTTTGAAACTATTGCATTATATTAATGAAAAAGGAGATTAAAATAGATTTGAAAGGCCTTGGTGGCCATGGTTTAGTTTTAAAATGGAGCTTATGAGTCAAATTGGTTAATTGGATTGGAATGACATAAGTGGATTAGCTTGCAAGCATAATTGGTATGACGATACCAAATGGTAAAAGCCTTAATAAATGACTTCTGGGCTAACTGTAAAAGACTTAATATATTATATACGTATATATACTTATACATATGTATGTATGTATGTATATGTATGTATGTATATATATGTATATATATATATATATATGTATATATTAATGATTGATTTTTTATAAAGGAAATGAAATCTTGGATTAGTAAATATTTACACTTTTAAGGAGTACAATAAAGAATATGAATAAGTGAAGTAGTAAATTTTGATACATTTAAGTTTTAACAATAAAGAATAAATATAAATGGATGATTAATAATTAACATATTTATTTTTGTACAACAATAGATAAATAAATAGAAATATATTAAAAATTACCAAAAAATAAAAAAATAAAATGTGAATGGTGGCCTTAGAAGTATATTTCTAACCTCTATCTCTCTCTATATGTGTATGTGTTTTGATTATAGTCATTAAATGTAAAAATATCCTTACTATTTATTATTTTTTAACTTGAATGTCAAGTTAGTAGTGGACAAGTAATGTTGAATGGAGAAAATATGAAAAGAACAACTTTACCCTCCATTGTTATTTACTCTTGTGGTTCATTTTTATTTGTGATACTTCTCTTCAAGGGAGTTAATTTAACGAATTTGCAATACTTAAGTGAATTAGTTTAATTAAATTTTTAATGTTTAAAATTTATATGTTTGAAAAACTATCCAAAAATTTTTATAAGGTGCAATCCTTCTAATAATATGATAAAATAATTAATTTTAAAATGTTGATTAAAATTAACTTTTGACTCGCAATTAATGATAGAGAGACAAGAAAAAATTAATAAAGTGAGTAATTGATTTGTTAGACTTGACAGTTCCATTAAATCTAGAAATGCAAATTAGTACAGCTTAATTTCTGTACATCACATGTTAACAACATTGAGAACATCAACAAAGAAAAATAAATAGAAAGCCAAATGAACTTTACACCACATTACATATCAACTTGTGTCCAATATTAACGAACACTTGACTTACAAATTAAACAAAAAAAAGATGGAAATTCCAAAATATATTAGCTATGACCACTACAGCAGAAGAAGAAGAAACCTAAGGTGGAAACCAAAGCAATTGCATCAAAAACTGAGACAATCTTGAATAGAAAGGAGTCAATGAACCAATGGCGCAATTTGTAAAGACTCTTCTTCCACAAAGACAAATTATTGAATCTCCATCTCAATGATGATGGCTTATGACTTGAATTATTATTAGCTCTCGTTATTATATTTTCCCCTTGGGAACCACCAGCACTATTAGGACTTTTAGGTGCACCAATATTTGCATTATTGTTCTTGTTTAGCCTCTTGATTGAGAACAAGTAACCACCCACTTTCATGTCTAAATAACTTTAATAGAAACTAAAACTCAATAATAGTTCATACTATAATGACTATTTATACTAATATTGAAGATTTGATTGACCTTTGGGATTGAATATGGTGTCGTATGAATTTTCAAATCAATTGAATTCTTAACGTAGTTTGTTTCTTAATTTTCTATGTTGTGAGAGAATAATAGATGATGTGTTTGGTGAGACAATAAGAGGTTTTTGGAAATCTCTCTATATATAAGGTTTTGGAATAAAGGCATTTATGCAAAGTCAAAAGTGGGTGGCTGGAGTCTAGGGGAAGTCTATGAATAACTTGTCTTAGTTGGCGCGTTAATGAATAATGAGTGGGTCAAAAGGAGGGAATCGTGTGTCGGTGCGCCCTGTAGAACCAGTTAGGAAAAAGTAATGAAATCCATGAAATTGAAAATTAGGCAGAAAATATGTTCGTACTTTCCAATTTTTTAGACCATTGAATTTAAGTGGACACTTCCTCCTTCTTTCAACCCCACCCCAAAAATAGAAAAAGTAGGAGTATTTATTGATCGATTGGATTCATTGATATTTAATTTGTAAAAATCTTATATCGATAATCAAATCAAGAAAATATTCATTGTCGATTTTGGTTAATCAATTTTTAGTGTTCGATTTCTGTTTAACGGTTAAGAAAATATTTATTATTTTTTTTATTTTTTATTTTCTTTTAAGTTTCATTTGTTCTGATATACATTACCTTTATGTATAAAAATTTACGCGAACAAAAATAAACTTTTTTTAGTTGTTCAAAATCAATCTATATATGAATCAATATCATTTATTGTTTTTATTTTAAAAATTAAATGTGGTCATATAGACCATTTACTAAAAAACCCAATTTGTACAAAAAGTCCCAAAATCAGATTTGGGGCAAAATGGCCAAATATCCGGTCCAAAGTTAATTCAAACAAAAGTCTAATAGAAAAAAGAAAAAATAAAAAGTTTAGAACTTATCTGTAAGACACCGCAAAATTTAACGATTTTATTTTTGACCCTCCCGCATGCGTAATATAAAATTTTGACTTAAATTATGTGGGTATATTGAGAAAGTTTCAAAAAAGGTTCAGGACCATTTTAGAACTCTGAGATAGTAAGCCTCCGTGATAGTTGTGTGCCACACAACTTAGCCTCCTCAAAAAGAGCGTGGCGTGAAGGCTAACCTTTGCGATAGCGGCGTGCCATACCTTTATGTAAATTTAACTCAATTTTTATTCTTTCACTTAGGGTGAGGGGCTTTTGGTATTTTTATCCTTTGCATGGCTTTTAAACATATTGCCAATCTTTTTCCTTCAGTTTTCAAAGATCAAACTCCACTATTCTCTTCTTTAACTCCCAACCCAAAAAATCTCAAGAGTTTATCAGTAAATCACTACTCCAGGCTCTAAACTTTGTATTTTCTTTAATTTATTATGTATTTAAGGCATGTTGCTTATCTCTAACTTAAATTTTACATTATGATATATATTTAATCATTATTCATGTGATTTTAATTGTTAGGTTTGAAATTAGGTTGACGAGTTTGATGGTTATTTCTTGAATTGTATTTCTTATTATTTAAATGTATTGTTTATACTTTAATAAATAATTTTTGGGGCTGAATGGGTTTATTATTATGAGGAATGGAATGGGGAACATGAGTTTCCCCTAATTGATGAAAATTTAGCTTGATAATGGCATTAACCTCAACCCACCTTTATAATTTTGATTTTGAATATGGAATTTGCATAGTTTAACTTACCTTTAAAATGTTGTGTTTCATTATTGGATAATTGGATAAGAAAAATGGTTTTGAAATGCCCTTGGTGCAATGGTTTGGATTTTAAATGGAACTTGGGAGTCAAATGGTTATATGAACTAGTTTGACATAATTGAATTAGCTTGCAAGCATATTGGTATGATAATACCGTATTGGTATGACAATACGATATTGGTAAATGCCTTAATAAGTGACTCCTTAGTTAATTTTTGGGTTTATGTGCAAATTGTTTTAATTTGGTCTTAAAGGAAATAGTATAGCTCACCGTGAATATGTAGTCCCAAAAGGACCAACACTAGAAATGACATTTTTAGATGTAGAGGTCTACATAATCGTGTGCTTGGTTCACACACTATATTTTTTATGACTATCACCTTGGTATCTATAGCCTTTTCTCAATTTCCCTGATTCTTATGGCTAACACGCATTGGGCCCTTTTAGTAGGGGGAGTTGAACTCATATAGCTTATAGGTGCCTTTAGGACGGAGCAAACTACATAATTTAGGATAATAGTTTAGACTCTCATATTCATGAACCTTTTCCCCATCTCGGTATACTATATATGTGTATATAAATGTTATGCATGTGGTTTTGACTATTTTTTGGCAATGACATTATTTTATCCTCTTCCCCTGAGTTACATGTGAGACTTGCCCCACAGACCATCCCTGGACGCTGCATCATTTAATGATGTAGGATTTAAAGAATTTTCTATTGCTCATGTGCAGCTTTAGGTGATTCGATATTCCTATGTATCTTCTGTGAAGTGGTGAACCTCTATTCTTTTGAAAGTCCCTATCATTTTAGTGGTTTATTTGTTTTCTTAGTATTTTATTTTTGAATTATTATTGTTTTCATTTCAAAGAGAGGCATGAAAGAGACAAATATTAGGAAACTTAGGACTAATTTAGAAACCCTACTTCAGTTATATGTATTTAAATTGGACCCGGGTTGGGCCGGGTCAGTAGAATAGTACTAGGCTATTTTTTTAAATGGGTTTGTCTATTTATGATTAAATTTTGCTATTTTATTAATAAAATATCAAATTAAACTAAAAAAATATCTCGACTTAGCTGGTACTAATTTTATAGGCTTTTGTGGGAAAGTGTGGGTGGTGTGTTTGTTTTGTTTCTTAAAATTTTTATTTGGCTTATCTATACTTCTTAATACAAATTTGGTTGACTTTCGTTGTATTTATTATATTGTACTCTAAAGGTTAGGCTAAGGGGGCGGTCTCTGACCCACAATGGGCTTAAGATACCCATCACGATTAGTCCCTAATTTGAATTATGACAAGCTTGGTATTAGAGCATGGTTCAGGGTCTTTGGATGTCCACAAAGTTGTATCAAGTAGAGTCCCTTTTTTGGGTGTATAGCACACCACACTTATAAAAGGGAGGCTATGAGGAATTTAGGAATTTTTTCCTTTATTGTATTTTATTTCGGGCTATAGGGTCTAGTTACCTTTAATCTTCTCTAACTCCTGCCATACTCGTATTTTAGATCACTCCTCCCAAAGATCTAACAGTTATAGAAACTATGCTGGAACCTCTGTCTTACCTGAGGAATATTTAGAGGGAACTCGCCCTATTTATGAATTACAGACCTAATTTACTGTCTCTGCTCATGACTGTAATGCTCTACGTGGGGTTCCACCACTCCCTACTGTTCCTCCTCAAGCCTTCTAAGTTAGTGATACTTACAGTCAGACACCTTCGGGAGATATCTCTAATACGGATTTTCATCAGTCTATTTATATGCTTGCTCAATTGATGGCAATGCAGTCCCATCAGTCTTATCATGTTGGTTATATTGTTAGTTCATTTGAGGTCACTTGGGTTAGCCAATTTATGAGGTTGAATCCCCTAACCTTTATAGGCTCTAAGGTTGAGGATGATCCTAAGAGGTTTATTAATTAGATGGAGAAGATTTTTAGGGTTATGCAAGCTACTGATTCATAAGGGGTGGATTTTGTTATCTATCAGTTGAAAGATGTGGCTTACCGTGGTATAAAGAGTGTGAAGTGATGAGGGGTAATGATCATAAGACGGTGGTATGGGATAAGTTTTTAGGTTCTTTTCTTGATCACTTCTTTTAAGAGTTGAGAGAAGCTAAGGCCAAAGAGTTTGTGAACTTGAAGTAGGGTAAGATGAGTGTTAAAGAGTAGAATTTAAAGCTCCAGTAGTTGTCTTGTTATGCCTCAGAGTTAGTGTCTAATATGAGATCTAGAATGAGGAAGTTTGCTTCTTGTTTGTCCCATAATTTAGTGTTAAAGTGTAATTCTTCTACGTTAAATAATGATATGGATATCTCCAGGCTAGTGGTTTATATACAATTGGTAGAGAATGAGAAAAATAAGTAGGTAGAGATGGAAGAGAGGCAAAATGAGAAGTTTAGATATTTAGAGAACGGTGCGAGTCAATAGAATAATGGGACAGATGGTAACTCGTAGATTAAGAATGAAAATTAGGGAAATTATTCTTCCACAACTAGTGCTCATTATCCTAATCCTTTCGATTATCATTATTTTTAAGATAGTAGTGGTCCTAAGGCCTGGGGGGCCAATGACAGGTTAGTAAAGCTCAGTCAGTCCCACCCTATCCTCCTTGCCAATTTTATGGGCAACTTCACCATGGTTATTGTGAGGAGAAGAGGAATTTGTGTTTCAATTATGGTTAGCCTGGTCATTTGCAACAAAATTATCCCATAGCTAAAGTTGTCATTAAAGTTAATAAGGTTTTGGTTTCTTTAGCTCCCGTACCTAAGGGTGCTACCTCTGGTACCGACATTGGTTGCAATCGTCTCTATAAACTTGCTACCCATCAGGAATCGGTGGCATGCCCTAATATTGTCACTAGTATGTTACAACTCTTTTCTCATGATATTTATTATTTTCTTGATACAGGCTCTACCCTATCTTATGTAACCCCTTATGTGGCTATGCACTTTAGTTTTGGTCTTGAGAATATTTATGACTCCTTTTCTCTTTCTTCTCCGTTAGGTTATTCCATTATTGCTAGAAAAATCTATAGAGGTTGTGTGGTTTCTATCTTTCATAAGGAGGCATTGTTGGATTTGATAAAACATGATCTGGTAGATTTTGATGTAATCTTAAGGGTGGATTGGATTCATTCGTGCTATGCTTCTCTGGATTGTAGGACCCAAAACGTTAGTTTTCATTTTTCTAATATACCGATGATTGTATGGGAAGGGAGTTCCTTAGTTCCCATAGGAAAGTTTATTTCTTATCTTAGAGCTTAGAAAATGATTTCCAAAAGGTGTTTGCATCATCTAGCTCAGGTTAAGGATTCAAACTCTAAGGGTCCCTCTTTGAAATATGTCCCTGTCGTTAATGAATTTTCTAAAGTATTTCCCGATGATCTTCCTGGAATTTCTCCCCATAGGAAAATAGATTTTGGGATTGATCTTCTACCAGATACACTTCCTATTTTTTTTCATCCTTATAGGATAGCTCAGGTTGAACTAAAGGAGTTAAAGAAGCAATTAAGGATCTCCTTGATAAGAGTTTCATTCATCCTAGTATTTTTCCGTGGGTTGCTCCTATGTTGCTCATATGAAAGAAAGATGAGTTTCTTTGGATGTGTATAGACTATTGTCAGTTGAATAAGGTTACAGTGAAGAATAAGTATCCTCTTCCTAGGATTGATAATATTTTTGACCAACTTCAGGGTGCTAGGTGTTTCTCTAATATTGATCGTTGTTTGGGCTATCACCATTTGAAAATTAGGGAGATTGCTATTCCCAAGACTACTTTCCAAACTCGTTATGGCCATTATGTGTTTTGATTATGTCATATAAGTTGACTAATGCTTTGACTGCTTTCATAGATCTCATAAATTGGGTGTTTAGAAAGTTTCTAGATTTTTTTATTATAGTCTTCATTGATGACATATTGGTGTAATCTAAGAGTGAGGAGGTCCATGCCAATCACCTCTTAATTGTGTTGCAGATTCTTAAGGATTAGAAATTTGTATGCACAATTTCCTAAGTTTGAATTTTAGCTAAGTGTTGTGACTTTTTTTGGACATGTTGTTTTGAGTAAGAGGATCAAGATAGATCTACAGAAAGTTGAGATGATTAAGAAATAGCCTAGACTCATGACTCCAATCGATTGTAGGAGCTTCTTAGGCTTGACTAGGTATATAGGAGGTTTGTAGAGAGTTTTTGTCTATTACTGCTCCACTAATGAAGTTAACTCATAAAAAGGTTAATTTTTTGTGGTTCGATGCTTATGAGGATATTTTTGAGAAATTAAAGAATAAGTTGACTTTTATGCTAGTTTTGACCCTGCCCGGGGGTACTGATAGGTTTGTGGTATGTTGTGATACATCTCGGTGGGACTGGATTGTGTTTTGATGCATTATAGTAAGGTTATGGCTATGTTTCCAGGCAGCTTAAGGTTCACGAGAGGAATTATCCGACTCATAATCTAGAGTTGGCGGCTATGGTTTTTGGTTTAAAGATTTGGCGCCATTATTTGTATGGGTGCATCTGGGTATCTATTCAAACCATAAGATCTTGCATATATGTTTACATAGAAGGAACTGAATCTCAGGCACAAGAGGTAGCTCAAATTTCTTATGGATTATGACATGAGCCTTCACTACCATCTAGATAAAGTTAATCTAGTTATTGATACTCTTAGAAGGCTATCTATTAGAAGTTTATCTTGCTTTAATTATAAGAAAGGAGGGTTGGTGAAGGACATTCACAGGTTGGCTAACATAGGAGTTTATCTCTTAAACTTTGAAGATAGAGGAGTGATTGTTCAAGAAGTGGTTAAATCGCCTGTTGGTACTGAGGGGAAGGAGAATTAGGCTTTGGATCCCTTACTTGTGAAAATTTAGGATAATGTAGGTCAGCAAAGGGTTATGGCATTCAATATTTGGGGAGATGGCATTTTAAGGTACCAAGGAAGGTTGTGTGTTCCTGATGTTGATAGACTGCAAAAAAGGCTTTTGATTAAGGCTCATGAGTCCAGATATATGGTTTATCCGAGTTCGACTAAAATTAATCATATAAGAGATGTGGCAAACTTTATGGCTAAGTGTATAGTTTATCCGCAAGTCAAGGTAGAACATTTAAGGCCTGGTGGCATATCTCAAGAGATAGAGTTGCCTATGTGGAAGTAGAAGATGATTGATATTTATTTCATTTTTTGTATTCTATGGTCTTGTAACCAGTATAATTCTATTTAGGGCATTATGGATAGAATGACTAAGTTTGCTCACTTCTTGCCAGTGAGGACTAACTACTTAAGAGAGGATTAGGACAAGGTGTTCATTCAGTAGATAGTTAAGTTTCAAGGAATGTTTGTTTCCATCATTTTAGACCGAAGTACACAGTTTTTGTCTTAGTTTTGGCATTTATTTTAGAAAGGTTGGGGGAATAAGGTGAACCTTAGCACTACTTTTCACACTCAAAAGGATGGGCAATCAAAGCCTACTATCTAGACTTTAGAGGATATGCTATGGGCATGTGTTTTTGATTTTAAGAGAAGTTGGGTTTACAATTTACCTCTTTTTGAGTTTGGTTACAATAATAGTTACCATTCTAGCATTCGAATGGCTTTTTTTAGGCTCTTTATGATACGAGGTATAGGTCTCTTATTGGATGTTTGAGGTAGGTGAGACTAGGTTATTTGGTCCTATCTTGTTTCAACAAGTCATGGAGCAGGTGAAAGTGACTATAAAAAGACTTGAGACTTCTTAGAGTCATGAAAAGTCTTAAGAGGATGTGAAGTAAAGGGAGTTGGAGTTTGAGGTGAGCGATTCGGTGTTCTTGAAGTTTTCTTCTATAAATGGAGTCATGAGATTTGGAAATGTAACACCCCACACTTTTGGGTTAAAGATTAAACCATTTTCCCAACGTATATAGACCCAAACCCAGTTCTTTCTATTTAAAAATAAAAGTGCATGATAATTATTTAGGGAGGGAAAATCTTCAGAGATGGAAGTCATAAATATCTCTTAGCTCAAAGTTAAGTTGAGCACTTTCTTATCTATTGTATTTTAATATAACAATTTTTCTTGGGTCAGCTTCCAATGATCATTACTCCTAGAATATATCGAGTTATGTGGCCCATTATATATCAAATTAAAGCCCTTCGAGTTTAATTTCTAACGTAAGCAAGCAACCGTTCATCAATACGAGTTTGGAGTCAAACATTGTGAGTGCTTTAATGAGACACTATCCAGGGTACACGATTGGGGTCGTGAGGCAATATTGGTGCATCGCGTTTGGGGTCATGAGGAAAATCTCATTCTTTGCGTTTCACTCAGTGGCATAATCCTTCTTTCCCAGACATTAAAACATATTTTCCTCATTTTATATCAAGGGCCAAATGGTCCTTTAACCCTGCATACCTCCCTCATTCCATCATATAACCCTAAATTTGTTACAAAACCAATTGAAAACCCCCAAACCCTCATTCTCTTCCTCTCCAGAACATCAAGAGGGATTTCTCAATTCTAAAGCTTGTAGATTCCCAACTCGGTGTTTTTCTTCAATTTTTCTCCATCAAAAGGTATGTAGAACTGTGTTAAAACTCATGGGTGTAAGTATGATTTCTATATGGATTTCAAAGTGTATATATATGTACATATGTATATTATGAATCTTGAGAATTTACTTAAGAGCATGATTTGTGAAAACTCCCTCTTTCATGGTTATGGACTTAGAAATTTATTTAAAAGCGTGAATTATAAAACCCCCTTGTTATGATGAAATTATGTATTTTCTATGACATTTTCTACAAGTTTTGGAGTTTGATTATGTGTATGTTATGAATTTTGAAGTGTTTGAACTGTGAGCCACAATTTTATGACACGGATTATGTGTTTTTTATTTGTTGTGTGTCCTCAAATTAATACAAAAAGTTTGACATTTCGAATGCTCTTTTATTAAATTATGGACTAATTCTTTATATGATTTTCTAGAGAGCACTTAATGTATTTCAAAGAAATTCTTTTATTTCTCATGAAACTTATTTGAATTAAGAAAGAGATAACCACCTAAGAGTTTTGTCTGGAAAGGAAATTGTTTGGACTGAACTAGGATATCCTTTTGGAAAGAGAACTCTTTTAAGATAATTTAAATCATCTTGGTGGTTAGTAAAAAGTTTTTGAATAAGAAGGGCTATGCATATGATATGATATGGTATGATGTGATATGGTATGATATGATATAACTTTTATGTCTAGGTATGATGATACCCTGTTATGAAATTCCCTTTACAAAATATAAGATGAAACTTCAAAAGCATGAAGTATAATTTTAAGAGGCTAAAAGTTAAAGAGATGGATTTTCATAAGCATGACGTATAATTTTAAGAGGCTAAAATTTGGATCTAAGAGAGCTAGATGGTTACCCGAAGAAGGCATGAGTTTAGATAATGTAATGCCCGAAATTGTATTTTGCCGATACGAGAGTGATTTTTGTCCTGAAATGTGGATTATCACCAAATACTTGCTTTGCACATTTGTATACTTATACCAGGCACTCCTATCCTTGTGGCAAACTCGGATAGGGGGCTTGGCCGATGAGCTAATAGCAGATTCCATATAGCCTATGATATTTTACACTTATAGGGTGTACCATCTAGCTTAAAACTAAAGCAAAGAGTTGAGTCTATGTTTTACTAGATTGATTGAAGCTTTTAAGTATACCTATGTATTTTTATCTCTATTATGTCAAAGTTTTCTCATGATTCTCTTGGTTATTTTATATGAAATATATGTTACTTTTGGATTGTGCTGCATACCAATACATTCCAAGCATTGACCATCCTCGAGTCAGCTAAATTGTCTCATAATGTAGGTTCTGAGGTACAGTCCCATGGTCCATCACATCAGTAGAACCATTGTATATGATAGACCTAGTGATACATCGTTCTTTCTGAAGGCATTTATTCATGTATTGACTTTTTGTAGTTTCTTGTCTAGCCGTGGGCCTTGTCCCAGCCTAGATTGTTAGTATTTAGTAGAGGCTTCATAGATGATAGTTGATTATTTTATTGTCATAATAATATTGACATAATTTGATTTTGAAACTTTCTTTAATTTTATTATATCTTTCGCACATTAATTTTTGTATGGATTATGCTAATGATAATATGCTAAGAGGTCTCTTAGACCTTCGTGGTTTTAGGATGCCTACTGTGGCCAGGGCCTCAACTCGGGTTATGACAAGCTTGGTATCATAGCATAGTTCATGATCCCAGGTTGTATACAAAATTATGTCGAGTCGAGGCCCTTTTATTGGTGTGTAGTACGCCATACTTATAAGGGGGAGGCTTTGAGGCATTTAGAAGATGTTTTTCACTCTTTCATACCCTAGATCATGTTATAGCGTTGTTCATATGAAATTTATCAAAATCTCTTCCTTTCCCTAATTATATTAGTTATGTCTCATTGTTGAGGCGATACAAGAGCAAGAGCTTATATTCTTAATGAAATGGTCCTTTCTGATTGAGTCATCAAAAAGTTATGAAATAGCACAAGGACTTGAGAGGAGTCCATTAGTGTGTCAAGTGTATTAATTCCAGTGTATACCTCTGTCTAAATGAAATCGTGCTTTTTAGCCTATGGTAAGAACTGTATTCAGTCTATTTTCATAAGCTTAGTTGCAGATGCCATTTTTAAGAGAAGAGATACCTATCAGAATGTTGGAACAATATTTCCACCCGAGAGGTAAATAAGTTAAGGTGTTATAACCTATGAGTAGTAAGATGATCCCAGAGTTAATGTTGTGAAGCCATACAGTAAAAAGTTAGAGTGAAGTTAATTTTTGAATAAAGAGGGTACTTTTAGTCATATAACCTTTAGGTGAAGGGTGGTATGCCCTTTTATGGTGGTACTATAGCAAGATTTGTAAATTGTATTATAGTTCATGGAGAAAGTGATTAACTATGATAATTATTTAATTAAAATAGGGAAGGAGTTAAGAATGGATAGTTATGGTATTTCTAAAAATCATTTATAGATTGTGAATAGAAAGGGGTAGATTAGCCAATAAGATATATGTATAGAATAACTTGGGAAAAGCTCACTGGTGTTTATAAAATCTTAAAGGTAGTTAGGATGTATACATCGGTAAGTAGATATGATGTTTGAAAGTAGAATATGCTCATAAGATCGTAATTGGTTATATTATATAATTAACAACATAGAATATCCTAATAAGATCGTAATGGGCTATATTCTAAGATTAAGGTTGACTATCCTTATCGTGTGACTTTACCCTCCCCCCCTCGATTCTATTTTCTCTAGTAGTGGTAAACTAGTACAACATATGAGAAGGAGTGTAGTAAATTCTAATGTGTAGTAGTAATATTGTGGAGAAGATGAACTTGTTGACCATAGTTAAATGAAATAAGAGATTTAGGTTAATTTCTCTATTCAACGGACTAGTATATTATGCGGGATGTTTCATCGATGGTACATGATTGTTTTTCTGAAATAGGCTTTAACTTTGGATATGGATTGTGGTGATAAGAATGTTAACTCAAGAATTATGATATAAGATTTCTGAGAATGAATTACTAGGCTTGAGATAGTGTGTAAAGGGGGCCTAGGTTGATAACTTATGAAAGAATTGAGGAGATAATTTTGATATATGTATTTTTTATGTGTATATATATTTATTTAAGGGCTAGTGTTGGAGCAATGAGTTTGTATCACCCTGGGGGTTTGGAAAGTCTAAATCGATCTTAAAACGAGCCTACGTTGTCCCTAAATCGAGTATAGGATACCCCAGCATGAGTTCTAGTGCATCTGAGAAAGTTTGGGCATGGAAAAAAAGTTGTGCATTGTGAAGGGGTAGGTTTGTATTGGCTTCATGCGTCAAGGGAACCCATAAGGGCTTAGCCTCAGCTTTACGCTGGGCTATACACCGTAAAGTTGTTGCTTCATGTTAGTCTTTGCGCAGTGAAGCTTATTATTTACCTTGGGATTTACACCATGGACCTCTCTTCTTTTGTTGATGGGACTTCATTTTAAAATTGTTGTAAGGTAATTCTGGTCCTTTTATGTCCTATAGACCATCCAATCTTTTCATAACCTATTTTTAATCCTTAAAACTTCTATATTCCATCAAAAGGGTCACTCTTCATTCCTAAACTAAGGT
>JAPEIP010000009.1:72448901-72488583 GCA_026120095.1 Capsicum chinense | reverse complement strand
CTCATAATCTAGAGTTGGCGGCTATGGTTTTTGGTTTAAAGATTTGGCGCCATTATTTGTATGGGTGCATCTGGGTATCTATTCAAACCATAAGATCTTGCAGTATATGTTTACATAGAAGGAACTGAATCTCAGGCACAAGAGGTAGCTCAAATTTCTTATGGATTATGACATGAGCCTTCACTACCATCTAGATAAAGTTAATCTAGTTATTGATACTCTTAGAAGGCTATCTATTAGAAGTTTATCTTGCTTTAATTATAAGAAAGGAGGGTTGGTGAAGGACATTCACAGGTTGGCTAACATAGGAGTTTATCTCTTAAACTTTGAAGATAGAGGAGTGATTGTTCAAGAAGTGGTTAAATCGCCTGTTGGTACTGAGGGGAAGGAGAATTAGGCTTTGGATCCCTTACTTGTGAAAATTTAGGATAATGTAGGTCAGCAAAGGGTTATGGCATTCAATATTTGGGGAGATGGCATTTTAAGGTACCAAGGAAGGTTGTGTGTTCCTGATGTTGATAGACTGCAAAAAAGGCTTTTGATTAAGGCTCATGAGTCCAGATATATGGTTTATCCGAGTTCGACTAAAATTAATCATATAAGAGATGTGGCAAACTTTATGGCTAAGTGTATAGTTTATCCGCAAGTCAAGGTAGAACATTTAAGGCCTGGTGGCATATCTCAAGAGATAGAGTTGCCTATGTGGAAGTAGAAGATGATTGATATTTATTTCATTTTTTGTATTCTATGGTCTTGTAACCAGTATAATTCTATTTAGGGCATTATGGATAGAATGACTAAGTTTGCTCACTTCTTGCCAGTGAGGACTAACTACTTAAGAGAGGATTAGGACAAGGTGTTCATTCAGTAGATAGTTAAGTTTCAAGGAATGTTTGTTTCCATCATTTTAGACCGAAGTACACAGTTTTTGTCTTAGTTTTGGCATTTATTTTAGAAAGGTTGGGGGAATAAGGTGAACCTTAGCACTACTTTTCACACTCAAAAGGATGGGCAATCAAAGCCTACTATCTAGACTTTAGAGGATATGCTATGGGCATGTGTTTTTGATTTTAAGAGAAGTTGGGTTTACAATTTACCTCTTTTTGAGTTTGGTTACAATAATAGTTACCATTCTAGCATTCGAATGGCTTTTTTTAGGCTCTTTATGATACGAGGTATAGGTCTCTTATTGGATGTTTGAGGTAGGTGAGACTAGGTTATTTGGTCCTATCTTGTTTCAACAAGTCATGGAGCAGGTGAAAGTGACTATAAAAAGACTTGAGACTTCTTAGAGTCATGAAAAGTCTTAAGAGGATGTGAAGTAAAGGGAGTTGGAGTTTGAGGTGAGCGATTCGGTGTTCTTGAAGTTTTCTTCTATAAATGGAGTCATGAGATTTGGAAATGTAACACCCCACACTTTTGGGTTAAAGATTAAACCATTTTCCCAACGTATATAGACCCAAACCCAGTTCTTTCTATTTAAAAATAAAAGTGCATGATAATTATTTAGGGAGGGAAAATCTTCAGAGATGGAAGTCATAAATATCTCTTAGCTCAAAGTTAAGTTGAGCACTTTCTTATCTATTGTATTTTAATATAACAATTTTTCTTGGGTCAGCTTCCAATGATCATTACTCCTAGAATATATCGAGTTATGTGGCCCATTATATATCAAATTAAAGCCCTTCGAGTTTAATTTCTAACGTAAGCAAGCAACCGTTCATCAATACGAGTTTGGAGTCAAACATTGTGAGTGCTTTAATGAGACACTATCCAGGGTACACGATTGGGGTCGTGAGGCAATATTGGTGCATCGCGTTTGGGGTCATGAGGAAAATCTCATTCTTTGCGTTTCACTCAGTGGCATAATCCTTCTTTCCCAGACATTAAAACATATTTTCCTCATTTTATATCAAGGGCCAAATGGTCCTTTAACCCTGCATACCTCCCTCATTCCATCATATAACCCTAAATTTGTTACAAAACCAATTGAAAACCCCCAAACCCTCATTCTCTTCCTCTCCAGAACATCAAGAGGGATTTCTCAATTCTAAAGCTTGTAGATTCCCAACTCGGTGTTTTTCTTCAATTTTTCTCCATCAAAAGGTATGTAGAACTGTGTTAAAACTCATGGGTGTAAGTATGATTTCTATATGGATTTCAAAGTGTATATATATGTACATATGTATATTATGAATCTTGAGAATTTACTTAAGAGCATGATTTGTGAAAACTCCCTCTTTCATGGTTATGGACTTAGAAATTTATTTAAAAGCGTGAATTATAAAACCCCCTTGTTATGATGAAATTATGTATTTTCTATGACATTTTCTACAAGTTTTGGAGTTTGATTATGTGTATGTTATGAATTTTGAAGTGTTTGAACTGTGAGCCACAATTTTATGACACGGATTATGTGTTTTTTATTTGTTGTGTGTCCTCAAATTAATACAAAAAGTTTGACATTTCGAATGCTCTTTTATTAAATTATGGACTAATTCTTTATATGATTTTCTAGAGAGCACTTAATGTATTTCAAAGAAATTCTTTTATTTCTCATGAAACTTATTTGAATTAAGAAAGAGATAACCACCTAAGAGTTTTGTCTGGAAAGGAAATTGTTTGGACTGAACTAGGATATCCTTTTGGAAAGAGAACTCTTTTAAGATAATTTAAATCATCTTGGTGGTTAGTAAAAAGTTTTTGAATAAGAAGGGCTATGCATATGATATGATATGGTATGATGTGATATGGTATGATATGATATAACTTTTATGTCTAGGTATGATGATACCCTGTTATGAAATTCCCTTTACAAAATATAAGATGAAACTTCAAAAGCATGAAGTATAATTTTAAGAGGCTAAAAGTTAAAGAGATGGATTTTCATAAGCATGACGTATAATTTTAAGAGGCTAAAATTTGGATCTAAGAGAGCTAGATGGTTACCCGAAGAAGGCATGAGTTTAGATAATGTAATGCCCGAAATTGTATTTTGCCGATACGAGAGTGATTTTTGTCCTGAAATGTGGATTATCACCAAATACTTGCTTTGCACATTTGTATACTTATACCAGGCACTCCTATCCTTGTGGCAAACTCGGATAGGGGGCTTGGCCGATGAGCTAATAGCAGATTCCATATAGCCTATGATATTTTACACTTATAGGGTGTACCATCTAGCTTAAAACTAAAGCAAAGAGTTGAGTCTATGTTTTACTAGATTGATTGAAGCTTTTAAGTATACCTATGTATTTTTATCTCTATTATGTCAAAGTTTTCTCATGATTCTCTTGGTTATTTTATATGAAATATATGTTACTTTTGGATTGTGCTGCATACCAATACATTCCAAGCATTGACCATCCTCGAGTCAGCTAAATTGTCTCATAATGTAGGTTCTGAGGTACAGTCCCATGGTCCATCACATCAGTAGAACCATTGTATATGATAGACCTAGTGATACATCGTTCTTTCTGAAGGCATTTATTCATGTATTGACTTTTTGTAGTTTCTTGTCTAGCCGTGGGCCTTGTCCCAGCCTAGATTGTTAGTATTTAGTAGAGGCTTCATAGATGATAGTTGATTATTTTATTGTCATAATAATATTGACATAATTTGATTTTGAAACTTTCTTTAATTTTATTATATCTTTCGCACATTAATTTTTGTATGGATTATGCTAATGATAATATGCTAAGAGGTCTCTTAGACCTTCGTGGTTTTAGGATGCCTACTGTGGCCAGGGCCTCAACTCGGGTTATGACAAGCTTGGTATCATAGCATAGTTCATGATCCCAGGTTGTATACAAAATTATGTCGAGTCGAGGCCCTTTTATTGGTGTGTAGTACGCCATACTTATAAGGGGGAGGCTTTGAGGCATTTAGAAGATGTTTTTCACTCTTTCATACCCTAGATCATGTTATAGCGTTGTTCATATGAAATTTATCAAAATCTCTTCCTTTCCCTAATTATATTAGTTATGTCTCATTGTTGAGGCGATACAAGAGCAAGAGCTTATATTCTTAATGAAATGGTCCTTTCTGATTGAGTCATCAAAAAGTTATGAAATAGCACAAGGACTTGAGAGGAGTCCATTAGTGTGTCAAGTGTATTAATTCCAGTGTATACCTCTGTCTAAATGAAATCGTGCTTTTTAGCCTATGGTAAGAACTGTATTCAGTCTATTTTCATAAGCTTAGTTGCAGATGCCATTTTTAAGAGAAGAGATACCTATCAGAATGTTGGAACAATATTTCCACCCGAGAGGTAAATAAGTTAAGGTGTTATAACCTATGAGTAGTAAGATGATCCCAGAGTTAATGTTGTGAAGCCATACAGTAAAAAGTTAGAGTGAAGTTAATTTTTGAATAAAGAGGGTACTTTTAGTCATATAACCTTTAGGTGAAGGGTGGTATGCCCTTTTATGGTGGTACTATAGCAAGATTTGTAAATTGTATTATAGTTCATGGAGAAAGTGATTAACTATGATAATTATTTAATTAAAATAGGGAAGGAGTTAAGAATGGATAGTTATGGTATTTCTAAAAATCATTTATAGATTGTGAATAGAAAGGGGTAGATTAGCCAATAAGATATATGTATAGAATAACTTGGGAAAAGCTCACTGGTGTTTATAAAATCTTAAAGGTAGTTAGGATGTATACATCGGTAAGTAGATATGATGTTTGAAAGTAGAATATGCTCATAAGATCGTAATTGGTTATATTATATAATTAACAACATAGAATATCCTAATAAGATCGTAATGGGCTATATTCTAAGATTAAGGTTGACTATCCTTATCGTGTGACTTTACCCTCCCCCCCTCGATTCTATTTTCTCTAGTAGTGGTAAACTAGTACAACATATGAGAAGGAGTGTAGTAAATTCTAATGTGTAGTAGTAATATTGTGGAGAAGATGAACTTGTTGACCATAGTTAAATGAAATAAGAGATTTAGGTTAATTTCTCTATTCAACGGACTAGTATATTATGCGGGATGTTTCATCGATGGTACATGATTGTTTTTCTGAAATAGGCTTTAACTTTGGATATGGATTGTGGTGATAAGAATGTTAACTCAAGAATTATGATATAAGATTTCTGAGAATGAATTACTAGGCTTGAGATAGTGTGTAAAGGGGGCCTAGGTTGATAACTTATGAAAGAATTGAGGAGATAATTTTGATATATGTATTTTTTATGTGTATATATATTTATTTAAGGGCTAGTGTTGGAGCAATGAGTTTGTATCACCCTGGGGGTTTGGAAAGTCTAAATCGATCTTAAAACGAGCCTACGTTGTCCCTAAATCGAGTATAGGATACCCCAGCATGAGTTCTAGTGCATCTGAGAAAGTTTGGGCATGGAAAAAAAGTTGTGCATTGTGAAGGGGTAGGTTTGTATTGGCTTCATGCGTCAAGGGAACCCATAAGGGCTTAGCCTCAGCTTTACGCTGGGCTATACACCGTAAAGTTGTTGCTTCATGTTAGTCTTTGCGCAGTGAAGCTTATTATTTACCTTGGGATTTACACCATGGACCTCTCTTCTTTTGTTGATGGGACTTCATTTTAAAATTGTTGTAAGGTAATTCTGGTCCTTTTATGTCCTATAGACCATCCAATCTTTTCATAACCTATTTTTAATCCTTAAAACTTCTATATTCCATCAAAAGGGTCACTCTTCATTCCTAAACTAAGGTTGAAAGGCAGTGAAGTTAGAGCTCAATCTTGGAGACTTGAGGAAGTTCAGAGTAGTGCCCGTAGGATGAATGTCTTACTAAGAAGTTAGTACTTTTGCTATATAGTTTATCAGGGCAAGTTTGACATTCATATGTATAGTGATACCCGCCCTTTATGATTTAGATACTGTGGTTATATGTTCGATAAGAGGATATGTCCGCAAATCTAGGATTGCGACTTTGATCTAAGGGGGAGATAACAAACTAAGGTAGGTCTTGAATTTTTTTCATGGTGGAAAGTTTCAGGGAAGAGTCATGATAAATCTATTTATATTCAAGTAAAACCCTCCTACTTTAATTTAAGAGGACATTATACTAATTCCTTACGTATTCAAGTTATGCCTATGCCTAAGGTTTGAGTTCTCTAGTAAACTTATGCCCATGTTCTGACCTCCAAACTAGAAGAAATAATGTCCCTCAACAATCCAAACTTTCAAGTATTCAAACTCTGTGTTATGATTCTCGTAATCCATAAATCCATGTCTCATATCATTCTTAGTTCTAAGAAACTATGCTTTCTATATGTTACCGATACATTTTTTATGTCGAGTCTAGCCCAGAGAGATAAGGTTTATACAAACTCATGGACATTTTCAGTTCTTAATGAGGAACAATATCTTCAAGTAGAAATCTGTCTCAATCATTTACTACATGAATTCTGGCATTATGCTATACAACTCATAATATTTATGCTCAAGTTTCTCATTGTGCCTAGTCCTAAGAACTCATGTTGTGTTATGTTATGCCCGAATGACTATAAATTTATGATCTAGACATTTGGTATATGAAGCACTTTATGCCTATTGTATGTATCTTACATCTCATGCCCCACCATGAGTAGATCAACAAAAATAGGTTATAACTGAATAGTGTTTCTCTCATTCATGATTCTTATGCTATGTTCCCTTAATGACCCTTCTTATGTTAGTATGATGGTGGTTATAGAGAATAATAATGTCTTAGATAAGAGAGTAGATGTTTCTTATTGTGTTAGATTTTGGTAAGACTACTTGAGCCAAGGTTGTAGGCGAAGAGGGAAGAAGAAGATAAAATTTCTTTGTATGAAATAATTATGATGTAGATATGAGGTGAAAATCTTTGTGAGAGCAATTAAAGTTTATATTTTTTAGTGGGGGGGTCCATAAAGTGGGTGTAGTAAGGATAGGCGTGAATGTTGTGATTGATGAATACACAAACCAATGTGCTATATGGTTAGCACTCCTTGACTTAAGACCTGAGTTTGTTTGATTATAGTGATAAGGTGGAATAATATTCTTAAAGCGATGTAGAGTATAGGGTCCCATAGCTTAATCTAGCACTTTTTGACATCGGGTTAGGCTTTATCAAGGAAGTACTATGTAGTGGGACTCAGACCCTTATAGTTAGATCTGTTTTGAGGGAATTGTATATTAGAAATAATGAAGTGGGTTGTTCGTGGTAGAATGCATAGTTGAGGAGTGTTGTTAAACTTAAAGGCTATTCATCATATCATATGAGATGGAGAGTACCTCAATTCCTATATCCCTCTAAATATTATTTCATGTTTAGTACCGATGTAAACCAGCACCTAGGGTCGCCAAATAAACTCATGCCCTCTGTTGTGATGGTTATGACCCATAGAACTCATCTGCAAGGTCATCTCTAGGTCAATTATCATTATCTTGTGCTTTGTGATTACACGATTCACATGGTGATGTCATAAAGCTCTTCTTGAGTCCTAGGTATGTTTTATTCAGGGGAAATTCATAATTTGAAGTTATGTCCTTTATTCTATACTCCTATAGCCTCAATAAGCTCCTACCCGTCATTCGAGGATGGATTACCCCAATGGGGAAATAATGTAAAACCCCACACTTTCGGGCTAAAGTTTGAACTATTTTTTCTATGTATATAGACCCAAACCCAATGTTTTCTATTTAAAAATAAGTGTGAATAATATTTATTTAGGGTTGGAACAACTTCAGAGATGGATGGAAGTCATAAATATCTTCTAGCTCAAAGTTAAGCTAAACATTTTCCTATATATTGAATTTTTGTATAAGATTTTTCTTGGGTCAACTTCCAATAATTATTGCTCCTAGAATATATCTATTTATGTGGCTTCTTATATATCAAATTAAACACCTTCGAGTTCTCTTCCCAATGCAACCAACCATTTATCAATAAGAGTTCAGAGTCAAAAGTTATGAGTGTTTTAGTGAGACACTATCTAGGGTGCGCGATTGGGGTCGCGAGGCAATTTTGGTGCATCGCGTTTAGGGTCACGAGGCAAAGCTCTTGCTTCAGATTTCTCTCTACGGCATTATCCTTCTTTTCTAAATGTTATAACATATTTTCCTCAATTTAAACAAATGGCAAAATGGTCCTTTCACACCCCACAACTCCCCCAATCAATCATATAACCCTAAATTCGTTACAAAACGAGTTGAAAGCATCCAAAGCATTATTATCTTCCTCTCAAGAACATCAGGAGGAATTTTTCAATTCAAAAGCTTGTAGATTCCCAACTCAGGGTTTTTCTTCAAATTTGCTCCATCAAAAGGTATGTCGAATTTTTTTAAGATCATGATTTGTGAAAACTCTGTAACTCCCCAAGAGTACACCCTGGACGCCACATGGCGCATATGGTCATAAGTGACCACAAGGTAACCCATGATCTGGTACCTGTTGTGAGCACTGAATAATATACAGATAATGAACATATGCGGAAACAACTCAATATGCCATAAGGTTTTGAATACAAAAAATATCTCAAAAATCATAAGCTTGGAAACAAGTGTCTGAAAACAACCATCTAAAAACTGGTAAAATAATCAAAAAACTGACTAAACTATCTGAAAGTATCTAAAAGCCTCTAAACTGGCTGAATAAGAGTTGAAGGGACAAGTCCCAACTAACTTCAACTGTCTAACTGAAATAAAATACTGAAATAAACATAATTGATCCTTGGAATATGAGGACTGACCACTGCTACTACAGCTGATGTGCTAGAATGTCTAACTGCAATTGGGAACCTGAGTATCTAAACCTATGATATAAGACATCATAGAACAAGATATGAGTATGCAGTCAGTACTTTGAATGTACTAGTATGCTAAATGAGGTTAGGCTAATATGCATGGGCTTATGTACATGAATAATAACTGACTGAATGAGTAGCATGAGATAACTAGTGCATAGTATGCGTGAAGGTTGTAAAATTTGAGAATGCATGACCAAGCATATAGCATGATACTGAAATAGTCTGTAAATTCAAATAATGAAATCTGAGTATTAATTTTAACTGATAAACTGTATGCTATGGTTAAGCAAACCTGAATTGACTTCCAAACTGTGACTGGACTGAGACTGTGGGAGCTATCATCTAACCAACATGCCTCAATATGAGATAATTAGAGTACAACCTGTGACTCCAGTTGGAAAAGTGTCAGTACCGTGACATGGGTACTAACACTGGCTGTGTGGATCCACTAAAGTGAAGTCCCAAAGGACTAAAGAGTCACCCTCTACTGGCAGGTGCTTTGGCAAGATATATGTCAACCCTCAACTGGCAGTTTAACACCTCAACCTACGCTGGCTACGTAGTTCTGGAATGCAGGGAATACCACTAAAGGTCACAATCTCAACTAACAGGTGTACCCAAATCCCAGGGTTTAATCGATACTAAATCCTAATCCCAACTGGACTGAGTCTGATTACTAGATTCAACTAATCTTATTGATATGACAACTGACTAAACTGATAATACTTTAATAAACCTGAAACCATTTTCAAAATACTGAGACTAAGTAAATAACTAACTTTTTGGATATTCATAACCCCCAGGACTCGATAACATTAATAGTAGAAACATACTAAAGCTTCAAAGCATAATAAGTAGTCATTGTTCAAAATCCAACCATTTTGGCATTTTATCAAACAATTGAAATTCATGAACTTAGGCTTGGGGATGATTGAAACATGTAGGAATAACATTGGGGATTTAACATGCAATTTCATGCTACAAATGTGTAAGGGCTACATTCCAACTAAAATCACTTGCAACATCATGCATAATCAAAAATCATAAAAGCTTTATGAAAATAGCTCATTGTAAATACGTAAATTCATGATATAAAACATAAAAATAGGTTCTTGATCTCCATGGATGAAAAGGGCCCAAGGATGAAAATCTAACATACCTTAAATCTTTAATCTTGTAAGAGAATTAAATTTCTTGATAGTCCTTGGATAGTGAAGCTTGAATTCTTGAGTTTTCTTAAAGGAATAGTGATTGAAATTGATGAATTTGGGGAAGGGTTATGGATTACTTGAGAATAAAATTAGGAAAAGTGAGTAATGCCCTATCAACAGTTTAATCTTGTGTTTTTATGAATTAGGATGCTGGGAAAAGACAAGGCTGCCCTTCCAAAATTTAAATTAATTATTGGGACGCCGATTAAGCTATCACCACGACGCACCAAGGATACCACCACTAAACCCACCACAACGTGCTATAATTGCAGTGAGGTTCTGAAATTGAAATCAGAACGTGCCTTAATCCTCACCCAAAAAATCCAAACATTCCCGAGACATGCTACTTATACCCTTAAACATAAATTAACTTAGAAACCATCAAATTGAGGTCGGGAAGGTCACTTTAAAAATTATCGAAGTTAAGAGGCTAAAAATAAATCAAAGTCTTCAACACTTAGCTAAATTTTCAGGTTCTAAGCCTCCTGTATATGCACTATGGGCTGAACTGAGATAAGACTAACAAGGGGTATTATAATATCTCCACTTTAGGAACATTCATCCTCGAATGAGACTAATTAAGCTGAGAATACCGAGGAAACTAAATTTACTTACAGAACATGCATAGTTGATAACATGATTACATAACTGATTTTGAGACATAATACATGATTGGACTGATCCGTGAATGTATGTAATGACAGAAAGATGATTATATAGCTGGAACTGAGAATGGAAAAGAGATAATCTAAGGAAAACTGTTACCTTGAGCTGAGTCTGAGTTTGTGGAGAAAATAAGAGGGCACTTGGTATGCTTATATGCTTCTGCTTCCCAAGTGTCTCCCTCAACATACTGATTCCTCTAAAGAACTTTGACCAAGGGAACTTCTTTGTTCCTTAGCCTATGGGTCTATCGATCAAGGATTTTGACTGGGATTTCTTCATAAGAAAGGTTGTTCGAAACGATCGTACTTTCTAAAGGTACTTCTACAGCTGGATTGTCAATATACTTCTTTAACAAAGAAACATGGAATGTTGGGTGCACTGATTCCAAATCTACGGAAAACTCAAGCTTATACGTTGACTTCCCATAACTGCTCAAGATCTTATAAGGGAAAACATATCGGGGACTGATCTTCCTTTTATTGACAAACCTCTTCACTCCCTTCATGGGAGAGATTTTCAAATAAACTAAGTGACCAACCTCAAACTCAAGATTTCTCCTTCTTACTTCTGCATAGGATTTCTGTCGGCTTTAGGATGTCTTAAGCCTTTCTCTGATTAGTTAAAATTTCTCCAATGTATCAAATACTGAATTTGGTCCTATAAACGTGGTCTTACCTACCTCAAACCAACCAATAGGAGATATGCATCTCCTCCCATAAAGAGCCTCAAATAGAACCATCTGAATATTAAAATGATAACTGTTATTGCAAGCAAACACAATCAATGGCAAGTGATTATCCCAAATACCCTTAAAGTCGATAAGCACTCAATATGTCCTATAGGGTATGAATGGTCCTTTCTGCCTAACCATCTATCTGAGAGGTAAACTGAGTACCTCTATTTGAAATGATGGACCATGGGACTCCATGTAACCTGACCAACTCTCTAATATAGAGCTTGGCATAATCCTCAGCTAAATAAGAGTATAGAATGGCAAAAAATGGGATAGTTTGGTCATTTTTTCTACAATAACCCAAATCAAATCATGGTGGCAACGTGAACGAGGAAACCTTATCATAAAATCTATGTTCATCTCCTCCCACTTCCAAATAGGAATGTTGAACTCTTGCATAGTGCCACAAGGCCTTTGGTGCTCAACTTTAACCTGCTGATAATTAGCACACTTGGCTACAAACTCTGCAAATCTCTCTTCATCCCATTCCACCAATAGATTTATCACAAATCATGGTACATTTTAGTGTCTCCTAGGTGGATAGAGTAACGCGCACCGTCCGCTTCTGCAAGAACTCATTGTCATAAACCATTGACACATGGCACATAGTAGTCAATACAAAATACCATCTCCCCATTGGGAGAAAACCTCTAATTTCTGATTTTTGATTGAATCCTTCAACTTAACTTGATTGGGATCCCTATTTTGTTTTTCTGTCACTTCAACAACCAAAGAAGATTGCAAACTATTCCGAACCCACTCACCACCCTTAGCTGAGTCAACTAAATGAATGCCTAACCTATCCAACTGATGAACCTTCTGAACAAACTTCTTCTTATCATTCTCAACATGAGCCACACTACCTATAAATAATCTAGTAATGGCATCTGCCACTTTATTGGCCTAGCTCGGATGATACAAAATATACATATCATAATCTTTAAACAATTCTAACCACATTCTCTGACGAATAATTAACTCTCTCTATGAAAACAGATACTGCAAACTTTTATGGTCTGTGAACACATCAAAATGCACACCATACAGATAATGCCTTCAAATTTTCAAGGAAAACACAATAGCAGCAAACTCAAGATTATGGGTAGGATAATTCTTTTCATGGGGCTTAAGATGTCTAGAGGAATAGGCTATGACCTCACCACTCTGCATCAAAACACAACCCAAACCAACTCTGGAAGCATTACAAAAAACAACAAACCCATTTGAACCATCTAGCAATGACAAAACTGAGGTTGAGGTGAGTCGAGTCCTTAACTCCTGAAAACTCTTCTTATAGGAATCTAACCACTAAAACTTGACTTTTTTTTAGTTAATTTAGAAATAAGGGATGCAATAGAAGAAAACTATTCAATAAACCATTGGTAATATCCAACCAAACCCCAGAAACTCCAAATATATGACAAAGAAATGGGCCTAGGCCAAATTCTCACTGGTTTGATCTTTTGAGGGTCAACCCTAATGCCATCACTAAAAATAATATGGAAAAGGAAATCTATTGATCTTATCCCAGAACTCATACTTACTGAATTTGGCGAACAACCGATGGGCTCTAAGAGTCTACAATACTATTCTAAGGTGGTCTGTACGATCAGTTTTATTACGAGAATAGACAAGGATATCATCTATAAAGACTATGATGAACATATCAAAGTACTGCATGAACACTCTGTCATCAAGTCCATGAAAGCTGTTGGGGAATTTGTTAGACCAAAGGATATGACTAGGAATTCAAAATGACCATACCTAGTTCTGAAAGCTATTTTGGAAAGACACATTCTTTGACTCTGAGTTGATGATAGCTGAATCTGATGTCTATCTTAGAGAAATAACTGGCACTCTAAAGTTGTTCAAACACGTCATCAATTCTGGGGAGTGGATACATATTATTGATAGTGACTTTGTTCAAATAACGGTAATTGATCCACATTTTTAGAGAACCATCTTTCTTACGCACGAAAAGGACTGGAGTGCCCCGTGGGGAAACATTGGGCATGATGAATCCCTTATCTAAGAGATATTTAAACTATTTTTTTAACTCCCTAAGCTCCATGGGAGCCATTCTATAGGGCGGAATAGTTATTGGTTGGGTATCTGGAAGAAGTTCTATTCTAAAGTCAATTTCTCTTTCGAGAGGAACTCTTGGAAGATCTTCGGGAAACATATTTAGAAATTCCTTCACTGCTAAAACTAACTCAAGATTGGGAATCTCTAAACTAGATTTTTTAACTCAAACAAGATGGTAGACACGCCCCTTGGATATCATTTTTATCGCTCTAAGGTACGAAACAAGCTGAACTCTAAGTGCTAAAGTACTACCCCTCCATTCAAGGACTGGTTCATTCAAAAACTAAAAATGAACAACTCTGTTTCTGCAATCAACTGAGCATAGAATGAGTGGAGCCAATCCATTCCAAAAATGACATTAAAATTAGTTATATCTAACTTAACAAGATCAACTGAGGTAACTTTTTGGGATATTATGACCGAACAGTTCTTATATACTTGCCTAGCTATAATAAAGACACATACTGGGTGGATACTAAGAAGGGTTATGCTAAACTCTCAAGACCGATACCAAAATTAACAGTTATGTAGGGATTTACAAAAAAAAAAGAAGCTTTTGGATCTAAAAGAGCATAAAATATAAATGAAAGAGTTGTAACATACCAGTAAATACATCAGGAAAACTTTCCAGATCCTGTTGGGACTAAAGTGCATACAATCTATTTGGGCGCTGACTACTGGTTGCCTTGGAAGTGGCACCCTGTTGAGTCGGGCGACCAAATGGTACAGGGGATGGCTGGACTGACCCTGCTAACCATTATTTAGGCAATTCCTGACTCTGTGTCCTGGCTTTTCATACCCAAAGCATACATCGCTGCCAGCTCTACACACACCACGATGGTTTCTACCGTATTTCTAGCAAAGAAGATTTGTAGGACCACTATTCACACTGCCCTGGGACTTTGAGCTTGGCGCCCATCCTAATTATCATTTCTAGACTTTGACACTAGCACACTAGTTGAATACAAAGTTGGGGATGAAGATTTTTGATAGTATTGAGGATGGTTACCACCATCTGACCTTGGCTGAGAAAAAACTAAAGCTACCTGTTCTAGCTCTTTTATTCTCCCTCTCTTTTCTTAAATTTCTACTCCACGATCTATTGAGCATAGAACATCAACCTAAAAAGTCTATATCCTTAATCAACATCACAGTCCTACACTCCTTGACTATGCTATCAGCTACCCCAGAAGCAAACTTACTAATTCTAGACCTGTCATAGATACCACATTAGAAGCATACCTTGCTAGCTGAGTGAACTTAAGAGAATACTCTTCAACACTCAGGTTCCCTTGCTTCAAATTTATAAACTCATGCACCTTAGCTTCCCTTAAATCCAAAGGAAAAAACCTATGTAAAAAGGTTGTAGCAACTTCTCCCATTTAACAAGCCCTACATCTGCGACTCTATTTTTCTTCTACTACTTATACCAGGTGTGAGCAACATCCTGCAACTAGTAAGCACCCAAATCTGCACACAATCATTCAAAGTCACATCCATAATTTTAGTTACCTTTTGAACCATGTCAAGAAAATCTTGCGGATCCTCATCAGACTTGGATCCTGAAAAAAAAGGAGGGTTCATTCAGGTGAAGTCCCGAATCCTAGCTACGGCAGTATTAGTCATTAAAATGGCTAAGACAAAATCCTACTGATTATTTTGAGCTGCTACTGAGTGAGCTAAAATAGTAAATACATCTTTGAATTCATCATAAGAGATATGCTCATTCAGGGAATCATTCGAAATAGGTGGAGACGGGGGCTGATTCCCGTTTCTTCTTCCATTAGTCTTTTTGGGAGGCATGTTCTATAAATGGAAATAAAATTGAATTAGAAAGGGAGTTTAAATTGATCTCATGCTTATTCGCACAACATCAATACTAAAAGAAGGAAAACTTTTCCTAAAACGTCTTATTGCCTCTTGTCCATAAGTGTGGCACACTTCAAACCCATGCACAAAACTCTACTAAATGTGGATTTCAAAATTCTTAGGATACTTACAAACTTTAGGATCTGATACAAAGTTTTCAATGCCTTGAAAGTACACCCTGGTTTCCTCACGGTGCTTACATTCACAAGTGACATAAGCTAACCCATGAGTTGGTACCTACTGTGAGTATTGAATAATATACGAGTAATGAACAAATGCGGAAACAACTGCATATCCCATAAGGTTTGAAATAAAAAAATATCTCTGAAATCATAAGCCTGGAAATAAATGTCTAAAAACAACCATCTAAAAACTGGTAAAATAATGACAAAACTGACTAAACTGTCAGAAAGTATCTGAAAGCCTCTAAAATGACTGAATAAGAGTTAAAAGGGAAGGTCCCAACAAACTCCAGCTGTCTAACTGAAGTAAAATACTAAAATAAACATAATCAGTCCTGGAAATACGAGGACTCATCATTACTACTACATCTGATGCACTGGAATGTCCAAGTGTGATCGGAAACCTGAGCATCCGAACCTATGATTTGAGATATCATAGAACATGAAATGATTATGCGGTTAGTACTTCGAATGTACTGGTATGCAAAATAAGGTTAGGATAATAAGCATGGGCTCATGTGTAGGAATAATAACAGAATGAATGAATAGCATGAGATAACTGATGCATAGTATGAGTGAAGATTGTAAAATCTGAAAATGCATGACCAAGCATATAATATGATACTGAAATAGTCTGTAAACTAAACTACTGAAATTTGAGTACCGATTTTAACTGATAAAATGAATGCTATGGTTAAGTGAACTTGAATTGACTTTCAAAATAAGACTGGACTGAGATTATGGGAGCTATCATCTAACCAACATTACCCAATATGATCTAATTAGGGTCAAACATGTGACCCCAGTTGGCACTATAATATTTTTGGCCTTAGGATACTCTTGTAAAGCGTGGCCTAAAATAGCAGAAAGTGTGGCCTTTAATCAAAGACTACACTTTTGGGCTTTAGACAACACTTTTTGGGGGCTGGCCTAAAGAGGCGTAACCTTTGATCAAAGGCCACACTTTTCAAGTGTTGCCATATCAACTATATTTAAAAAGCGTGGCCATTAAGGTATAAAGGCCACGTTTTATAGCTTGTCATTGGCAACAATTTTATTTAATAACGCTACACTTACAAGTGTTGCCTTTGTTTTGCTATGGTCATGCTTCACAAGTGTAGCCTTTTGTAGCACTTCTATAGTAACACTTAAAAAATGTTGCCTTTGGTTCATTATTGGGCACGCTTCACAAGCGTAGCCTTTTGTAGCACCTCTATAACAACACGTAAAAAACATGGCCTTTTCTTAATTACTAGCCACACCTCAAAAACGTAGCCTTTTATACATCTTCTATGACAGCACTTGTAAAGTGTAAGCATGTTTTAGCCACACTTTTGAAGTGTAACAATATTTCCTAAAATTTGACATTTCAAACTACACTAAAATGGCATTAGACATATCAAATGTTCATACGTAATTTTTAATTAAAAAATAATTATTTTAATCTAAATGTATGTATCACTAAGCACATTACATAAACATACATATTTATATATTATCTCACGCATGCACTAATAACCTAATAAATAATTGAAGTGCATAGATTTGATTTCAAAAAAATATGTCATTTACATACTAATAAGAAAAAAACATAATAAAAAATTGTATCAAGTTCCACATAAAACCAAATGTATATAAACGTATATCAAAATATTTCAAAAATTCATTATTCACATCAATCTCGATCAAGTTGAATTGTGGCCCCTCCATTCAAATTTGATGCCACGAATTGATCCTACACATAAAAAATGAAACAAATGAAGTAAAATAATGCTCACAAATATACAAAAATTTATTCAATATTGATATGAGGAAGTATGTAAATCCAAAGTTTTTTTCAATCCTGTAATACAACATTCTTTTGATTTCCTATCAGTTGAAAAGGACAGCATGTAATACAAATAGATAAATTTTACTCACAAGTGTTTTGCTTTCTTCAGAAATTTGAAATGGAAATCGATCCTATTAACATTATCTGCTACATCAAGCCAGTAGAGTTTTGACAGATTGCCAAGAATTGGTGGGATCTCACCGGTGAAATTATTTGAGTTAATTGCTCTTTCAAAGAAATTGATATGGAACTAAATGAATTGATGATATACACCTACAACAAACATAAGTTAATATGATTGAGAAGTTCTTACAAGATTGTATACCACTTAGGAGGCGTTTGGTATGAGGGATAGATAACTAATCCAAGGATAGCTAGCTTACTTGAGTTAAGATTCTACCTGAAATTTTTAAGCCATCCTTTGCCTTTCTCATACTGATTATATTTTTAAGACAATCTACAGAACCCATTGAAGGAGCTTGTTATATATGTCTTACTCAACTGCAGCTGAAAATAAGTGGAACACGAAACACTATTAGTTATGAAAATATCTAGAATGAAGGTTTATTATTTTACATATGTCGTGTTCTTACAGTTTCTTATATCAGTGGGTGAAATAGAAAGTGGATATTTCAAATGGCATTATCCATGAAAGTGTTTGTTCAACTGATTGAACTGACAACAAGAAGTCCTTTTACGGATACAGAAGAATAAGAGGAGAAATAAAAGTATGTAGCAGGTGAAGAATAAAGCACGCAAATGACAATGGCCTATGGACAACTTTAATCGTCAGAAACTTTGCGTTGCCCAATAGATAATTAAATTAATTTTCAACTTTCATCGCATCCTATTTTCATGTCGACAAATTTAGTAAAAAGGTGGCAATAAACAAAGAAGTAGAACAAACCTTTGATCTCATACCTTTACTTTTATTCTTTTAGCGTGATCTTGGAAAAGTCAAGTAGGCAACAGACATTATAAATAATACAATTACCTCTTTAAGTCACAACTTGAAACATGTTTTATGACTTCATGTACCAAGAATGTATGATGATACAACACAAATATAGTCACTATTAGATGAAAAAGAGAAAGAACCTGAAGCATCTTCAGTTTCAGAAATAAGGGAATTACGGACAAGTGACAGTTAATATTTTTAGCGGTAGAGCATAAGCTAGAATCAAGTTTTATGTATAGATTAGGCTTTAAACGGTGGCTGTTAAGTTTTACGTATAGATTAGGCTTTAAACGGTGGCCATTAAGACTAAGGTTATAACGTTGTTTACTTAGCGGTGACTGTTAAGGTTATAAGGTTGTTTCCTAATATAAGGTTATAAGGTTAAACGGTGGTCGTTAAGGTTATAAGGTTATAAGTTTGTTTTCTAATATAAGGTTTTAAGGTTAACCGGTGGCCGTTAAGGTTATAAGGTTGTTTATTAAACGATGTTTATTAAGTTTTGTGTATAGATTAGGCTTTAAATGGTGGCCGTTAAGGCTAAGGTTATAAGGTTGTTTCCTAATATAAGGTTATAAGGTTAAACAGTGGTCGTTAAAGTTATAAGGTTGTTTATTAAACGGTGGTCGTTAAGATTATAAGGTTATAAGGTTGTTTCCTAACATAAGGTTTTAAGGCTAAACGGTGGCCGTTAAGGTTATAAGGTTGTTTATTAAACGATGTCCGTTAAGTTTTATGTATAGATTAGGCTTTAAACGGTGACCGTTAAGGCTAAGGTTATAAGGTTGTTTCGTAATATAAGGTTATAAGGATAAATGGTGGCCGTTAAATTTTATGTATAGATTAGGCTTTAAATGGTGGCCGTTAAGGCTAAGGTTATAAGGTTGTTTCCTAATATAAGGTTATAAGGTTAAACGGTGGCCGTTAAAGTTATAATGTTGTTTATTAAACGGTGGTCGTTAAATTTTATGTATAGATTAGGCTTTAAACGGTGGCCGTTAAGGCTAAGGTTATAAGGTTGTTTACTTAACAGTGACAGTTAAGGTTATAAGGTTATAAGGTTATAAGGTTGTTTCCTAATAAAAGGTTATAAGGTTAAACGGTGGTTGTTAAGGTTATAAGGTTGTTTCCTAATAAAAGGTTATAAGGTTAAACGGTGGCCGTTAAGGTTATAAGGTTGTTTCCTAATATAAGGTTATAAGGTTAAATGATGGCCGTTAAGGTTATAAGGTCGTTTATTAAACAGTGTCCACTAAGTTTTATGTATAGATTAGGCATTAAACGGTGGCCGTTAAGGCTAAGGTGATAAGGTTAGAAGGTTGTTTACTTAACGGTGGCCATTAAGTTTTATTCTTATTAAGAAAGTGGTTCTGTGGGATCAATTATGGTTACACAGCGTGAATGGATTTCAGGAAACTTAAGGGAAAGCCAAACAGCAAAGATAGAGCATCTAGATGTTTTTGCTAACTTACTATAACTATCAAATTAAGTTCAAAAATTTAATAACATATTGATACAAGACTAAGTATGTATCAGGCGATTCAAGCCAACACAAGAGCAACAAGATGAACAACAAGGTTCTAGTGAATCGAAATAGGCTACTCACGGCTTCACTAGACTTTAGATTTAGTTTTGAGCAAGAAAAGAGATGAACACAACAACAGCAATGCTAGTGAATCGAAATAGCCCCACACGGCTTCACTAGACTTTGGATTTAGTTTTGACCAAGAAAAGAGATGAACACAACAACAGCAATGCTAGTGAATCGAAATAGCCCCACACGGCTTCACTAGACTTTAGATTTAGTTTTGTGCAAGAAAAGAGATGAACACAATAACAACCCGACTACATTAGTAACCACATCGAATTAGCGATCCAGACAAATACATCGACAATTTAGGCAAATCGATCATCAGAAAAAGACATGAATCTAGATGGTAAAGGATAATAAAAACATACCTTTGCATAGGCGTGAACAATGTCATTACCTGAGCTTTTCTAGTAAATCCATAGGGAGAGTTTTACCATTGCTCACATTTAGTGCGGTCAAGAGACAAAAATATTGTAGTGGCTCCAAAGCAGCAGTAAATGCATTCTGTAGAAGAACTGGTCTCTCCAGAATCTCACCGTTGCCATTGTTAGGTGTTATGCATGTCTCCATTTTGTTGTACCTGAACCAAAGAGGTAAAATTAATGGATTAGCAATGAGCTTGATTTTCAAATTGAATCTATATGAAAACAACCAAGACCAATGAAGCTACCACAGGGAAAACACATTACTCATGTATATCAATATACAACTAGTTTCAGAGTTGTATCACTTACTACAAAATAATGAATTATTTGAAACACAACATTAATCCTACTGTTACCTTCAGCACAAAGAAGCATTTATAGATAAAATATGAATTATTTTAAGTTTTCTGGGGAGAATCGGAGAATATTTAAAGTGCAAAGTTTTTTTTTAGAACGAGATTTATAGAACAAGTTATTTAAATAGCTTCCAAGTACACTGAGGAACACCAATGACGGTCAAAACGGGAAGTAACTAGATATGAAGGAAAATCTTACTTTTAACTTACAGCTGAAATCATTAAAGAAAATCTTAAACTGATGGTAACATGTCTAGACTCTAGGAATTAGACTATGCAAATAGATGAATTCTAATTACAAGTAGTATTATTCATGAAGAAATTAAAATGACTCAAGAAGATTACTGGAACTTTTTATTCTGCTATAGAAAACCAGTAAACTTTACTCACCGTCTTCCTCTTAGAATTATAGTTGCCCTCTTCCTAACCAATTCCAAGAACAATCTTTATAAACTTATATGCCTCAGGTTTTACCTAGCCAAAATAAAATCCAAACATTTGATCAGGTAGAGCAGATGGACCGACATCTGGATATGATCTTTAGTCACTAATTTTACTTAAACAATAAGAAGGTTTAATAACAAGATATAGTGATGTAATTGAAGGAGTATGGCACGAGTTCTACGAGTCTAATATAAAAAATAAGAAAGAATCGGGGAGGGAGGGCATGAGGCTTGTCCAAAACCTGCAACATCATGAAGTAGGCCATTTTTGTAAACACCTCTGAAAGAAACAGGTTCAATCAACAACGCATGACAACTCCTGCAATCATTAAATAATAAAAGTTGAATCATACTAGCAGGACTTGCAAGACCAGAGCATAAAGTAAGCATAATGGAAAGAAGCATACAATCAACAAATGGTGGGAGACCCCATAGTTCTATATCTAACTCTAGGAATCAACGAAGCTTAGAATCAGCTATTAAATATCAATCAATATTTAGAATGGAAAGATGGCACAGCTTCTACCTTCATTCCAGCAGCCTTGCCTGCCTGGACTCCAATGCTATCAAAATTAATGGGTGAGAAACTACTTTTATATCAAGTTAAGTTAATAAAAAAGTTCAAAAGTCGTCGGTTAACGATTATCTCATATTCACTTCTCATTCCTACAAAAATTATTAGATGAATTTACCTACTCATGATATCAACACATGTGAAGAGTAAAAATCAGCTTTGAGAATATGTTCAGCTAATTAAGTTAGCTATAAGTAGGGAGAAAAGTAGAGGAATAGCAACTTTTGAGGTATATATTAACCTGATATAAGTTTAAGCACTAGACTGCTAATTATACTGATAGCTACAATGTGACGATATATCTTTTATCCTTGAGAATAGAAATACATGAACTAACATGAAAGGTTATCTCCTCACTAGCACAAAACATAGGAATGTAAAAAACTGTCCAACGTAAATAGGCTAACTAGAAATGAGAAAGAAAAGATACTTACAAAAAATCCTCTATCACTAGGCAGTGAACATCTACACCATAAACCCCATAAACCCTAAAAATTTCAAAACTCAAAAGAACCAATAAATTCTCAAAACCAATCAAAAATCGATAAAACATCGAAAAGGATGTCTGAATTCAGCATATCTACAGTGATCACAGAAATATCAAGTGGAATGATTGATATATATATATATATATACATACATACATACATATATATACATATATATATATATATAATTTTATTTTTTTAGTAAAATATTTAGTAACTTTTTGAACCTTGATCAAATTTTCTATGATACACTATAATTTTACCTACTGCCATGCAAATCCAATGGGCAGATCTTTAGACGAGTATAGACAATTTGACATACTAATTCGCTAGAAGATCATAATTTATATAGAATGAGTTCTCCGTACATATTTTGTCAATTCAATTTCGTTTATATTCTCTAGGTATCTACATACAACAACGACAACTATGCTTTAATCCGAAACAGATCCATAACAGCACATACAATAAAAAGAACATGAAAAATAGAAATTTCAATGAAAGAATATTCGATAGACAACTACCTGAAACCTTAACAAGAGACCCCTGAAGCTGCGGTTCAGCAGAAAGAGCAAGACAAGCCACATGTAAAGCTGAAGCCTACATATAAACAGCTTCATCAACACAACTAAAAGCTGCTATCTTCTAAGCAAGCCATAGCAACTCCGCCGCCAGCTTCTCCGACAAGAACCCAAATTGACTCATCTGATTCCTCGCCCTTCCCCGCTACCACACCACATCACCATAATACCTAATCGCCATCAATCCCCAACTCAACTTACCAATATAACCTCCACCTCCACTTCCACCACCCAAAACTCCACCAACACCTCCACCTTTTTTTTGTGTCAAATGATAGCGTAGGGTTTTAAATTTTTAAAATACTCAATTTTTTTGGTTAATTATAAGTTGGAGGAAACTTGAAATATTTGGGAGGGAGAGAAAATTTTAATGAAATTTTTAGGCCATATTTTTAAAATATTGTCTTTTAAATTACAATAATATTGCACTTCAAAATGTAGCCATATATGTGAATAAGTGTTGTCAATTATATCATGATTTGGCAATATTTCTAAAGTGTGGTCTATATCATTAAAGACCACACTTTCAAAGCATTGCCAAAAGTAATGTGGTCAGAAGTTAAAAACTAAGGTTACGCTTTAAAAACATGGACTTTAATGGTATAGCCACATTTATAAAGTATGGCTCAGGTTTAGTGTGGTCTTAGGCCAAAAATGTTGTAGTGTGGAAGGGTGTCAGTACCGTGCCACAGGTACTAACACTAGCTGTCTGAATCCACTAAAGTGACATCTCGTAGGATTAAAGAGTCACCCTGTACTGGCAGGTGCTCTAGTGAGATATATGTTAACCATCAACTGGCGGGTTAATATCTCAACCTACGCTGGCTACGTAGTTCTGGAATGTAGGGACTGCTACTAAAGGTTACACCCTCAACTTGCAGGTAAGCCCTCATCCCTGGGTTTGTTCGGTGCTAAATCCTACTCCCAACTGGAATGACTCTAATTACAGAACTGAACTAAGCTTACTAATATGATAACTGAATAAATTGATAATACTCTAATATATCCGAAACCATTCTAACAATACTGAGACTAAGTAAATAGCTAATATTTTGAGCATTCATAACCCCCAGGACTCGATAACATTAACAGTAGAAACATACTAAAGCTTCAAAGCAAAATAAGTAGTTATTATTCAAAATCTAACAATTTAAGCATTTCAACACACTCGAAATTTATGAACTTAGGCATGGGGATAATTGAAACATATGGGAATAACATAATCACAATACTAAAACCATACATTGGGGATTTAAGATGGAATTTTATGCTTCAAACGTGTAAGGCTTACTTTCCAACTAAAATCACTTACAACATCATGTATAATCAAAATTCATAAAAGCTTCATCAAAATAGCTCATTGTAAATATGTAAATTCATAGTTTAAAACATAAAAATAGGTTCTTGGACTCCATGGGTGAAAAAGGCCCATGGATGAATAGCTAACATACCTTAAAGCATTAATCTTGAAAGAGAATTAACTTTCTTGATAGTCCTTGGGTGATGAAGCTTGAATTCTTGATTTTTCTTGAAGGAATAGTGATTGAACTTAATGAATTTTGGGAAGGGTTAGGATTTATTTGAGAATAAAATTGGGGAAAGTGAGCAAATAATGCCCTATCAGTGGTTTAATCCTGTGTTTTTATGAATTGGGATGTTGGGAAAAAACAAGACTGCCTCTCTAAAATTAAAATTCATAACTGGGACACCGATTAGGACATCACCACGAAACTCCAAGGATGACACCACTAAACCTACCACAACGCGCCACAATCGGGGTGAGGTCTGGAATTGAAATCCAAATGTGCCTCAATCCTCACTCGAAAAATCCAAAACTTTCCCAAGACATGCTACTTATACCTTGAAAACGAATTAACTTAGAAACATCATCTCGGGGTCGGTAAGGTCACTTTAAAAATCAATGAAGTTAAGCAGCCAAAAATAAAACTAAGTCTTCAACACTTAGCTAAATTTTTAGGTTGTAAGCCTCTTGTAAATGCACTATGGGCTGAACTGAACTAAGACTAACACATAATACAAACTTTCATGGTCCATGAACACATCAACATGCACCCCATATAGATAATGCCTTCAAATTTTCAAGGCAAACACAACAGTTGCTAACTCAACATAGTCTATGACCTTACCTATCTATATCAAAATACAAGCCAAACCAACTCTAGAAGCATCATAGTAAACAACAAAACCATCTGAACCATCTGGCAACGTTAAAATTGGGGATGAGGTGAGTCGAGTCTACAACTTCCAAAAACTCTTCTCACAGGAATCTGACCAATGAAACTTGACTTTCTTTTGAGTCAATCTAGATATAGGGATTGCAAAAGACAAAAAACCTTTAAAAAACCATCGCTAATAGCCAGCCAAACCTAAGAAACTCTAGATATCTAATGGAGAAATAGGTCTGGGCCATTTTCTCACTACATCGGTCTTTTATGGGTTAACTCTAATGCCATCACCAGTAATAATATGGCCAAGGAAAGCTATTGATCTTATTCAGAACTCACACTTACTAAATTTGGCGAATAATTGATGGGATCTAAGAGACTGCAATACAATTCTGGGGTGGTCTGAATGGTCAGTTTCATTATGGCAATAGACAAGGATATCATCTATAAAGACTATGACAAACATATCCAAGAACTTCTTGAACACTCTGTTCATCAAGTCCATAAAAGATATTGGGGAACTCATTAGAACAAAGTACATAACTAAGAACCCAAAATGACCATACCGAGTTCTAAAAGCTATTTTCAAAATGTCACATTCTCTGACTCTTAGTTGATGATAGCCGGATTTGATATCTATCTTAGAGAAATAACTAGCACCCTAAAGTTGATCGAACAAGTCATACAATCTATGGAGTGGATACTTATTATTGATAGTGACTTTGTTCAACTGGTGGTAATCAATGCACATTCTAAGAGAATCATCTTTTTACGCACGAAAATGACTGGAGCGCCCCATAGGGAATACTTGTCCTGATGAATCCCTTATCTTGGAGATCTTTCAACTATTTTTTTAACTTCCTAAGCTCTGTGGGATCCATTCTGTAGGGTGGAATAGAGATAGTTTGGGTATCTAAAAGAAGGTTTATTTCAAAGTTAATTTCCATTTCAGTAGGAACTCTGGGAAGATCTTCAGGAAACATATCTGGAAATTCCCTCACTACTAAAAATAACTCGAGATTGGGAATCTCTAATCTAGAGTCTTTAACTTGAACAAGATAGAAGACACACCCCTTGTATATTATTTTTCTCGCTCCAAGGTATGAAATAAGCTGACCCCTAAGTGTTGAAGTACTACCCCTTCATACAATGACTGGTTCATTCAAAAATTGAAAATGAACTACTATGTTTCTACAATCAACTGGAGCATAACATGAGTGGATCTAATCCATTCCAAGAATAACATCATGTTCAGTCATCTCTAACTCCACAAGATCAACTGAGGTAACTTTCTGGGATATTGTGACCAAACAATTCCTGTATATGTGCCTGGCTATAAAAGAGATACCTACTAGTGTGGACACTGAGAAGGGTTCTGCTAAAGTCTCAGGACTGACACCAAAATTAATAGTAATGTAGGGAGTTACAAAATAAAGAGAAACTTTGTGATCTAACAAAGCATAAACATGTAAATTAAAGACTAGTAACATACTACTAAACACGTTAGAAGAACTTTTCTAATCCTGTCGGGACTGAAGTTCATAAAATCTATTTGAGGCTGACCATTGGTTGCGCTAGAAGCGGCACTCTGCTGAATTGAGCGATATAATCGATCTGGGGGATGAATGGATTGACCCTAATGAACACTATTTGGGAAATCCCTGACTCTATGGCCCAGATTGCCACAACAAAAGTATACATCACTACCAGCTCTGCACACACCCTTATGGTTTCTACCGTATTTCTAGCAAAGAGGATTTGTACGACCATTATTCACACTACCTTGGGACTTAAAGCCTAGTACCCTATCCCGATTATAATTTCTAAACTTTGATAATAGCGTACTAGCTGAAGATGGAGCTAGGGTTGAAGATTTCTGATGAGATTGAGGACGGTTACCACCCTCTAACCTTGGTTGAACAAAACTAAAACTATCTATTTCAGCTCTCTTATTCTCTCTCTCTCTTTTCTTAAATTTCTTCTCTTTGATCTATTAAGCATGGACTATCGACCTAGACAAGTCCATCTCCTTAATAAACATTGTAGTCCCACACTTCTTGACCATGCTACCAACTACTCCAAAAACAAACATACACATCCTAGACCTATCATCAGACACCATATTAAGAGTATACCTAGCTAGCCGAGTAATCTGAAGAGAATACTTTTTCACATTCATGTTCCCCTGATTAAAATTGATAAACTCCTACACCTTATCTTCCCTTAACTCCAAGGGAAAGAACCTACCTAATAAGGCTATAGCAAACTTCTCCCATTCAATAGGCCCTGTATCTACACCTCTATCTCCTTTCCGATGCTTATACCAAGTATGAGTAACATCATACAACTATTAAGCACCCAACTCTACGCACTTACTAGACGTCAGACCCATAATGTCAATTACCTTATGAACTATGTCAAGGAAATCTAGTAGATCCTTATCAGACTTGGATCCCAAAAATAGAGGAGGGTTTATTCGGGTAAAGTCTCGAATCCTAGCTGTGGTAGTATTAGCCACTAGAACGGCTGGGTTGGCAGCCTATTGATTATTCTAAATTGCTACTGAGTGAGCTAAAGTTGTGAATGCACCTCTGAATTTAACATAAGAGATATACTCCTTTAGGGGATCTTCTTGAATAGGCAGAGGTGCGGACTGATTCTCGTTTCTTCTTCTGTTAGTCTTTCTAGGAGTAATGTTGTAAACGAACAGAAAATTAAATTAGAAAGGGAGTTTAAATTAAGATCATGCTCATTCACACTACATGAATACTGAAAGAAGGGAAACTTTTCCTAAAATATCTTATAGCCTCTTGTCCATAAGTATGGCGCACTTCATACCCATGCATAAGACTTTACTCAATGCAAATTTCAAACTCTCTGATACGAAGTTTGTAATGCCCCAAAAGTATACTCGGGACGCCACACGGTGCTTACGGTCACAAGTGACCACAAGCTAACCCATGAGCTAGTACCTACTATAAGCACTAAATAACATAAGAGTAATGAACATATGTAGAAAGAACTGACTATGCCATAAGGTTTTGAATACAAAAAATATATCTGAAATTATAAGCCTGGAAACAAGTGTTTGAAAACAAACTTCTAAAAACTAGTAAAATAATGATAAAATTGACTAAACTATCTCAAAGTACGTAAAAGACTCTAAACTGACTGAATAAGGGTTAAAGAGATGGGCCCCAACTAACTCCAACTATCAAACTGAAGTAAAATCCTAAAATGAACATAATCAATCCTCAAAATATAAGGACTCACCACTGCTACTGCAGTTGATATGCTAGAATATCTCAGGTCGATCAAGAACCTGAGTGTCCAAACCCATAATATGAGACATCATAGCAGAAGAAACGAGTATGCGATTAGTACTTTGAATGTACTGGTATGCTAAATGAGGTTAGGATGATATGCATGGGCTCATGTGCATAAATAATAATAGACTAAATAAATAGTATGAGATAACTGATGCATAGTATGCGTAAAGGTTGTAAAATTTGAGAATGCATGACCAAGCATATAACATGATACTGAAATAGTCTGTAAACTAAAATACTGAAATCTGAGTACTAATTTTAACTGATGAACTATATGTTATGGTCTAGAAAACCTGAGTTAACTTCTGAATGGAGACTGTACTTAGACTGTGTGAGCTATCATCTAACCGACATGCCCCAATATGAGCTAATTGGGGTCCAACCTATGATCCCAGTTAGAAGGGTGTCAGTACCATGCCACGGGTACTAACACTGGCTATGCTGATCCACTAAAGTAAAGTCTTGGAGGACTAAAGAGTCACCCTCTACTTGCAGGTGCTCTAAAGAAATATATTCAACCATCAACTACAGGTTAACATCTCAACCTAAGATGGCTACATAGTTCTAGAATGTTGGGACTGCTACTAAAGGTCACACCCTCAACTGGCAGGTAAGCCCCCATCCCTAAGTAAGCTCGTGCTAAATCCTACTCCTAATTAGACTGACTCTGATTACTGGATTGAACTAAGCTTTTTGATATGATAACTAACTGAATAGATAATACTCTAATATATCCAAAACCTTTCTAAAAATATTTAAACTACGTAAACAACTAAGTTTTTGGGTATTTATTACCCCCAGGACTCGATAATATTAATAGTAGAAACATACTAAAGCTTCAAAGAATAATAAGTAGTCATTATTCAATATCCAACCATTTAGGCATTTTATCAAACACTTGAAATTCATGAACTTAAGCATGGGACGATTGAAATATGTGGGAATTAAATAATCATAATAGTAAAACAATACGTTGGAGATTTAACATAGAATTTCATGCTTCAAATGTGTAAGGGATACTTTCCAACTAAAATCACTTACAACATCATGTATAATCAAAATTCATAAAAGCTTCATGAAAATAGCTCATTGTAAACATAAAAATTCATGATTTAAAACATAAAAATAGGTTCTTGGACTCCATGAGTGAAAAGGGCCCATGGATAAGCATCTAACTTACCTTAAAGCTTTAATCTTCCTAGAGAATTAACGTTCTTAATAGTCCTTGGGTGGTGAAGCTTGAATTCTTGAGTTTTATTAAAGGAACAGTGATTGAACTTGATGAATCTGGGGAAGGGCCAGGGTTTATTTGAGAATAAAAGTAGGGAAAATAAGCAAATAATGCCCTATCAGTGGTTTAACCTTATGTTTTTATGAATTAGGATGCGAGGAAAAGACAAGACTACCTCTTTAAAATTTAAATTTGTAACTGGGGCGCCAATCAGGCCCTCACTGTGATGCGCCAAGGATGCCACCGCAAAACCCACTACGACGCGCTATAATCGCAGTGAGGGTTTGGAATTCAAATCCAAACGTGCCTTAATCCTTGCCCAAAATATCCAAAAATTCCCTAAGGCATGCTACTTACACCCCTAAAAATGATTTACTTAGAAACCATCATCGCGGGGTCGGAAGGTCACTTTAAAAATTATCAAAGTTAAGAGTCCAAAAATAAAACTAAGTCTTCAACACTTAGCTAAATTTTCTGGTTCTAAGCCTCTTCTACATATACTATGGGCTGAACTGAGCTAAGACTGACATGGGGTATTACAAACTCCCTCTTTTATCATTATGGACTTTGAAATTGAATTAAAATCATGAATTATAAAATCCCCTTGTTATGATGAAATTATGTATTTAATATGGGGTTTTTCTACAAGTTTGGGAGTTTGGTTATGTGTATGTTATAAATTTTGAAGTGTTTGAACTGTGAACCATAATTTTATGATAGTGATTATATGTTTTACATCTGTTGTGGGTTCTCAAATTAATACAAAAAGACTAAGTTTGAATTCTCTTTTATTAAATTATGGAATAATTTTTTATATGCTTTTCAGTGAGCACTTAATGTATTTCAAAGAAGTTCTTTTGTTTCTCTTGAAACTTATATGAATTAAGAAAGGGATGACCACCTAAGAGTTATGTCTAGAAAGAAAATTATTTTGATTGAACTTGGATAACCTTTTTGAAAGATAACTCTTTTATGATATTTTAAATATATTGTGGCCAATAAGAAGTTTTTGAATAAGAAGGGCTATGGCTACGATATGGTATGATATGATATGATATGATATGATATGATATGATATGATATGGTATGATATGATATGATATGATATGACTTGCAAGTCTAGGTATGACAATACCTTGTTATGAAATGCCCTTAACAGAATAAGAGATTAATTTTCATAAGCATGAAGTATGATTTTAAGAGACTAAAAATAGGCTCTAAGAGAGCTAGATGGTTACACAAAGAAGGCATGGTTTAGATAACGAAATGATCAAAATTGTGTTTTATCAATATGAAAGTGATTTTTATCCTAAAATATGGATTATCACTGTATACTTGCTTAGTACAATTTTATACTTATACCAGACACTCCTATCCTTACGACAAACTCTGATAGGAGGCTAGGCCGACGAGTTAATGGCGGATTCCATGTAGCCCATAGGATTTAGACTTGTAGGATGTACCATCTAGCTCAGAACTAAAGCAAAGTGCTGAGTCTATGTTTTAAGAGGATGTTTGAAGCTTTTAAGTGTGCCCATGTATTTTTATCTCTATTATGTCAAATTATTTCATGATGCTCTTGATTATTTTATATGAAATATATGTTACTTTTGTATTATTCTGCATACCAATACATTTCAAGTATTGATCGTCCTTGTGGTAGATACATTATCTCATAATGTAGGTTTTGAGGCACAGTCCCATGATCTATAACATCAGTAGAACCTTTGGATATAATAGAGTTGGTGATCCATCCATCTTTTTGAAGTCATTTATTCAAATGTTGACTTTTTTCAATTTACGGTCCAGTCGAAGGACTTGCCCCAGCCTAGACAGTTCATATTTAGTAGAGGCTTCTTCATAGATGGGATTTGATTATTGTATTGTCATAACATTACTGACATAATTTAATGATAAGATTTTTCTTAATTTCATTTTATCTTCTGCACATTGATTTTTGTATGGATTATACTTTTGATAAGGAGTCTCTTGGACCTTCATGGTTTAGGATGTCCATCATAGCCAGGGCCTCAGCTCGGGTCGTGACAAAAAAGAAGGATAAACTTAGTCCCCGTTACATTGGTCCATATCAAATTGTGAGAAAAATTAGAAATGTTGCATATGAGTTAGATTTACTAGAAAGTTTGGCCTCTATTCATCATATTTTCCATGAGTCTACGCTGAAAAAGTACGTAGGTGATCCTTTTTTTATAGTGCCTGCTAAGGATATTGGTGTTTCATATTCTTTGTCATATAAGGAAGTCCCAGTTAAAATATTGGATAGGCAAGTTTGTATATTGATAACTAAAGATGTAGCTTCAGTCAAGGTTCTTTAGAGAAATCAAAAGGTGGAAGGGGCTACATGGAAAGCAGAGGAAGATATGAAGGCCAAGTACTAGTTCTTGTTCCCCGTGTTGGATAAAAGAGCATAAGTTATGAGTTTTATTTTACTATTGTTGCATTTCAAAGTTGTCATTTTGTTCTGATATATTCTTGATGTTATCGTGCTAAAAATATTATAACTCCTTATTCGGGGACAGATGATCCTAGGAGGGAGGGATAATGTAAGACCTCACAAAATTTCAAAAATATTATTTTTGACCCTCCCGTGTGCGTAATGTCAATTTTTGATTTGAATTATTTTAAGGGATGTTAAAAAGGTGTTTTGAAAAAGTTTTAAAATTTTTTAAAAGGGTTTGGAATCATTTTAAAGCTTTGAGAAACTAAGCCTCTGCAATAGTGGTGTGCCACGCCACTTAGCCTCTATGATATGGGCTTGGCATGGAGGCTAACCTCCACGATAGCGGCGTGCCATGTCGCTATGTAAATATCGCCCAGTTTTTATTTTTTCACATGGATTGAGGGGCTTTTAGTCCTCTTACCCCTTGCACAACTTTTAAACATAAAATCAACCCTTTTCATTCAATTTTCAAAGATGAAACTCCACTATTCTCTTCTTTAACTCATAACTTAAGAAAGCTCAAGGGTTTTTCAAGGATCACTACTCCAGGCTCCAAACATTAAATTTTCTTAAATTTCTTGTATATTTCAGCCATGTTTCTCATTCCTAACTTGAATTTTACATTATGGCATATATTTAATCATTATTCATGCGATTTTAATTGTTGGATTTTAAATTGGGTTAAGGGTTTTTGATGGTTAATAATTGAATTGTATTTCTCATGATTTAAATATATTGTTTATACTTTAATTGATGGCTTTGGGGGCTTAATGAGTGCATTGTTATGATATTATAATGGGGAACATGGATTTCCCTAAATTGATGAAAACTTACCTTGATAATGGATTAACCTCAACCCAATTTTATAATTTTGGTTTTAAATATGGAATTTACATAGCTTAACTTACTTTGAAACATTGCAATGCATTAATGGATAATTGGATAAGTAAAATAGTTTAGGAATGCCCTTGGTGGCAATGGTTTGGATTTTAAATGGAACTTGGGAGTCAAATGATTAGATGAAATAGTTTTGCATAATTGAATTAGCTTACAAGCGTAGTGAAATGATGATACCATGTTGGTAAATGCCTTAATAAGTGACTCCTTGGTTAGAGGTTGCATTTATGTGCAAACTATTTTAATTTTGGCTCAAAGGAAATTCTGTAGCTTTCCGTGAAGGTGTATCCCCGAGAAGACCAATATTGGAAACCACGTTTGCTAGTATGGGGGTCTACATAATTGTGTGCTTGATTCACACATTATATTTTGGATGGTTATCGTCTTGGCGTCCCTATCCATTCCTCGATTTGTGCGGCTAACAAGCATTGTGGCCCTTTTCAACAGAAGAGCTGAATCTATATAGCCCGTAGGTGCTTTAGGAAGGAGTGAGCTACATAGTTTAGGCTAATGGTTTAAACTCTTATATTCATGGCCATTGTCTCTATCCCTTCATCCTATATATATGTATATAAATATTGTGCATGGTGTTTTGAATGGTTTTTGGCAATGGCATTACTTTATCCTCTTTCCCTTAGTTACATGCCAGTGCTCATTCTACTAACCATCTGTGGTTGATACATCATTTCTTGATGTATGGTTCGAAGGGTTTTCTGTTGCTCATGTGCATTGCTGGATAATTTGGTATTCCTTTGAATCTGCTGTGAAGTGGTGAGCTTCCATTTTTTTGGAAGGCCCTGTCATTTCGTTGGTTTCTTTTTTATCATAGTATTTCATTTTTTGATTTTTTTTATCATAGTAGGGGGCATGGCCCGACTTAGTCGATATTTTTTATTTTAAAGGCTTTTGTTGATAAGTGTGGGTTGGTTGTATATTTTGATTCTTAAAACTTTTATTTGGCTTATCTATCCTTCTTAATACTATTTTGGTTGACTTCTATTGTATTTATTATATTGTGCTCTGAAGGTTAGGCCAAGGGGATGGTCTCTGGCCCACGGTGAGCATGAGATGCCCGTCACGACTAGGCCCTAGTTCAGGTCGTGACACTATCTAATAAAAAAGGAAAAAAATGTAGTCATCTATATCACCCAACGATTCCATAGACAAAAGCTTGATGCAACATTAATTGTATGAGGAAGATGATAATGTACCTCATCTTCTCATTGTGAAAGCCATAAGATATGCAAGAGTGTGTCGAGTTATGGTTGTTTTCATCGAAGGCATTTACAAGTCTCAAAAACAACATGTAATCAACCAAATAAAGACTTCTTCAACTCTGCAAACCATAACTTCGAGCTACAACAACTGTGTTAAGTATAAATCCTCTTCCTATGTTTTGAACTAAGTCAAGTAAAAATATTAATTTCACTTTAGTTTCACTTTTCTCAACAGATAGATCTCAATCTAAGAGCTAATAATAATGTCTAAGTAAAGCGAGACCAAAGATCCATTATCATTTTTATCTGGTAAACATTTAGTGAGTAAGATCTATTTAATTTGATTCTTTCTAGTACGTCTACCATTACATGACATTTCCTTTTTCTATACCTTTGCTGAAAGAAATAAAGAATGGCAGACACCTCTTTGTGAGTTTAACCACAATTCTCAGATGCATATTTATTTGTTTATTTCATCATGCGTATTCACTAAACACTTTGGTAATGTCTATTTCCTTCTATATTATGACATGTAGCCTCGTTCAAAACTTTATTAGAAAAAAGATCTTTTAGTTGGTTGCCTTCTCTAAGTGTGTGATCTACCTTTGCACCCACATCCCTCATCAGGTCTTTAATCCATCTGATTTTCATGAAAGCATTTCAAGAAACTTCCCATTTACCATCCAACATATTCTTAATAGCTAAAGAATCAGTGTTCACGATCAATTGAAGATAATGCTAAGAAATACCGTAACTCAGGCTCATTCTCAAAGCTATTACTTTAGGTTTCAGATTAGAAATCTCCCCTAACATACTAACTTCAACATAGAGTAGTTCACCTGCATTATTTCTAATACGAAAAAGCTTTTGAACTAGGGCTAGGGTTTGCTTTAGAAGTACCATCTTAATTGCATTTATAACAATAACCACTCCTAGGAAACCTCCAAAATACCAATTCACACCTAACACTAGGAGTATATTTTTGAAAAAACTTCATCAGTTCTACCCTAGTAGAGAGAATATTGTTAAACCATGGGTAAATATTCCTAGCTGTGAAAATTAGGTTTTTGCTAATCTTAATCTTCATGCTTACTTGTGACATTCTTCTACTATGCCTTAAAGAATTTTTTCTTTTCCAGATTTGCCAGAAAGTGAAAATAGGAACAGCTTTAAATATAGGCTTCAACTTTGAAGCAACATTAGTTTTCTACCACTTTAATACATTGCTCTTAACTAGAAGAAAGGGTCCAGTACCCCTACATCAGCTGCAGAATAATGTGAAGGGCAAGTATGCCAAAACAACTCTTTATCAAAATTATTTTGCCAAATACCCAAAAGTATTAAAACCTTGGCCAAATGCCCACATAATTCCACCTCACCATAAACTTTTCCAACTTAACAATTTCAGCCCCAACTTTTATAATAATTCACTTTAACCAAATACTTCTAACTTAATAAATTCACCCACAAGTTTCTAATAATACACTTCAACCCACTCCATCTTCCACCATTATACATAAATCTTTTTAAATTAAATTACTTTCTTCCACCGGCCCCAAAATATGTCATTATCTATTTAAATCTTTTTTAATTAAATTACTTTCTTCCACCGGCCCCAAAACATGTCATTATCTATTTAAATTATTTTTAATTTAATTATTTTCTCCCACGGGCCACAAAACATGTGATTATATATTTAAATCATTTTTAATTTATTTATTTATTTATTAACTACATCCAAGTGATGGTCTATATAAGTGTACATAGATCACCGTAGTCTACGCATAATTAGGATATCAATCAATGCACTACTAAAGGTGTAAGTCTATGGTAGACCAGATAAATCGATGGCTAACATAGGTCATCATCTACGATGATCTATTAAGTGTCACCACCAGTTCATAATAGAAAAATTACTTTTCCAACGGTAATAAATGGCTACTTTTGTAAGCCATCGGTGTTAACATTTTGTTTGTTTTTACTTCATATATAAGGTGTCCATCCCTCACTATTTTATTTTATTTACTTTGTTTTGTTTTTAAAAATTCTACAATTTCGCAAGCATCTCAAACATCCAATTCTAAAAATGTTCTAATTTGTCAATGTGGGAATGCGGCTATCTTGAGGACATCACGCACGGATTCAAATTCAGGTCACAAATTTTATAATTGTGCAATTACGAAGGTGAGGTGTGTGTGTGTTTTTTTAAAGTTAAATTAATCGTTATGTAATTATTATTTTTTCTAGGATAATGGCGCATGCTCATTTTTTAAATGGCTTGATAAGCTATCACCTCCAGCCAGTCCATCAACGTTGAGTCCAGGACTTGAGACATCAAATTTTCAAGGCTTGGTAAAATTTAATCTGCGACAAAGGCTCCAACAATGCGAAGAAAATAAAGATTTTCTCATGACTTTGTTCAAAGAAGCCGAAGAACAGAGGGATCACTTTAAAATATTGCTACATGACACCCAAATAGAGAGGGATCAACTAAAACAAAAATTGATTTTGGCCGAAGAAAGGGAGAATGTCCTAAAAATGATGTTATGTGCTATAATGCTAGTATTTGTTCTTTGGAAAAGTGTAACATTGATGTAGTGATATTGAATAAATAATAATAGTTCTATATTTCAATAATGTTAATACTATTTTTGATAGAATCATAGTCGATTAAACAACACCTCAACTTTTATTCGACCAGCAAGGTAATGATAGATTATTCATACAGTATATGAAATATTAAGTATGCCTTCTATGATATCAAGCATACACTGTACCAACTATGACCACACACTGGATATTCGAATTTCATGCCACAAATTAGTTTGATAGCAATAGATTCAATGCAGAATCAAAACAAGTTTCATAAAATAAAAGAATAATTGTCATATCCTACCACCAGATATTTGTGAAATCATCATTCAACAACACATTAAACGGCTTAGGATTCAAATGTCTTTTTCCCTAAGAACATCATCAACACAAGTGTTACTGTTGATTTCATCAACAATGTCCATGACCACATCATTTTGGTCATCTTCAGCTCCATTTTTTCTTAATAGCTGCAGCTGCTAGTTCATTATCACCTTCTTTTCCTTTTTTATCAGCATCTGCAGCAGCTGGTGCTTCTTCTGTTTCCTTTTATTCCACACCTTCTTATCTTACTTCTCCTGTATCAGCTATTTCTTCCTCGACTTCTTCATTTCGTTCACCTGCTGCTTCTTTCTCAACTTTTTCTTTGTCAGCTTTGTCATCTTTTTCTTCATCATCTTCTTCTTTTTCCTTGCTTTCTTGTTCATCTGCTATCGCTTTTTCTTCTGCTTCTACAGCTGCTACTTTTCCACCTTCTTCTTGGCTCTTATCTTCTTCCATTTCTTTTTTTTCATCCTTCTTTTCTTCTTATTTTTCCTCTTCTGCCATAACAGAGGCCAACTCATCCATTTTGCTCTTTTTTTCCCCTTCTTCATTCCTCTTTGATTCACGAAGGTCCACATGCACTGTATCATCATATTACAAAGCGTTACTAATATTTAAAGCTAAAAATTCATTAACAGCATCAATTATTGAATGAAGTTACCTTGATCGTATTGTCACTCATTCTTTTCCTTTTCTTCATTCTTTTTTCTTTGATATAGGCAGCAATATCCAATACCGATTCCTCGAGCACAGCAATATGCTTATGAAGATCCTCGGGGGATGCGGTTCTCGTTGTATCTTTAGAGGTGCTCAAATAATCATCATCACCAACGTGTACTCCAACGGGGTTACCACCCAAATCCCTGTCATCATCGCTGTCCTCATTTGAAGTAAGGACAGTCACCCCTTCTAACTCTTTCTTCAAGCCATCGAGGATGTTATTCTTTAGCTCATATGTATATGGATCAAATGAAATTATGTAATCCATCTTCGTGTCATGAACAGTAGGGATGATGTACGAGTGCATGTTATACCAAATATCAATTAACAATTATATAACATTCTCTACAACGGTAGTATTATTTCTTATTAGAAAATAAGTTCATACCTCGGTAACTTTTTCTTTATACTTGAATGGGTCGCCTTTGATTATATTGTCACTTTTTGTAGTGTGCCATCTAAAGATGTGGTTAATGGGAAAGGGCTCATCCATTGATTTCCCAGCAAATTCTCCAAGATGAAGAAAGGTCTCATAGATCTAAATTGTAAGCAGTACAACAGTGAAAAAAATAACTCAAAGTCTATGACAGAGTATAAATAAAATGAGAATCTACGATAAACCCACTGAAGGGTTTATGGTAGATACTATGAATGCCCAGGGAAATCTGAATAGAGCATAGGATACCTTCTACTTCTCATCAAATACTGCCTTCTGCTTCTTTAGGTCACTTTTCTTCTTTAGATACTCCATGGTGAGTTGAAATGTCTCTTTCCCCTATGGATACTTCTCGAAGAAACTCAACGAATCAACCATTCAAATTAGTTTTGTGTCGACAACCTTCGTCGAATCTTTTGCAAGTAACATGGTGTGCAAGAACCACAGTAGACAGCACTTGAACTTCTGGTCCTCTCTAAGCTTATTCCCTCTGATCAGGTGTAACAAGTTGGCCGCCGTGATATTTTTATTTTTCGTCACCTTAAAAGAAAAATTGTCCCCCTTTGTTAACACCTTTTTCATTTTTTATTCGCTGGGGTATGATGAGCAGTTCAACCTCATGATCAAATAAAACTCTTTCAAGCCAAAACAGGCAGGCTTGTTGTTAACGCAGAACCACATCTCATGATGCATTTTATCAATCCTGATGCGTCGCAATAACAAATAATGGGCCAACTGCCCATTGAACTTGAGATGTTCCGACAGGTTTCTCAGGTGTCCAAAATAAGACCGCTTGAATCTTTTCTTCAATTCTTGGTCAACAAGAACTTGCTTAAATTCTCGATAAGCAGTCATTCTTTATCTGACCGATATCTTTGTCGGGAAAGATCCGACCTCATCAATTATCATTCGAAGATCATACCGCTCCATGAAAATGCACCTTAAAAGATATGGCACAGAAAAGAAATCATTATCCCCATTATCTCTATTACTCTTTTCAGTGTCACCACTGGCACTCCGCTTGGCAACATCTTCACTAGAATTGATGTAGTCGCTTATCTCCTTTAATCTGAATTTGATTTTGATACCGACTCTTTAATTTTCTTCCTTTTTGAGACATTTTCAACTGTCTCAGCTCTTCTTTTTCTACTGCTACCAGCGGTACCGGCTTTGCATTTAGGAATGATATTTTTTTATCCATTTTCAACACAATCTACACCTAAAGAACAAATCTCTTATTTTCAGTTCATAGACCACAAGTCTATCAACAGAAATAACTCAATGCTCAAATGAAAACCCCACAAAAAAGTTAACAAATGCCCCACCATTAAACAATTCACTACACAAATATACAATAACTGAACTAAAATCCTACATACAATATCAAAACACAACAATTACTAAAAATCAAACTAGTGCACCTAATCAAACTAATTAGCTATTAATATTTCAATTTTCACTATTTCAGCAATCATGTTTTAAAAGAATTTCATACGTCTTAAAATTGATTTCAATCTAGGGCATTCTCATTTC
>JAPEIP010000009.1:72427504-72445988 GCA_026120095.1 Capsicum chinense | reverse complement strand
GTGTGAGAGAGAGAAATGAAAATAATAGAGTTTAAGGATATTTTTGTCCTTTCATACATTTATCCCAAGGATAAATTATGCTGGGATTGTTATCCCTCCAATTGAATAGATAACTTATTCCTAATATGGCCAATCAAACATTCAATAGAAAATTTTATCCCGGAATTATTTGCTTCAACACCTCAAATCAAATGACCCCTTAGAGTATCCATCACCAATTGCAAGGACTTCTTGTCAGAGAGACAAAGATAATACTATCATTAGCATATGCAAGGTGATCTATATTATAACTTCACTTAGGCATCCCAAATCTTTTTAATTCTTTATTATCAAATAAAAAAATTAAAGCTCAAGATAAAACCTCAGCTGATAATATAAATATAGCTAGAGATAAAAGGATGTCTTGCTTAACACTCCTTATAGAATGAAAGAAACCACGTTTCTGACCATTAATACAAATTGAATATGAGTTATTAACAACTAGTCTCCATATCTTATCCGCCACTCGAGAGGTAAAATCCTTTTTTTCAAGCACTTCAGTTAGGAATTTCTAGTTCACCCTATCATAAATCTTTGTCATATCCAATTTAATCATAATATTTGTAGATTTTTCCTCATTTAGATATGAGCAACTATCTTTTGTGTCAAGCATATTTTCATACCTTTCTCTTGACAAATTCTGATCGATTCCTTTAAATAAGTCTAGGGAAGAGATTTTCAAGCCAATCATTCAACACTTTTGAGATGACTTTATTCAGAAATTTACTCAAATTAATTAGCCTCATGTCAAAAAAGGATTGAGTCACCTCCTTTTTAGGAAGGAGAATCAAGTTAGTATGAGTGATGGACTTTGAAAGAGTACGCCCCTAAAATAAAGCATTTACCATCTTATATACAATCTCACCCGTTATACTCCAGCAACTCTGAAAGAACCGTCTAATAAATCCATCAGGACCACTAGCACTATCTCTCTTTAGTTCAAACACCACCTTCTTGCTTCACCATAGTGAGGTTAGCATTAATATCTTTATTAACCTTATTAGAAACCAAAGAAAGGATGTGCTACAGTAAAGATAATTCCACATCATCATTACTACCTGAAAATTAATTCTGAAAAATGAAATGGCTTCAACAACCATTTTTTCACCTCCTTCGGCCCATTAACTATCTAATTTTAGGATCATATTAACATATGATCTCTTCCTTATTCTATTCATCAGACTATACAAAATTTAATATTTTTCTCACATTTTGAATATCACTGACTCCCTATTTTTTGCCACCAAAATTCTTCTTCATAATGAATATATTAGTTCAGTTTTGTCTATGCTCTTTGCAATAGTATTCTATTCATTACAGTAGAATTTTCTTTAAACAAATCTTCGTTGAGCCTGACGATTTCTTCTTTAATAATAATTTTCTTAAAAATATCATCAAATCTTTCTTTACTCAAATAGGACAAAGCAGTTTTTGTCTTCTTCATTTTCTGTTTAAGTTTTATAAACACATCTAATTTTTTATTAGACACCCAATTGGCTCTAACCACATCCTAAAAATCCTTCTTTTCTATCCAAAAAATTTAAGAAATTTGAAAGGCCTTTTAACATTATCATTCTAATTCCCGCATGATAGCAATAAAGGAAAATAGTCAGATCTAGTCCTGGCGAGATGTTCCATTTTCACTAACCCATCATGCCAAGAAAGGCTTGGTTCACCATTAGTCCATTTAATCTTTTGAAAATACATTCATTTTCACCCCTTTCATTCCATCATGTAAAGAGACTCTGCCCTTAAAGTTAACATCAAAGATATTACAAGAGTTTAAAAAGAAAGAAAAATCTTCATATTAGTAGGATACACAAGAAGGCCTTCAATCTTTTCTTTATCACTAAGAATGACGTTAAAATCACCTCCCACTAACCAAGGCAGTTTTATATTCAAACTGAGTGTGAATATCATCCTACAAACTAACACTCTCCTGAGCATCACACTTTGCATATACTATAGTAATTATCATTAGTTGACTAGATTCTTAAAAATTTAATTATAGTGACAAATGTTGCTACAAATTTGATAATACTCCTATATGAACCCTCCACATGAACCCTCCTGAATTAATACCAAAAATTTTTCGTTCTTATTATTGTTTGGGTATTGCATTCCCAACCTCTTTTTATACTTGTGAATTTTCCTAACATCTTGAAAAAGATTCATTAAAGCTATAGTAAAAAAACATAGTGGTATTTGTTGGGCTACATGATAAGCCCATAGACATTAGTGGAGTGGGCTAGTTCATTAGTGTGTATAAGGCCCAATGTTTTATTTATTATTTGATTTGATTCATTTCGGGTCATGTATATATACTAACTTGACACATATTATTAGATGGAGATTTCATAATGGAAAGGTTTCAGTTACAAGTATTAGATATTTTGCTCTCTTCTCTCTCTTCTCGAAACTTTGTCTCTCATTGTAGTTTTACTTTAAATCTGATGCATTTTCATGAGACCTTTTCCCCGGTGGTCAAAATGTCTACTATCAAAACTCTTGTGGCCGTTGTGGTTAAAAATCATTGGTCTTTATTTAAACTTGATGTTAACAATGCTTTTCTCCCTGGAGATTTGGATGAGATATGTACATGAAACTTTCCCCAAGGCTTACTGTTTCTAATTCTTCTATCCTTATAGTTTGCAAGCTTAACAAATACCTATACGGGCTTTGGCAGGTATCCCGTCAATGGTATGCCAAGTTATCCCATGCTCTTCAGTCAAGGGGTTATAGTCATTCTCTAAACGATAATCCCTTTTCACTAAGGGATTTGGTGATTCTCTTGTCATATTCGCTGTCTATGTTGATGATATTATTTTAACTGACATTAAAGAAATTGATGATCTCAAATTGTTCCTACATGAATAATTTAAGATCAAGGATTTGGGTTTATTGCATTACTTTCGGGGCATTGAGGTTTTGTACTATGATTCTGGTGTTCTTCTACATCAGACTAAATTTGTTCATGATTTACTTGCTGATTATCATTATGATGTATCTTCTCCTGTGGTTTATCCTTTAGAACTCCATCGCAAATTGACTGTTGATATGGGTAACCCTTTGACTCAGCCTGAGGTTTATCGTAGCTTAGTTGGAAAGTTGAATTTATTAACTTGTACTCGGCCTGATCTATCTTTTGATGTCCAACATTTGAGTCAATATTTGCAGCGCCCTTGTATGCCTCACATACAGGCTGCCTTATACCTTTTGTGTTACCTAAAGTTTTTCCCTGGGCTTGGTTTATTCTTTAATAATTCTGCTGACTTCTCTGTATAAGTTTTTTGTGATAGTGATTGGGCCTCTTTCCCAGATAGTCGCCCCTTCATCACTGGGTTTTGTATTTTACTTTGAGGAAATTTAATCACCTGAAAGTCGAAAAAGCAGCCCGTGGTGTCCCTTTCATCTGCTGAATCTGAGTATCGCTCGTTGAGTAAAGCTATGGGTGAACTAAATTGGCTTTCCCACCTTCTTTCTGACTTTGGGATGCACTTTTCTCTACCAGTTCCAGTGTTTTGTGACAGCAGGTCAGCTATTTCTATCGCCAAGAATACTATCTTCCATGAGCGCACTAAGCACATCAAGTTGGATTGCCACTTTGTCCAGGCTAAACTTCCTGATGGCTTGATCACTTTACATCACACTTTGAGTGCTTCTCAAATGGTTGACATCTTCACGAAGGCTCTACCTGGTGCTGTTCATCACCTTCATCTTCGCAAGTTGGGATTTCTGTTACCCTCCAACTTGAGGGGAGTGTTGGGCTACATGATAAGCCTATAGACATTAGTGGAGTGGGCTAGTCCATTTATGTGTATAAGGCCCAATGTTTTATTTATTATCTGATTTGATTCATTTCGGGTCATGTATATATACTAACTTAACACATATTATTAGATAGAGATTTCATAATGGAAAGGTTTCAGTTACAAGTATCAAATATTTTGCTCTGTCCTCTCTCTTCTCGAAGCTTCGTCTCTCATTGAAGTTTTACTCTAAATCTGGTGCATTCTCGGTTCTAACAGTATTTGTGTAACATATGAATTCTATGGAATAAATTTTGAGTCCTCACATTTCAAAACAAAGCTTTCATCTTCATTTGGAACTAGTTTTTACACTCTTCATAGGGTTAACCCTAGTAGGCTTATTCTCCACAATATTTCTGCCTTTGTGAGTTTTTATTCCTGTTTGAGGGGATAAACCAGTATTTTTTGTAGAACTTATATCTCATTTATGTGATTATCTTTTTTATCATTATCTTCTACTGCCCTTATGTATCTGTTATATTTGAATGTTCATCTCCACCTTCCACCTATGAGATACAAATTTATGAAGAGTTCTAGATATGATTTTGAGCAGGACATGACTACTTCAGAAGCCACCATTGCATCGTTGCTTGCAGCATTCTCCAACACAAGATTATTAGATGCTACTTCAGATTGTTTAATCCCGCACTATCCGGGATTCTCGATCCTAACAATCCCATTAATTCTCCTACCTTACCAAATGCATTTGTATTATCTACCTGCAAAGGTTCATGGAAAGTAATACAATGCCTGTTAAATATCACGTTCACTTGGAACAACCTCCCTGATGTCCTCAATATTGCTTGTGCTTACAAATGCTATTAGACCATTTACTGAGTTGCATTTCACCATATGATAGCCTATATTGGAACAGTTTACAGCATCGCTGGGGTCCTTTGTGGACTTAATATTATTATCATTGTGTTCCTCTATTTTGTCATGTTTGTCTTTGTATTGTTATTGTCGTTCTCCTGTGCCTCGTTTGCTTTTCTGATTTCTTCATTGTGTGCATTATCCTTGTTGTTGTTGTTAAGTGATGTGCCTCCTTTTAATTAGAATTCTATAGCTTGAATTTGATCTACTGTATGCAACAATTTATCTTTTTCACTCTACTACGATTGTGTTTTGTGTTATGGCCTCCTTAGCTCTGTCCACCCTTTCTTTTTGCTTCTCCGTGCTCTCAGATTCTCCATCCTTTTGTGCATTCTCTTGTAGGAGCTCAAATGAATTTGTAGTACTGACTCCCTTGCAAGCATTTGCGTCCTCATTTGTCTTACTCACCAGTTTCTGTGTCCCTTTATCAAAATTTAAACCTTCGATTGGTAGAATTCACTTTATGCATAGACTATCTTGCTCTTCCTTTTTAGTCAAATCTTCTGCTAATTTCTCTTCATCAACCATCACTCTCAATCAACATGTAAACTCCTACATTCAGTTTCTTTATGTCGTTGGAGTTTACAATTATGACAATACAATATCACAATGAAGAAGTTATTGCTAAAATAGTTTTATTTTATTTTTTAGTTAAATAGAAAATTTGGAGGCAATATCATAATAGAAATCTCTCAAAAAGAAAAACAAGGTTAGTACCCGGTTCATATTGATGGGTAGAACCCCAACAAATCAACAACTTCAAAAGGAAAACAACAACACCAAGACAATAATATCAAATGAAAAAAAGTTTTGTATTTAAAATCTAAAGCCATTACTATATAGTTAGAGATAAAAAGATATCTATTGAGTAATCGGTTTAACCATCTTCCTTAACTACAATCTTAGAATTTGAAAAAAAATTGATAAGCCAATAAAAAAATTTACAATGTACTGAACTGAGTAATCGATTTTTATTTATTTTTTTATTTATTTATCAAAGCAGCCTCCTTGTAATGAGAACATAATGCATGCACCTTTATTCCTAAGAGGAATTTAGAGCCTAGAAGTAGTCCAGTATAGATTAAAGAATCATAATATTTTTCCACTACTAAATGTAGAAGCACTATGACTCCCACTATTTGGTTCAGATTCAAGTTGGACCTTAAAAGGAGCTAGCATGTCAAGTTTGAATAAAGAGGAAAAAGAATAAAAAGAAAGAAAGAAAAAGAAATTTGAGAATAATTCTTTTTGTGATTCATGGAGTCTTGCCAGATACATTCTATACCCGACATTCTTCTTAAAGAAGTGTACGATTTACATGAATGCTGTTACCTCCAGAATGGGCACGCAAGTGTGTGTATATATATACATACATATATATATATATGATCAAGTATCGTTCTCATGAGAATTTGTGATTAACTATATATAACCTTAACTAATTCTGATTTATCTGGTCAAAAACATGTTTAAAAGACAACCAAAGAGAGGTCAATTGTTAGTATATAATCGTTTCATTATTTATTCTGTGTTTGCAACAAAATTTCGGTTTATGTTTTCAGTATTTTATTAAATTTTATTATGGGAAAACCTAAACCAAAGTAATCCAAACACATACAAAAAGCAAATTTAAATCCAAATATGCAACGGACTCCACTATTTTCTGTTAGGATGAAAATAACTTGACATCACGTGGAACCTAATAATTATAAATTATGAACTATGATAAATCATACAACAAAGAAAAAATATGCTAATGAAGACGAAATAATTTATATGATTTAATCAGTTGACCTATATATGATAAAATAAATATAAAAAATATAAACCTATATGATAAAATTAATATACAAAAATTACAAAACTATGAGAGAGAATAATCTCTCAAAACCGAATTATTTAACCCTACAACCTAATGACCCCTTATTTGTCATAAGAAATTTTACTTTTTTTCTCGAAGAATTATTTCACTTGTTTAAAAAATTATTGTTTGACCATAAAAGTTTGAAATACAACTTGAACAAGTTATATTTGAAAAGTAAAAACAACCAATATTTGTTTTAATTTCCCTTTTTAACCTTTTTAGTTATGTATAAAAACTTTAAATTCTACGAAATCTTTTCAAAAAAATATATGACCAAACAAAGCTCCAACTCTAACACCAAAAATTTCAAATAAAGTGAAAATATTTTGATTTTTATGACCGAATGCTATTATGTTACTGTTATTATTGCTGAAAAAATATATCATGCTCGCTCCCTTTTATGTAAATGACGAAAGACTTTTGGTAATCCAAAAAATATGCGCTGCAAATGGCCAAAGAAACATTGTTTGAAGATGTAAAATATTTGCAAGGATGGCCAGTTTGTTAAGTATGTGATCTAGTAAATGGACAGTATCAGATTTGAAATCTCCATTTTTCAATTTAATTAATCGGATGAAGCATGTCCCACAATGATTTATCTTTTTTTATTATAATTTGTAATTTATTACATTAAAGTGATATTTACCTTTAAATGTATCCAATACAAATTCCCTAATCAACAACAAAATTGTCTAAAATGATGAAAAAAAATACTAAAAAACAAAAACCTAAGAAACCCATTAAGAATATGCATTTGAATAGTTTTGATCATTTAATTTGTGAAAGTTAAAAGTTTTCGTCAAATATATACTAAATTTTGTCCGTTGAATTTGACGGAAACAATTAGAAAATAAAATTTTAAACACTAGAAAGTCTCATCAAAGTTTAAAATATATATGCAATCCAAAAAAAAACGTATTAGACATTAAGATACACCGGACTCTAGAAATTAATTAAAATAGTGAAAACTAACTTTTTTAAAACCTGAATGTGAGTTCCTGCTATTTTCTTTCTTCATATTCCTATAAATCTAACAGACAGAGTTTGATAAATATTTAACAGAGATTACAAATGTTAACTTCTAATAAAGTGAAAAGATAAAAACTATTACAAACTTAAAGAATTACCTTGAACCTACTAGAGAATTTTTTTTTTGTAATTTTCTCATGATATCAACTTAATAAATATATTATTTTCAATATCACTCATAATGAAGTATTATAGATCTGTTATTCTTTCCACCTGTGTCAAAATCTGAGACTTGATCTTCACGACTTATCTTTGTTCTGCAGACTTTGATACCAATCCAACTATTGTATTATCAACCCATCTGTCTTAAATAGCTTTGGGTAATCGTTGGGTTGGACATTTGCTATTTTAATGAATTATTAAATGTTTAATTTGTAGGAAAAAAATATTTATTTCAAAAATAATTTATAATTAGAATATATTGAAAAAAGTCATGTTATTAATATGTATTTTAGAAGCCAAATATGTTACTTAGAGAAATGGCAAAGTGAAAGAAACTTGGTAACATGCATGCATATCTGTTGACACTCATCTTCCATTTGTCATTTTGCAGGGAGATAGCTAGACAAGCGTATGGACACTTGTCAACTTGTTGAGCCTTTTAAATTACTATAAATAGGCAACATTCTTTGCCATAATGCAGTAACAAACTTCCATATTTTCTTTAGTTTTCTTACTCCATTTTTCTCATCTCTTGTACTTCTTTATTATTATTATTATTATTATTATTATTATTATTATTATTATTATATGTTTAATTAAAAGGGATCTATTAGTGATATCATTTTCTAAATTAACTTGTTGGTATTTGTATTAATAATTTTATTGATTTCTGTATTTTCTGATTAATTAGGGAAGACTTATTTAACTCAGAACATCCTCTAATTAATCAAGAAAGTCTATGATTAATCTCGAAAAAATATTTCACACTGCTGAAATAGTTTCTTAGTACAGTACCTAACACGACTCAAGTATAATTAATACATTACTTAAAATCATATCGTTATAATATTTATTAATATTCATTATTATTAACTTGTTAAGAAGTAATTATATTACTGTTACAGTTATTATATCGGTTATAATATTATTATTTTAGTATTATTATTATTATACACTATTGTACTGCTAATATTATTATTGTTAACAGTTAAATGATATTGTTATTATTATCTTACCATTATATTGTTCCCCAACAATCTAAGAAATTATGGCAAATAATTCTACTCCTGGTATCTCTACTACCAACGCAACTCCTAATATTTCTGTTCCGGTTGTTCTACCATATGCTAAGTCATTTCCTGATGTTTCAAATATTGAAATATTTGCTAATGAAAGCTTTAAAAGATGGCAAGAATGAATATTTTCTCTACTTGATATCCATGTTGTTGCATATGTTTTGTCACAAAACAACCTAGTGTAGATGTTGATAGCCAAATTTTGGAGTCATGACGATACGCCAATAAGGTATGTCTCCATACTATTTTTCAAATGATTTATAATGAATTATTTGATGTGTATTGCAGTTGCAAAGAAGCAAAAATCTTCTGGAAAGTCTAAATTAAAAAATTCACGACTGAAGATGTTACCAAACAAAAATTTATTATTGGAAAATTTTACAATTGACCAATGAGTGATGTAAAAGAAATAAAAATTCAAATAAATGAATATAAAAACTTGTTAGAAGATTTGAGGGTGAGGACATCGCTTTACTAGAAAAAATTGCTGCTGAAGTTTTGATTGAAAAATTACCCGAATCATGGAATGACTATAAAGATAACTTGAACATAAGTAGACAAATTTAATCATTGAGAAAATAATAACTCATATTCTTATTGAAGATACCAATACAAAAGAGTTATTCAAAGCTAAGCAGGTTGCGCTCAAAGAAAATTTAGTACAAGGTCAACCCAATAATAGAAAGTATGGTAATAAGTCTCAAGGTTACAAGACTAATAATCTCAATCTTAAGAAAAGAAAAGGCACTTGTGTTACTTGTGGAAAATCAGGCCATTATGTAGCTCAATGTAGGCACAGAATGTGAAATAACAAAGAAATGAGAAATTTTTTCAAAGCTAATTTAGCTAAAGGATATGAAATAATTACAGTTGTTATTTCTAAAATAAATATAGTAGCACATATAAGAGAATGAGCTGTAGACTCTGGGGCTACTCGGCACATTTGTACTAATCGAGAAGCATTTGCCTCTTATACATCAATAGGAGATGACACTGAAGTGTTATACCTTGGAGATTCAAGAACTTCTAAAGTCTTGGACAAGGGTAAAGTCCTCCTAAAACTCACTTCGGAAAAATTTTAGCCCTCATGAATGTGCTACATGTTCCTACAATGCGAGCAAACCTGATTTCTTTGGCTTTGCTGGATAAAGCTGGAATGAAAGTATCTGTTGAATCTAATAAGATTATTTTGATAAAAAAATAATGTATTTGTGGGAAAAGGTTATTGTAACCATGGACTTTATGTACTTAATATTATCAATGATAATGCATCAGCTTCTGCATATATGATTGAGTCTATTTCTTGATGGCATGCTGGATTAAGACATATTAATATTAAATATATAAAGAATATGCAATCACTTGGTTTAATATTTGGTTTAGATTCAAGTAATTTCAATAAATGTGAAATATGTGTTGAAGCTAAAATTACTAAAAAATCATGTTTTAAGTTAATAGAGAAACTGAACTATTATCTTTAATTCACACTGATTTGGGAGATTTAAAACAAGCTATGACAAGAGATGGTAAAAGATATTATGTGACTTTTATTGATGATTTCTCTAAATTTACTAAGTTGTATTTGCTTAGAAATAAAGATGATGCATTTGATGCTTTTGTGTCTTATAAATTTGAAGTTGAAAATCAACTTAGTAGAAAAATCAAGAGAATTAGATCTGATAGAGGTGAAAAATATGTATCTTTAAATGCTTTTTGTGAAAAAAGAAGAAATTATTCATGAAGTAACTTCGTCTTATTCACCTGAGTCTAATGGTGCAGCTAGAAAAAAAAGGACATTGAAAGAAATGATGAACTCTATGTTAATTAGCTCTAATGCACCTGATAATTTGTGGGGTGAAGCTATTTTATCTGCATGTCATTTACAAAATAGAATTACTCATAAAAGTACTAACAAAACTTCTTATGAATTATGGAAAGATTATAAACATAGTTTGAAATATTTAAAAGTGTGGGGTTATCTTGCTAAAGTTCTTCTTCCTGAACCTAAAAAGAGGAAAATAGGTTATAAAACTGCTGATTGCATGCTTATTGGATATGCTGAACATAGTGCTGCATATAGATTTATTGTATTGAGAAGTGATGTACTTGATAGTAATTCTATAATTGAGACAAAGAATGTTGAATTCTTTGAACATATTTTTCCACTATATGATAAAATCTCTCAAGCATCTGTTGAAAGAGAAAATGAATCGACCTCTAATATTGAGGAACTGAGAAGGGGTAAAACACCAAGAAAAGAATATTTTTCTTCTAAAAATGATTTTCAGACTTTTCTTGGTGATAATGAACCATCAAATTATTTTGAAGTTGTATCTTCTTCTGATGCTGAATTTTGAAAAGAGGAAATAAAAAATGAACTTGATTTAATTATGAAAAATAATACATGGGTTCTAACTGATTTACCTCCTGGTGCAAAATCAATTGGTCGTAAATAAATTTTCAAAAAGAAACTTTATCTGAATGGATCTATAGATAAATATAAAGCTCGGTTAGTAGGTAAAGGATTTTATCAAAAGCAAAATATTGACTATTTTGATGCATTTGCAAGAGTAACAAGAATTTCTTCTACAAATATTAATTGTTTTGGCATCAATTCATAAGCTTTTTATCCATTAAATGGATGTAAAACAACTTTCTTAAATGAAGATTTAGAAGAAGAAATTTATATGGTTCAACCTGAAGGATGTGTAATTTCTGGACAAGAAAATAAAGTTTGTAAATTAATTAAATCTCTTTATGGCATTAAAAAAGCTCCTAAACAATGGCACGAGAAATTTGATCAAGCCTTAATAAAAGACAATTTTTCTTCTGTTGAGGTAGATAAATGTGCTTATACAAAAGTAGTAGGCGATGATTATATGATAATTTGCTTATATGTTGATGATATGTTTATATTTGGTACATGTTTTAATATTATAGAATGTACCTAATTATTTTTGTCTACTAACTTTGATAAGAAAGATCTGGGTGAAGTGAAGATGATACTGAGAATTAAAGTTACAAGAAGTGAAGATGGTATAATGTTGTCACAAGAACATTATGTGAAAATACTTCTTAAGAAGTTTGAATATTAAGAGGTAACTCCTATAGCAACTCCTTATGATGTTAATCCTAAATTACAAAAGAATAATGGTGAACCAGTTGCTTAATCTAAGTATGCACAGATCATTGGTAGTCTAATGCATTTAATGAATTTTACTAGGACTGATATAACTTATGTTGTGTGTAGACTGAGTAGATATACTCATAATTTCAATAATGAGCATTGGTCTGCATTACTGCGACTGATGAATATTTGAGAGGAACCGTGAATTATGATATCATGTATAGTGAATTTCCTTCAACTTTAGAAGGGTATTGTGATGCAAATTGGATCTCTAATTCAGATAAGATAAAATTCACTAGTGGTTATGAGTTCACCTTTGGTGATGGTGCAGTATCATGGAGATCAACTAGGTAGACGATCATTGCTAGAACAACTATAGAATCAGAGTTTGTGGCTTTGGAGTTAGCTGGTACTGAGGCAAAATGACTAAGAAATTTCTTATCCCTTTTAAAAATGATAATCTGTTGTCTAATATTCCTTTAAAAAAGAATGATCTAGTGCCTCCTGTGTATATACACGGTGATTGTCAAGACGCAATTGCTATTGCAAAGAATAAATCTTACAATTGTAAGAGTAGACATATGAAATTGAGGCATGATGTTATTAATCAATTGTTGAAAGATGGTATAATTTTCATTAATTATGTGACGTCAGAATTGAATTCGGTCTATACACTGACTAAACTCGTGGGAAGAAAATTAATTCTTCAAACAACAAAAGAGATATGGGTTAAGGCCAATATGATTATCAATAGAGATAGTAACCCAACCTATGTCAATAAGCCATACCTATGTGATTGGAGATCTCATAAAGTATGTTCATATGGGTAATAATAAATCGACATTAACTTTACGCACTAACTGAGAGTGCTTGAACTGCTACTAAAATTGAGGGATGAATTACAAACTCTTAATGAATTCATAATCCTTATGGATGATGTATTTAAAGCAGTGTACACTTGATGAATTCACCTATATGAGAAGTGAAATGAGGTCATTCCTATAAAATTTTTTGCCTTAGTTTCTAGAGCTCTCATGAATACCAGACATATGCATGACCTATTGGTGCAAAACCACGTTAAACAACAAAATTACAGTTAAAATGTGATTGATAAAGTCTTTGGCTTACAACAAAAATTATTCGATTCATAAAAATATTATATTTCACCGATAATTCTGTAAGTTAAATTTTATTGGTCTAAGTTTGGTTCATTGTCCAGAAGACACCAAATCTACTGCAATTTTTCCATACAAATCCAGCAAGTTAAAACTCTTTTCCTATAAATTATTTTGAAATAATGTGAAAATTATAGGAAAAAAATATTTATCTCAAAATTAATTTATATTTAAAATATATTGAAAAAAGCCATGTAATTAATGTGTATTTTAGAAGCCAAATATGTTACTTGGAGAAATGAAAGTAGAAGAAACTTGGCAACATGCATGTATGTCTTTTGATACTTGTCTTCCACTTGTCATTTTGCATGAAGATAGCTAGACAAGTGTATGAACTTGTCAACTTGTTGAACCTTTTGAATCACTATAAATAGGCTACATTTTTTGTCATATTGCAGTAACAAACTTCCATATTTCCTTTAGTTTTCTCACTCCATTTTCTCATCTTTTTCACTTTTTTTTTTTTTATCATTGTATGTTTAAATAAAAAAGTTATATTAGTTATATCATTTTTTAAATTAAATTGTTGGTATTTGTATTAATAATTTTGTTGATTCCTATATTCTTTGGTTAATTGGGGAAGACTTATTTAACTCAAAACATCCTCTAATTAATCAGGAAAGTGTTTGTTTAATCCCGAGAAAATATTTCATACTGCTGAAATAGTTTCTTAGTACAGTACCTAGCACGATTCAAGTATAATTAATACATTAATTAAAATCATATTGTTATAATATTTATTAATATTCTGTATTATTAACTTGTTAAGAAGTATATTACTGTTATAGTTATTATATCTATATTACTGTTAGAGTTATTATATTGGTTATAGTATTATTATTTTAGTATTATTATTATACACTATTGTACTGCTATTATTATTATATTATTATTATTTTTAATTAACAGTTAAATAATATTATTATTATTATTTTACCATTGTCCCCAAAAACTTATTGTCTACTATATGATTGTACTTATTTATTCGTCCTAAATTTTTATGTTTAATAATTTGAACTTAGTACCTGTCTCCTATGAATTATTTCTTTTTTAATAATATGTTGCTAAAGAGAATTAGCAGTCGATTTTATTATTCAACTACCAAATTTGTCTGTTGGTAATTCTGATTTTTTTTTTGCTCAATATATAAATTTATCAAGTATGAAGAAGGAAAACAAGCAAGTCTCGTAAATTCGAAGTTGCATTCGAAAATTCTATTTAAAATGTAAAACGCTTCCATTACTAATACTCCATCATATGGCAACTATTTCATTATTAACTCCCTGAGATTATGTTTTAATTTAATTAGGGAAGCCATATTTGATAAAGATAAATGAATTCTTAATTTTATCAACTTTTAAAAATTGATCAATAGAATCGATTCTTGCTGTAGAAGTACCGTAAATGAACTAAATTCTTTTGGTGTTACTTTAATAACAGTCACTTTAGGATACTAACCAAAAAATAAATAAATCCTAGATGATATCGTCTGGAAATGCATCTCGTTGGAGGATATAGTTTATGAAGGGAAATAGACATAAATGGTCATTCGGTGGAAACTAAGCCCAACCGAATGGCCTTAAATTATTGAATTCCGTGAGCTAGCTATCACTAACCACGTGACCATCTCCATTCTTTTGGTCACTATTTTGTTTTATTTCATAGTAACTTTTTGTTTTTTCTTTGTAGATCTTTTTTTATTGCTGCTAACTCCAAAATTTGCTCTTTTGGTTTTCTTAATAACAATCAAATATAATCTTTTTCACTGTTTTTTTTTTTTCAAATACAATCAAAAAAAAAAAAAAAGAATATATCAATTATCAGTATAGAGAGAGGAAGAGGGACCTTCACATGGTATTTATTGACTTGAAAAAGACATATGACAAGGTCTCTAGGGAGGTGCTTTGGAGATGCTTGAAGGTGAGGGGGGTCCCGGTGGCGTACTGCAAAGCGATTAAAGACATGTACGAGGGTACGAAGACTCAGGTTAGGACAGTGAGAGGAGATTCTGAGCATTTTTCGATCTTTACAGGGTTGCATCAGGGATCAACTCTTAGTCTATTTTATTCACTTTGGTGATGGATGTGTTGACGCAGAATATACAGGGCGAAGTGCCTCGGTGTATGCTTTTCGCGGATGATATAGTTTTGATTGATGAGTCGCGACAAGGGGTTAATGATAAGCTGGAGGTTTGTAGACAAACCCTGGAGTCTAAAGGTTTTAGGTTAAGTAGGAACAAGATGGAGTACTTGGAGTGCAAGTTTAGTGACTCGAGGCAAGAGGAGGAGGTGGTAGTGAAGTTGGATTCTCAGGTGGTTTGCAACAGGGATAGTTTTAAGTATCTCGGGTCTACGATTCAGAAAAATAGAGATATAGATGAGGATGTCTCTCACCGTATTGGGGCAGGTTGGATGAAATGGAGGTTTGTTTCAGAAATTTTATGTGATAAGAAGGTGCCCCCTAAGCTGAAAGGAAAATTCTATAGAGTTACAGTCCGGCCTGCTATGTTGTATGGAGCTGAGTGTTGGCCGGTTAATAATTCTCATTTTCAAAAGTTGAAGGTGGTAAAAATAAGAATGTTGCGCTGGATGTGTGGATTCATGAGGGCTGAAAGGGTTAGGAATGAAGTTATTCGAGAGAAGATGGGAGTGGTGTCAGTGGAGGATAAAATACAGGAAGTGAGGTTGAGATGGTTTTGTCATGTGATGAGAAGGGGCACGAATGCCCCAGTTCGTAGGTGTGAGAGGTTGGCCTTGGATGGTTTCAAGCGGGGTAGGGGTAGATCGAAGAAATACTGGAGAGAAGTGATTAGATATGACATGGAGCTGTTGCAGTTGACTGAGGACATGACCCTGGATAAGAAGGTATGGAGGAAAAGCATTAGGATAGAGGGATAAGGGTGTGGATGAGTCGTAGTCAGTAATTAAGTGGATTTTGGTGTCCTTGGTTTGGCATTGTAATTTTTTTTTTTGTGGATGTCGTACCTGTGTTATTTTATCCTGTTTTATGCCTTGCATGCTTCTGTATACTGCCTCTTATATTGAGCCGGGGGTCTATCGAAAACAACTTCTCTACCTCTTTTAAGGTAGTGGTATGGACTGTATACACTTTACCCTCCCCAGACTCCACTATGTGGGAATATACTGGATTTGTTGTTGTTGTTGTATTGGTACATGATATTCGGATTACTATATCTTATTGTTTTTCTGATGTATTTATACAACTTCCATATGTAATGATACATATTGGTACCATAAAATATATACCTAAGTATTCTAAAGTATTGATTCATATTGATACAATACAATCATGATAAATACATTTTTATTCAACAATGATAAAATTTCTATACATGTCCTATACAAATACATATTATAGACAACAATTATACAATTTCAATATACATCATTTACATATACATATTATACATAATAATTATACAGTTTTTCTACACATCCTATACAACCTTTAGCTGTAATAATTATCCAGATACATATTCTATACAATAATTGTACAATTTCTATACACATCCTAAACAACATTTAGTTGCAATAGTTATTTAGATACATATTATATACAATAATCATACAGTTTTTATACACATTTATAGAATTCATATATAAATCTTATATAGATACGTATTTTATATAACATTTATATGTTTTTATACACATTTGTTAGCTGAACTTAAAGAAGAAGAGAAATCATCCGCGTCAATAACAAAATTAGGATCAACTCTGAATCCTCCACTAATTAAATTCAAAATATCTTTCGTTTTCTTTTTTAATTTATCACAATGGAATTCACACACAATGTAAGCATGAACACCTAGGAGAAGCAAGAAGAAATTCCAATTAGGTAATTCTCAAAAATAATTTCAATCACAATTTCAAAATCACAATAAGTGAAAATTCAATGAATATGCAAAAAGTGACTTAGCGAGACAACCCAATAGGAAATATCAAGAATTGAAGAAAAAAAGATAGGATTTATGTTGGTTTCTTTTCTATGAAGGACTGAAAAAAGATGAGAAATAAGAAATCTAATTAATGAGAAAATCATTATTATTATTATTATTATTATTATTATTATTAAAATCACGTGGAGTCATTAGAAGAACTTAAAGAAAAAACTAGTACAAATTAGTTTAATATTCTCTTTTATCTGGAGGTGATAAGATATAAGAAAGAAGACAAAATAGTTCACTTACCCTAACTTTATGGGCTTTTGGCTATTGGTACATATGTCTATATATTGAAAATGAAAAGACCGAAGAGCCATTTTTTGTCCAATGATCAAACTTAATGGCCACATAGTTCCCTTTTATAATTTATGAATTATTTGTTGTGTAGGGGTTTGGTAGGGTTGATTTATTTTTATTCCATTCTTTCTTGGAATATTGACTTATTTCGGAACCTCAAAATAGAGTAGCTAATCTGTGGTGGATTTATGCACCTCAGAGTTGTTGTTCGGGCTTAACTAGTCTTGTTTTGAGGATTTCTCTTGTGCTTAATGAGTTAATTCTTGTATAAATAAGCATATAAGTATTATGTTATGTAAATACATCATTTAAGGTGTTTTCATAGTAATTTGGAGTCCAAACACTAAGTAAAAAGTGCAAATGACAAAACTAGTACTCTTATCTTGAGCTATGTTCTTTACTAGTTCATCGTCTTAAATTGTATGCGGTTTTGAGCTCTAAATTGTGGTGTTTGATACTGCAGGATTCTTGATGGTTTGATTATGAGGATTTATGTATGTTATTCAAGCTGTAAATCAAGATAAAACAACACCACAAAGCTTGAATTTGAAGGACAAAAACATGGGACAATCATGGTGCAAAATTGGACGTTTTGAAGTCATTGGTGTGCCACACTGCCTAGGTGTTGTGTTAAGGGAGTGACACGCCCTTGGTTACAAATCAATATGGCATAAAACAATGTTCCTCCATGATTATTCCATGCGATGTCCCCTAATCCATGCAATAAGGGTGTGGCGCGGAGGCAATTACAAATCGGGCAGCTTTGTCCTCCTATAAATAGGACACTTGAACATTATGTTATACATATTGGAAGAACTTTAGACTTGAAGGGAGTCTGGAGAACACTTTAATTACTGTTTTTATTCAATTACTTTGGTTTTTTAATGTATTTTAACATGCATTCATTCATTGTAATTACGGTTATGTCCGTGATCGACTAAATGCCTTTTTTCAGAGTTAAGGCAAAGAACATGAGTATTATTGTTATGAATTGACTTGATTTTGGTTTTTAATAAATATTTTTTTATTTATTTGTCCTTTTTATAACTATTTTAAGGATTCACGTCCC
>JAPEIP010000009.1:72407031-72427404 GCA_026120095.1 Capsicum chinense | reverse complement strand
TTAACATGCATTCATTCATTGTAATTACGGTTATGTCCGTGATCGACTAAATGCCTTTTTTCAGAGTTAAGGCAAAGAACATGAGTATTATTGTTATGAATTGACTTGATTTTGGTTTTTAATAAATATTTTTTTATTTATTTGTCCTTTTTATAACTATTTTAAGGATTCACGTCCCTTAAAATACATGCATTGTCATCTTGTGAACCTTGGAAGAGGAATAAGAGGATAGAATATGGGATAAATAAAATAGGATTGTAATATTCTAATTGAATGGAGTTATAATTTGCATTTAGGATAGGAATATACTTAAGTGCCTATTTGGTTCAATTATGAGATGAAACATGAATGAATTTAACTTAGTATACACATTTTTGCTCAACGATGTAGTTGTGGTGCTAAGTTAGATAGGTGATTTGAGGTACAAAAGACCATATTCATAATATTAACCCCGTGAGACAACAACCACGATAGTTAACCTAGACAATAAAGTTGTACAACATAGTATGATTGTTCATAGTGCCTTTACCCTGGTTTTCTTCCTATTAATTGTCCAAGAACTTTAATTTAACGCATTGTTTTAGTTTACTGTTAGTTATAACTTCCTAACAACTAATGGTTACATTCACACTGATGAAATCATAATCGTTGAAATTGAATTAGATAGTTTCTTAACACTAGTCTTTGTGGGATCGACACTTGTTTTTTCAGAAGGCCACTCTATTACTTGGGTAGACCATATACACTTTCTTATGTGCTTGTATGCAACAAGTTTTGGTACCGCTGCCGGGGACTTGTAGTTTGGAAATTGCCTTATTTTAGTTTTGCTTTTTTATTTTGTAGGTGCTATTCACTTGATCTTAGCTTCTGAATTTGTAGGCACAGGTTTAGTAGACTAGTAAGTTGACCAGGGATAAGGAGTTGGTTGAACTAGACCTCGAGCTCGAGCAACGCTTACACTAAAGATGGAGAGAAGAAATACTTTTCTATAGAATTTTGCAAATTCAAGAAGAGGAAAATATTCCTGCAATATAACTGAGGATCCACCAGCCAGCAAGACAGTTTGTGAAGTAGTAATCCTACTTGTAGCTAATGCGACCTACACTATTCACAGACCAGTTGTTGGAGGTAGATTTGAACTAATGCAGAACATGGTGCAACTTTTGGACAATAGTGGTCAGTTCACCGGGCTTTCATAGGAAGATCCACAGGTTCACTTGTGGAATTTCTTGGAAATTAGTGACATGTTCATCCCAACCAAAGTGTCCACTAATTATGTGAGACTGACTCTCTTTCTTTTCTCACTTTTAAGGAAAAAAGAAGTGGTTGAATGCAGAGCCGACAGGTTCAATCATAATATGGGATGACTTAGCTTGGAAATTCCTTATCCTATTCTTTCCATCCGGCAAGATTGCGACCTTACGCAATGCGATTTTGAGCTTCAAACAGAAGCTAGATGAGAACCTATATCATTCTTGGGATAGATTCAAGTTTCGTATTCAGAATTTTCCACATCATCAACAGTGAATGAGGTATTGGCTCACACCTTTGTAGCAACTCTTGACTATAGCACAAAAATTTTGCTAGATTTAACTGCAGGTGGTCAGGCTCTGGAGAATACTTATGATGAGTTGTATCCTTTTTTGAACCATATAGCTCAAGGGAATCCTGACTAGCATGGTGAAATTTCTAGAAACTCAGTGAAAAAAGGCCGCAGGCATTATTGAAGTTTATAGTATCACTGCCTTAGCCGCTCAATTTTCAGCCATGCAGATCAGATGATGACCTAATTCAACATATTGGGTGTGGATCAAACTCTAGCCCAGGTGATTATAGTGAAGCAGACCTCAGGTTGTTATGAGATTTATGGAAATAATGTCCACTCTGTAGACAAATGTGGTGCAAATCCTGAATCCATAAATTTTATGGGCAATGCATATAATCCAACTTATATAAATGCTTACAACTAATAGTGGTAGACTTAGATGCCAAATTACTCTTGGAGAAATAATTAGAAGTATCAGTAGCAGCAAATACACAGGCCAGAAACATAGAGGAAACTTTAAAGAGGATCCTAGCCAAGGAAAAAGAAATAACTACTGAAATAAAAAATCAGCAAGTCGCTCAGCAAAAGTTAGAGCAACAGTTGGGGCAACTAGACCAAGCACAATATACCAGGCCACAAGGTGGCCTACTAAGTGATAATGAACCTCCGAATCAAGTTATTCTAATCACTTTAAGGATTGGTAAGAAGCGTAGTGACAGACCTCCAAAGAAAGATAAGAAGGTAGAAGCAGAGTTAGTACCTCAACAGGTTGCAGAAAAAGATGCTGATAATTCGGGGAAGTCTGAGTACCCCAAAACAAAATCTGTTGAGAAAATAAATGAAAGACCACCACCACCATTTCTGTAAAGGCTTAATAAGGCTAAAGAAGATGCTTGTTTTAAAAAATGCTTTGACACGTTCAAATAATTTCACATTAATTTGCTTCTTTTAGATATTTTATAGGGAATGCCCAAGTGCGCCAAGTACATGAAGTATATAGTGACTAATAAAGTGAAGATGGAGGACATTATAACAGTGGTTCTTAATGAGGAGTGCAACTCTGTAGTAATGAAGAATGTGCCCAAGAAGCTTAAGAAACTAGGGAATTTCACTCTACCCATTCAGATTGGTAACGGTGAAGTGGTCCATGCCATGAATGATTTGGGGGTGAGTATAAATTTGATGCACCTATCCATGTTCAACAATATTATGTTAGGTGAGCCGAGATCATGCTCTGTGATACTACAAATAGAGGATAGGACCATAGTACAGCCTGAAGGAATAATTGAGGACGTCCTCATAAAGGTTGGTAAGTTTTGTAATTTTGGATAATTTTATTATTATGGATTTTGATGCAGATAACAGGATGCCGATCATTTTGGGACGTCCACTCTTAGTAACGGGAGAAGTTTTAATAGACTTGAGAGAGGACATTCTCATAACGAGATTGGATAAAGAAGAAGTGGTTTTCAGAGTTTAAAAGCCACTTAATCCACCCTTCCACTACAAAGATTTATGTATGATCACAATGATAGAAGTGGATAAGTGTGGGGTAGTATAAGCTAAACTACCAAGAACCTCTTTAGACAATCTCATTGAGTTGTCTAATCCACCACTATCTAATCCCAGAGTGATGATAATTAATGAGCCTGAAAAGGTGATTGTTGAAAAATTTATTAACCTTGAGAATTCATACTCAAGTGGTCTAAAGAGAGTGAGGAAATACGCTCTAAGTAAGAGGAAAAATATGAAAAAATAGGGTTGAGTAGTGATGTTAGGTTGTGTCACGACACTAAATCAGGTGCTGATTGGGAGGCAACCTAAGTTAAGGTATTTTTATTATTTACTTTATGTAGTTTTTATTTTTGTTGAGTCACAGATTGATGGGAAGTCTGAGTACCAGAGACCCGAGCTAAGGTGAATGTCAAAGACTAAGTGTGGGGTACCCAGACCCTCTTGATGTTAAAAGATGCAATTAGATAGGCCTAGAGGCCTCAATAAGTATTTCTATCCTTACTTTTGATTTTACTTTAAGGATAAAGTAAATTCTTATCTAAAATTAAGTGGGGTGGTTTGACGCCAGTCAGTGCACTGGAGATAGGGGTGAGGGTGGCAGAAATTGGGGCATAGGTGTGTAAGGAAGATATGGATAATATATGGGATAAGGCTGCCAGATACATCAAGGAGATGGCTAGAGAGGTGTTAGATGTATCGAGTGGTCGGTCAGGTCAACATAAGGGGGACTGGTGGTGGAATGAAGAAGTTAAGAAGAAAGTAGAGACTAAGAAGGAGGCATATATTAAGATGATCGAGAGTAAAGATGAAGAGGAGAAGCGGGTGAGCAGGGAGACTTACAAAGTGACAAGGAAAGAGGCGAAGTTAATTATTATGGCTGCTAAGACAATAACTTTTGAGAGCTTGTACGCAGGGTTAGAGAAGAAAGACAGGGAAAAAAGGTTGTATAGTCTTGCTAAGGCTAGGGAGAGGAGGGGTCGGGACCTTGATCAAGTGAAGTACATTAAGGGAGAGGACGGAAGAGTTTTGGTGGAGGATGTTCACATTAAGAAGAGATGGCAAGAGTATTTTCATAGACCTTTAAATGAGGAGAGAGATAGAGGCATTATGCTAGGGGAGCTGGAGCGCTCGGAGGAGAGTCGTGATTTCAGCTACTGTAGATGTTTTAAGGTTGAGGAGGTCAAAGAGACATTTTATAGGATTTAAAGGGGTAGGGTGATGGGGCTGAATGAGATTTCAGTGAATTTTTAGATATATGCTGGTGAGGCGGGTTTAAGGTGATTGAAATATTTGTTTAACGTTATTTTCAAGACTGCGAGAATGCCTAAGGCTTGAAGATGGAGTACGATGATTCTGTTATATAAAAACAAGGGCGTTGTTCAGAGTTGCAATAACTATAGGGTTATTAAGTTGTTGAGTCACACTATGAAGATTTAGGAGAGGGTGGTCGAGTGAAAATTGAGGAGAGTAGTGTCCATTTAGGAGAATTAATTTGGTTTTATGCCTGGTCACTCAACGATATAGGCAATCCATCTAGTGAGGATATTGGTAGAGCAGTATAGGGAAAGAAAGAGGGATTTGCATATGGTGTTCATCGACTTCGAGAAGACGTATGACAAAGTCCCTAGGAAGATTCTTTGGAGATGCTTAGAGGTAAGAGATATTCCGGTGGCATATATCAGAGCTATTAAAGACATGTATGATAGAGGGAAGACATGGGTAAGGATGGAGGAAGGTGACTCAGGGTATTTTTTGGTCGAGATAGGTTTGCATCAGGGTTCAACTCTTAGCCCTTTCCTTTTTATGGTAATGATGGATATGTGAACACAGAGTATTTAGGGTGAGGTACCTCGGTGTTTGTTATTTGCGGATGATATAGTGCTGATTGATGAAACATAGGGGGTATGAATGAGAAATTAGAGGTCTGGAGGCAAACCCTGGAATCTAAGGGGTTCAGGTTGAGTAGGTCCAAGATGGAGTATTTGGAATGCAAGTTTAGTGACGTGAGTTAGGAGGATGAAGTGGTGGTGAGGTTAGATTTCCAGGTTATTTGTAAGAAGGATAGTTTTAAGTATCTTGGGTCTATTATCCAGGGGAATGGCGAGATTGGTAAGGATGTCTCTAAACGTATAGGAGCAGGGCAGATGAAGTGTAAGCTCGCTTTGGAAGTATTTTGTGATAAGAAGGTTTCACTTAATATTAAAGGAAAATTCTTCAGAGTGGCAGTTCGTTCGGCCATGCTGTATGGAACAGAGTGTTTGCTAGTCAAGAACTCCCATATCTAAAGACTGAAAGTGGCAGAAATAAGAATGTTGCGATAGATATGTGGAATTATTACAGGGGATAGAGTTAGGAATATGACTATTCAAGAGAAGGTGGGAGTGGCTTCGGTGGAGGCTAAGATGCGAGAAGGAAGGTTAAGATGGTTTGGGCATGTAATGAGGATGGGCAAAGATGCCCCAGTTCGGAGGTATGAGAAGCTGGCCTTATATGGCTTTATAAGGAGTAGAGGTAGGCTAAATAAATATTGGAAGGAGGTAATTAGACATGACATGGAGCAACTGTAACTCATTGAGGACATGACCCTAGACACGAATGTGTAGAGGTCGCAAATTAGGGTAAAAGGTTAGGGTGAGTGTATGGATTGTGGTTAGGTGTTAAGAGAGTGAATCTGTATTTGAGTAGTAATCCCAGGACTGTGTCCTTGAGTAGGAGCCTTTATCCAGGTGAATTTGGGTGGGGTGGGTAAGTGGGTATCCTAGTTCTTATTTCTCATTTCATATTGCTCGTATTTCTCTTATTTCATACTTCACTGATGTTTATTTCTAGTATTTCTTATGTCTGCATGCCAACCTTTTGTATTACATGTTCCAATACGATCTTGGTGTATTATTTGAGATTCTGAGTCGAGAACCTATCGAAAACAACCTCTCTACTTCTTCGGAGGTAGTGGTATGGACTGCGTACATCTTACCCTCCACAGACCTCACTTTTTGGGAATACGTTGGGCCTGTTGTTGTTTTTGTTGTTGACAAAGTAAATTCTTAAGTGTGGGGTGAGAAAATTCCCATGTTTCATGTGAAGTGATGCTACAGGGTCTTAATATTAGTTGTTTTCTTAGTTTGTTTTGTGTTAAATTTGAAAAAATTAGAAAAATATTTTGCTTTTTAGTTTTTAGTTTGTGGGTGTCAGTTTAGTAGGTGCACACTTCACCCACCCTATTGTTATTTTTTCAATTCTTTTTCATGGGGGATAAGGGGGAAGCTTTGAACCTAGTATTCCTTTTCTTTTAGGAGTAAATTTTAAATTTTTTTGTGTTAGGTAAGTGATATATTCTTATTGGTACTATGAATAATTGCAATATGAAAGTGGGTTTGTATGAAAAAGTATGTTGTTTCTGTGAATTACTAATTTTAAGACACCTATGCTCATGAAGAGGACTATTTAACGTTGTTGGCTTAATGTTGAATTCGTGTGATTTATTGGTTGAGAGTCTATGATATCCTACTTGGCTTGAGCATGTGCCATATGTGTGTGAGCCTTTTGTGTATTCCTTGTTGCATTTGATGTCAAAAACTTGCCTAGTGTGTGTGAAAAGTGAAATAAAGAGTGGGTTTAGGAGATGACATAGCCATTTCTTTGGTAGCCATTTTTTATACCTCTCTCTTTTATCTACCTTTATTCATAATCCTAGTTTGCCAAGTTGAGCCTTTAGCCTATATTTTTTGGTAGCCTCATATGTAGCCTGCTCCCCTTCCTTCATTAACTTTAATTTGATCAAAAGCTCCTAAGAACTTTAGCTAAAAATTAATGAGGTTAAAGAGTAAGAAAAATAAGAAGGAAAAAAGGTAATAATGAATCCCTAAGATATTATCTATTGGTATTGAAACAATGATAAGTTGCGGTATGAGTTGTGTAATTAAAAGAGAGAAAAATTAAGCAAAACTTTGATCCTGAGTTGATGAATAATCCTTCCTCCATATTATATCTAACTGGCTTAATAATATGGGTCAAAATAAAAGAAATGTTTAGTTAGAAGAGGTGAAAATTATTTGTTAATGGAGAGATCTTAATTTTCATATGATGTATTAAAGAACTTAGGGAAGTTAGTCACTACTCTTGGCCAAAATAGTACCTACCCGCCCCTTAGCTTACATTACAACCCTCGAAGTCCTAATTGATTCTAAGCTCCAACATTCTGATATTAGTAGAGTACTACACCATGGTAAATCCTATGGTTCATCTTGTGTAACTCGTGAATTCATTGTGATGAGCTTAATCTGATTCTTTCACCCATTCGTATGATAATTGCATCTTAGTGAGTGAATATGGGTAAATCTCTTATGGTGAGGGCATATGTTTAATGATAGTTAGATGAATTTATGATCTCCATGATTGAGTAATGTTCATGAGTTTGCCAAATTGGTGAGTCAACTCTTGATGTTAGGATGTTTTGTAGTCGTGAGTTCTTAATTGTACAAGATATGCTGGTGTGCAAAACTGGCTTTCTTTGTAGTCATAATTGTACTTGCTTGAATATATTGCTTGTTGTAGAAGTATGTACTCTTTTTTGATTATTATTCTTAGATTAAAGAGTTGTTTGAAGATGAACAGGGCTTTAACTATGGGGTAGTGATCTGAGGTGGATTTATGTACCTAAGTATTGTTATTTAATCTTAATTAGTCTTGTTTTGAGGATTTATCTTGTGCTTAATAAGTTAATTCTTATATAAATAAGCATCTAAGTGTTATGTTATGTAAATTTAGTATTTATGGTGTATTTGTAGTGCGTTGGATTCCAAACACTAAATTAAAAGTGCAAACGACAAAACTAGTACTCTTAGCTTCAGCTATGTTCTTTACTAGTTCATCGTCTTGAATTATATATGGGTTTGAGCTCTAAATTGTTGTGTTTGATGTTGTATATGTTATACAAGCTTTAAATCAAGATAAAACAACACCACAAAGCTTGGATTTGAAGGACAAAAACATGGGACAAACATGTTGTAAAGTTGGACATTTTAAAGTCATTGGTGTGCCACACTGACTAGGTTCCACGTTAAGGGAGTGGAAAGACTTTGGTTGAAACTAAATATAGCACAAAACAGTGTGCCTCTATGCCATGCCATAGCCCCTAAGCCAGGCGATAAAGATGTGGTACGGAGGCAACTCCAAATTGGGCAACTATGTCCTCCTATTAATAGGACATTTGAACATTATGTTATACACATTGGACGAACTTGGGACTTGAAGGGAGGATGAAAAACAACTATTTTAAGATTCTTATTCCATTCCTTTTTTTTTAAATTTATTTTAACATGTATTTTTCATTGTGATTACGGTTATGTCCATGATCGGTTAAACACCATTTTCCAGGGTTAAGGCTAAGAACATGAGTATTATTGTCATGAATTGACTAGGTTTTTTATTTTTTATCAATATTTATTATTTATTTATCCTTGTTGTCACTATTTCAAGGATTCACAACCCTTATAATATATTTTAAATCATCTTGAGATCTCAGGAGGAGGAACGAGAGGATAGAACATGGGATAATTGTAATCTTCTAATTGAATGAATTTATAATTTTCATTTACACTAGGAATATGCATAATTTCCCTATTTTGTTCAATTACAGGATGAAATATGAATGCATTTAACTCAGTACTCACATTCTTGTTGAACAATGTAGTTACGGGGCTAAGTTAAGTAGGTGACTATAGGTTCGAAAGAACATAGTCAGAATATCAACCCCATAATCCAACAACCACGATAATTAACCTAACCAATAAAGTTCTTAACATAGTATGATTGTATGTAGTGCCTTAATCCTGGGTTTCTCCCTATTGATTGTCCAAGAAGTTTAATTTACTGCATTGCTTTAGTTTACTGTTAGTTATAACTTTCAAACACCTTTTGGTTACATTCGCACTGATTAAATATTAATCATTGAACTTGAATTATATAGTTGATTAATACGCTACAACAAAAAGGTCTATGTAAGACCAACATTCAAGGATGAGTTAGTAATTTCATCTCTAAATGTATATTATTGGGAAAAGATTATATGTCGGTCCCTAATTATGTATTTTATTATGAAGGTATAAAATATGATCCTAAGAAAATTACTAATCGGTCCCTACTAATAATTGATAGCCTTGAGTGGGAAAAGTACCGCCAAATTTTAATTAAAAAATTTAAGAAAAAATAAAAACTTTTGTTTTCACTGCCAAAACATATATATTCTAAGGCAAAAAAAGAATTTATAAAAAAAACTCTATTTTCTCTTCAAAATATAGGTCATCCCTCTAAGCTTTTCCCTAATGGTCTTCGTGGCAGCTTTGCCAATTTCTTTTTGCAATTTAAGTTTGCCCTAACTCTCTTTTCTATTGCTTCTTCTCACAACTTTGTCAATTTTGTTTTTCCATTAAGTCTTTACCCTAATCTCAATTTCCACCGTAGCTAGCTTCTATAGCAGCTCAGGTATGATTTCTCATCCACCAATTTGTTTATTTATTTCACTTTATTTCGATGATTTCTTCTTTCTATTGTTTGTTTGATTCCTGTTGTTTTCTTCTTTCTGTTCTCCCTTTTTTTTCTTTAATAATTAGTGAAAAGTTTATTGGTCTGGAATTCTCAACTAATAATTTAAAGTTTTTGAAGTGTCTTCAAGTTTGATTTATTAGGGGTTGTTTAGAGCAAAGTGAAGTTGTAGTATTGGGGTTCATTAAGTGAAACATGATAATTTGCTATTGAGTTTTTTCTCTGTTTGTGGAGTCGATTGCATTTTCTTAAAAAGGTGCAATTTTGTGTGTGACAATTAGATAAGAAGGCGACATTTTTGAAAAGAATGTACATTTTTAATAAGAATGTCAGAGAATAGAAGTAAAGTTTATAATATCCATGGTGTCTAGGAGATTCATAAGTAGACAATGAGTGAGATTCTTTTACTTTTTGTGAACTTTGACTTGTTTTTTATCTTGTACTATTGCAGTCAAAACTCAACACAGTTGTACATTAAGCAAGATATAAAGCTTCAAACAATAATCGATCAGTTCCTCATTGGCCTGAATCTGTTCCTATGAGAAAAAGTTGATGCAAATGTTGGCTATGTATTTGCGTCTCTTAACGTAGGTTTCTGCTATTGATGTATTATGAACCATTAACTGTGTAGATATATTAAAATGGCTGCTAAATATAAAGTACTATATCATAATAGAGAACTCAAATGTTGGTTTCGTTGAGAATAAATTTAAGTGGAAAATTATTAGATTTCTTTGTTTTCCCATATTGATTATTGGGCTAAAGAGAACAAACATCATGCGATTCTCTAAGAAACACAGGTTTCTACCCTTCTCTATGATATTATATATCATTTGATCATCGATGAGTTGGTTGGTTGAACACCCATCACCTAAAAATTATGAACTATACGTAATTTTATTACACATGATAATACAAATATTATTCATCATGTTGGCTATTAACTGTAACACATGGTTGAATATAGATTACATAAAAAGTGAGTTATTCCTATTTAGATATTGGAGTGCATGGTTTAATAGCATATAGCTGTCTAGCAATATGACCTGTTGCTTCATCGAACATGTATCTCTTGTATGACATGCTTTACTATAGTATCTAGAAAAGACAATTTCACCCAGAATGCTCAATTTTTTTTATATCCCTCCATAAGAATTACGCCACTGCAGCTATTGTCCTCTTGTAGACCATATTTTACACCTCCCTTTAGCATGGTTACTAGCCCTTTTCACTTTATAGTCACATTTCCCTAGATTCCTATATATGCCTTGCTAGTGAAGCAACTTCATGTATGTCTTGTTTCACGTATGTCCTATTGAAAGTCATTCCTAGGTTCAAATGCATTATTCTAATGTCTTCATTTCTTTTTTATCATGATTTTGATAATTCTGATATCTTTTTTGGAAAAAAAAATCTCATGTGCTACATGGTGATAAGAAATAGTAGGATTCTATTTTAAACAAATGAACCAACCAAAATAAATATAGAAATTTGTATATTATGTAGTGCTTGTACAAAAACCATGTAAATGCATATTTTTCAGAAGATCAATTATTTGAGTCCAGATAATTAAATTGTAGATAGCATCGAGAAGCAAAAAAATTCACAAAAGATGCCAATATGTTCAAGTAAAGTTTTCGCTGAACATTTCAGCATTTTTTATTGCCTGTTGCAGCTTCCCAAGCTTGGAAGATGTGGTTTACTATGTCCTCAATGTGATAGGACAGTTAATATGCTAACTGGACTGTAATATTATATTGGCCTATTTACAACGTCAAATTATCAAGCATGAAAAGGTCTTTTAGTAAATAGGTTAGTAATGCATATTGATAGAAAAAAGAAAAGAAAAATCTATCACCAAGTTGGCTCTAGTACATTTACATAGTCAGATCCTTCCTACCAAAAAGAAAAAGAAAAAAGAAGGGTTCCTTCTGTGAATTCCTATGCTTCTATTGAATTAAGGAAATCAACGAGCTATTTTCATCTTTGACGTCCTGAAGATTACACAAAAAAATCCATAAGCATCTAAACTTAATCTTCTATATTGAATCTACTTTTCCTTCAAAACATCATACATTTTCTTTCCTTCCATAATATTCGAGAAACACAAGATGGTAAAGTTTTCCAAATCTTTCTCGTAGTTTCCTTACTTCTTCAAACCCCCTATACCGATTTGCTCCCACTGCTAATGCTAAATTATTTATCACAAGGAGGCCTGCTTGTGTAATTTTGGGACCTCTTTTTCTAGGAATTTTATCACCAGTTGAAACATTATTATGTAGATTATGTAGTTAGCATGCTCTCTGTTAAAGTTTGCTGCTAGATTGTCTCCACCAAATTTACATATATCTGCATTGTATAGATTAGAAAGCTCCTCAAGATGCCCAAGGTTAATGCTTATATCTTCCCTAATAAAAGCATGTGGTCATCCTCCTATTTCTACAATTCAAATCCTTTCCTCTGATAGTACACCATGTTTTATTAAGAATTCTCCATCTTATTCTAAATATATCATTTGTTACTGCTGTAAAACTATATTTTTACCTTGATAGATTACATAATTCTAGCATAAGAGTTGTTTTCCTAGTGACCAACAGGGCCACCAATTCTAATAGTAAAGGCTCTTGCATTGATGTTCCTGTCAGTAAGTAGAGGTGCTCATCTATGATGATCTGAAGAAGCCATTTGATTTGTTCGGAGAGTGGAGATTTTCAAAGTAACAAAAGAGAGATAAGATTCTAAATCTACTGCCAAGAAATAGTAAGATTCATTTATGGAGCCACATCTCTTTTCTCGATCTAGATCTTTTTTATCGGTTATTCTTATGCTTTGGGAAAAAACTGAATGTTTAATAGGGTTATTTTAATGCTTACAAAATCATAGATAAAGAATGTTGGATTGAAACTTAGTAGTTATCCAACTAGTTATACAATGAAACTTATAAATTTTTAGTTGAGGTCATATGTTAAGGCATAATATGACTAGTATATCAAATATATTTCTCACCAGTTCATCAATTAACCACATATTCTAGTTTCGTGTATATTTTCTCTTAAAGCTTCCAGTAGTCCTGTATTGATTTGCAAATATAGAGTTATATACGACATCAGTTAATAGTTTCAGGTTAATATAGTCATCTTCTGCTAAGAGCTATCTAAGGCACCCATTTCTGCTAATTTAGTTCCTTTTGTTAAGAGCTATCTATGGAATCAGGAGTTTGAGTTAAATGTATCCAAAATTCTTTTTAAAGTTTGATGAATTCATGACTCAGTTACTCGAAGTTAACTCTTTTATGAATAGACAGATGAAAAAACTAAAGCATAGTAAATAGAAATCTTTATAAGAGCTTAACAATAGTGAAAAAATTGTATATAAGATTTAGAGGGATCATTGTCGCCAATAAAATGGCTAGTGATTCAGATATGGGATACATATCTTGTAAAACCAACTCCTACTATATTCTATCTGAGTCTATCTATCTCAAGTTTCAGCCTATATGACCAGTTAATCATTTAAAGATTGATGTAATATCCTGATATAGCTGGACTCCAAAATTTACCATGGTTTAGTTGTTGTGACCATCTCTGGAGGTCTGTAAGACTTTCCAGTTTGTCGAGGCCTCGTGGCAGAATTCCTCCAAAGCTGTTACTGGAGAGATCCAGTTGTCATAGGGATGTGCAATTTAGTAGCTCCAATGGGATGTTCTCAGATAACTTGTTGTCAGTCAGAATAAGTAGGCTTAATCTTGAACAACGAAGACAGAAGTTACTCAGGATGCTTCCTATTAAAGAGTTTCCAGAGAGTGCTAAAGTCTCAAGATTCTTTAGCTTAGTGTTGAGAAGCCTTATGGTTCCTAAAAGGTTGTTGTTTGATAAATCGAATGTTTCAAGATGAACCAACTGGTTAAGGTCAAAAAGAATTTTGCACTCCAATTCATTGCCAAACAAGTTTAAGTACTTCAAACTTGAGAGATGAATCAGCTCAACAGAAATTGAACCAGAAAAGTTGTTGTTTGCCAGGTTCAAGATTTTGAGTGATTCGAGCTGACCAATTAATGAAGGAATCTATCCGGCAAAATTGTTATTTGATGCTGCAAAATTTTGAAGATTTTTACAGCCACCAGTTGCTTCTGGTATGTGGCTACTAAGACTATTTTGCTGTAAGTCAAGATTTATCAGATGCTTCAACTTACCAACCTCATATGGTATCTTTTCACTAAATTGGAAATAAGCAAGAGAAAAGACACTCAACTCAGGCAAGTTACCAATTTGTGGTATCACTTGTCCTGTCAGAATATTGACTCCAAATCTAAGAAATTGCAGCTTTCTCAAATGACCAATCTCTAGAGGAATCTCACCAGTGAGAAAATTGGAGAAAAGATGCAATTCCTCCAAGTTATGAAGCTCTCATAATGCAGTCGGGATTGTTCTATTAAGAAAATTATTTGAAAGATCAATCACTCGAAGATGAGTGAGATGCATAATTTCTCACTCTATAGTTGGGCTCTGTCAATATTTAAGTATTATCTATGAGAATAATTGGTGAACTCTGATATGCCTCTTGTTTCAAGTTTAGGCCCAGTTTCTGTGGCAGCTTCTTCATAAAGAGAATATAAGGATCAATGTTTTCTTAATTTTGTGAAATTGGATTTTGGTTAGTTCCTCTCATATATGACCTCGTGAATTTTCTCCTTCTCGGAGTTAACATTCTGGAAAAGTTCCTTGTTCTTTAATTTAAGCTTTTAATTTTTTTTTATTTTTTCATTGTAGATTGCAAGGAAAATCTTTGTGGGGGTCCCTAGATGGTCTGTTTCAAATTGACCAAATGACAGTCAATGGGGAAGGTCCCTTCAAAGTTTCTATTGAAGATTTGTTGCTTCTGGTTGAAGCTTTAATGTATTATCTATTTCTGAGAATCTAATTCTAAGTTAGTTGGGTTTTTTATCTTGTTAAATCCTAATTCTCAACACCCATCCTGCAAAATAAACATATTGGTATAGTCTTTTGTAGTATGGTTATTACAGAAATTTCTCCAGAACGTGCTATGATGGCCCTTGAGGTAGTATGCTTGCCATTTGTTGCTTCAATACATGTAAGATTCCTTTTATGTTTTTATGAATGGTAAAATCAAATTGATGTCCAATACTAGTAGTGTGTGGCTGCTACTGAACATGAAAGCCCTCTTATACCTTAGAATTACTATGATATCATCAATTTTATATGGGATGACTATTGTGTTTTAAGTCCCAACATATCCACAATATGAGTATCACATAAATACCAATGTTAAGATGGATGTGCAATTGATTTTCCTCATGAGGTGAAGCGATGTACTAAATTTCTATTTTACTGTTGTAGGAGGTACTTGATTTAGGTAAAACGGTAGGAACTAAAAGTCGAGGACTTGATTATTTTTCGGTCCTGTGATGGAAGCTGGTAATTTGAGTTAAAAGTCAATGACTTAAACAATAGAAACATGCGTTGCTTGATTATTTTTTTCTATGTATTCAAATGTTATGGAAAATTTGATATCATACTCTAGCTTGATCGGGATTGTAACTATATTTTTTGTGAAACAAATATTGAAACTAATAACATGGGATGTTAACTAACTTTTCTGGTCTCTAATTATATCATGTTTTTGTATTGATATTCTCAATAGCATTTTGGTATTTATTTGACGAAATTTATTATTTTGTGATATTAGGCTCATTTGTGGTCAATTACAGACTAGAAATATTCTCGTCTTTAAATATTTATCTAGGATGAGATGTTTCTCGTCTTTAAAGTTTCATCTACAACTAGAATGTGGCTCATCTTTAAAGGTTGATCTAGGACCAAGATGTTGCTCATCCTTAAAGGTTGATCTAGGAAAAGAATTTTGCTCGTTGCTAAAGGATAATTATGACCAGGTAGTTAGTTTATTTGGGATGAGAAATACCATCGTAAAAATATAATTACGATAAGGTAGTTTGTCTATTTATGATACGATATACCATCACTAAAAGATAATTATGACCATGTAGTTAGTCTTTTTGGGATGAGAAATACCATCCCAAAAAGATAATTACGACTAGTTTTTTACTGTCTCAAAAGGGTTTTAAGGACCGGCTTATTAGAATCGTCGCTAATGACTTTTTGCGGTAGAGCCTGTTAGGACGGGTACGATCAGATTTTTCCCGTTCTCAAAGACCAATTGGGATAAGATTTGGACTTTCTAGGACCATATTTCCCTTCCTTATAGGCTGTTTTTCTTGTAGTAGGGTTGATACTTGGATTTTGAAAAAGTCACTGTATTACTTGGGTGGACCATGTACACTTGTGTGTTTGGGTGCAGTAGTATCCTCTTGAACCATATATTAGGTTGCTTGTTTGTGGGTACTAGGTCTAGTTTAGGAACTCTTAGTATAATTTTGGATAGTATTCCGTGGTAAATGGACGTTATTTGTCTGGGTTGCCTTTTATGCTTTGTTTTCATATTTTCTTGTCATATTATGCAAATATGAGCTTGAGATCGTGAAATTTCTTTGGATGGACCTCAAGTTTCCGTTAATTTGCTATGGAGGGTTATCGTAATTAGTGTATAATCTCTCTCTCTCTCTTTCTTTCTCTCTCTCTCTCTATCACACACACACGTGTACACACATACTTGAGCTCGCACGTATTAATTAATTTATTTGTATGCATAGATATGGAATACAATTTGGAGTAAATCACCAATTTTTGTTTTAAAAATGGTGTCGTACCACTCTTGCTATTGATTTTTGATATTTCAACAAAAATTGTGCCATTTTATTATGGAGTTACGATTGTCAAGGGATTTGGATCATTTCTACGGATTTTTGACTTTTAATTATTGTATCACCTTTAAATTTTTGATCAAGGTATGCTTCAAACCAATTTTTAGTTTATTCTCTGCAGTTGATCTTGAGGTACGATTCTGGATGTTCCAATATATATTTTCTAGATTCTCTATTTTATTATGTATTTGAGAGGAGCTCGCAGAATTATCAAGCAAATATTATGATTCTGCATGGACACACATTGCATTGCATCATCTCATATTACATTGTACCTGCCATTTATATGTATATGAATATATGTGTGTGTATGTATAAATATATATATATATGTATGTATGTATGTTGTGTTGAGACTGTTAGATTAGCTCCCCGCTTATAGTCTCCTTATCTTGGTATACTTTATATTGTTCTTCTGAGTCCAGTCAACCTATCATGACTATTGAGTACCATGTATTGTTGTACTATTGTACTTCTACATCTTTTTCATATATCTAAGTACGAGTCTTCACCATTTATTCTGCTTTTCAGTAGTCCCTTGCTCGGAGTTATGTTGTGCACTTGGCATTTGGATGCTTACCTAGTTCCTTCCTGTATTTAGTTATTTTTATTTTGTGTATCTTATACAAACATATATTAGTATAGTGTGTATCCTGTTGTTTCTCGGGTTTAGTAAAATCTATATATTTTCAACAATAACTTCAAACACATGTTCAAATTAACAACAACCAAATGAAGTTTAAACTCTGTATTTATAACTTTAAACTTTTGACAATAAGTTTAACCCAGCTTATGAACAACCAAAAATGAAGTTCAAATTATTTTTTCTTGAAAAATAGAAAAAATCAAATATTAAGAACTTCAACACAAGCTCAACCAACTTATGAACTGTCAAAATAAAGTTTCAAGAACTTCTTCAAATAGTTGAAGAACTATCTATATGAAGTTCAAATTGTTTTCTAGAAAAATAGTAAAACCAACTTTAAGAAAAAGAGATAAAATAGAAAGATTCAAGTCCATCAAATTCATGGTGTGTCCTTAATAAAATCATTTCCCTCAAGTACCCAAGGTTATGGAATATATCCTCCTAGGATGAAATGAATTAGTTTGACAAAATAATGGTACCATAAATTCTATTGAAATATGAATGCATTCAATGGGAGAAAATCATACTAGAGTTTTTTCAAGAAAGAAGAGTATTTTTCTTTAAAATGTCATGTCTATACCTGAGTAGAAATTTAGGTATTTATATCCATCAAGGTATTTCTTCACGAAGATGAGCAATGGTTCAGAAAGGTGTACCCCTTCATAAAGGTACAACTTTTCAAAACAGATACAACCCTTTAGAAAGGCCTATTCAAACACATACATTATTTCTCTTATTGTCTTTTTGAGAAAACAACTATTCATTTTCCATTTGCACCTCTTAGAAACCCAACAATCCCCCGCATTAATGGGGAATGAATATTTTATGAAAAAAATTATGGACAGGTGTGTGATTTACAAGCAAAGATTAGTTGCATCTGGATAAGTGGGTTTTTCTTCGAACTTTCCACAGTTGACTTACATCGGATACACTCGGTCAATTGGTAGATGCGATATCGTTGAACAGTAGAACTATAATGTGCACCTAGATAACACAAGTCATAAAACTAGCCTTTTACCATATATGGTTCACATGGTTTTGTTTATTTTAGTCATGAACACGTCCTGGTTTCAGGAGGGCTTAGATAATAGGACTTTACTAACATTATCCTTGAAGCGGCTTCCACTTCACCCTCACATAGGTGATTCCTAAATGTTTAATACTATATATCAAACTATTTGGTCAAGCCTGCCAAACTTAAAAACAATTAAAAAGCTTCAAACCATAAGCCTTATCCTTGTTCTCTTAGTATTGTCTTCATCATGAGAATAGGTCAAGTATATTGACAATGTTGAACCATCATTCACAATTTTGTTTGATCTTCTTAAACCCAGCTCTTGGGATATCCAGTCTACTAGGTAGAGTTACCGCTATGCTAACTTATCCTAGGCCTTAAACCCATTTCCTTCGATGATCTCTCAACTCCCTCTCTAGATAGACCTTTTGTAAGTGGATCCGACTAATTATTCTTTGACTTTACATAGTTAACAATGATAGTTCCACTCGAGATCAGTTCTCTAATGATATTATTTTTTCATCTTATATGATGAGATTTACTATTGCACATCATGCTCCTTGTCTTACCTATCACCACTTAGCTATCATAGTGAATACATATTGGTGCCAAAGGTTTGGGCCAATAAGGAATATCTTCCAAGAAATTTTAGAGCCATTCAGCTTCTTCACTGGTTTTGCCTAATGCAATAAATTCAGATTCCATTGTAGAGCAGGCAACACATGTCTATTTTGAAAATTTTAAGAGACTGCTCCTCTAACTAAAGTAAATATATATACACTCATGGATTTTACTTTATTCGATTCAGTGATCCAATTTTCATTACTATATCCTTCAATTATAACTAGATAATTATTATAATGCAAAGTATAGTCTTGAGTGTGTTTTAGATACCTCAAAACTCTTTCCATTGCCATCCAATGAGTTTGATTGGGATTACTTATATACTGACTCAATTTTCTAATAGCATATGCTCTATCTGGTTGCGTACAATTCATGATATACATCAAACTTTCCAACACTCTTAGATTGTCCAACTGTGAGTCACTTTCACCATCATTCTTTTGAAGTGCAAAGCTTGTGTCTAATGGAGTCTTGGCAATACTGAAATCCATATACTTGAACTTGTGGAGTTTTATAGATTCTTATTCTTAAGATCACATTTACAACTCCAAGGTATTTCATATCAAGCTTGCACTTAAGCATTCAATTCATAGAATTTATAGCATAAATGTCTCTACTGATGATCAACATATCATCTACATACAAACAGACAATGACTTTGTGATTTGGAGTGTCTTTAATGTAAACACATTTATCACATTCATTTATCTTGAAACCTTTTTCTAATATGGTTCGGTAAGCTTTGCATGCCACTATTTGGGCACTTTTTTAGTCCATAAAGTGACTTAACAAGTTTTCACACTTTCTTTTCTTTACCATGAACCACAAAACCCTCGAATCATTCCATGTATATTTCTTCCAACAATTCTCCATTTAGGAATGTGTTTTAACATCCATTTGATTAATTTCAAGACCATACACCATCTCTAAGGCAACCAACATCCGGATGGACATTATCCTAATTACAAGGGAGTATGCATCAAAATATTCAAGGCATTTTTTTTATTTAAAGCCTTTCACCATAAGTCTTGACTTGTATATTCAATAGTACCATCAACTTTTATTTTTCTTTTGAAGATCTATTTAGAACCTAAAGATTTATTTCATGAGGAAGATCAGCCAACTCCCAAGTGTGGTTGCTTAAGATTGATTTAATCTCAGTATTGACTGCCTCTTTTCAAAAGGAAGCATTTGAAGAAGACATTATTTCTTTAGACGCTTGAGCTCATTTTTCAAGAAGAAATGTTACAAAATCTGATCTACAGAAAGTTGATATTTTTTGACGTGTACTACACCTTGGGTTCTCATCATTAAGAACATTCTTATTTGGTTCATCTCGAGGTCATTTAGACACTCTACTAGACTGGTCATGTCCAGTTTTATATGGATAAATATGTTCAAAGAACTCAACGTTATCTGATTCAACGTCATTATTACTATTAATATTAGTTTTTGGATTTATGAACCAAAAAAAACATGTTTTACTAATTTTAGCATATCTAATAAACACACAGTCCATAGTCTTAGGTCTTATTTTTATCCTTTTAGTCATAGGAACTTGGACTTTCGCTAGATACCCCCACACCTTGAAATATTTTAAGTTGGGTTTTCTCCCTTTCTATTTTTTATATGAAATTGAATGTGTCTTACTATGGGGGTACGCTATTGAGTATTTAATTTGCTGT
>JAPEIP010000009.1:72391594-72406931 GCA_026120095.1 Capsicum chinense | reverse complement strand
TTTTTAGGTAAACCTGAAATTATGAGTACGGCATTCATAATTTCCTTCAATGTTTGGTTTTTTCTTTTTGCATACCCATTTGATTGAGGTAAATAAGGGACAGTAGTTTGATATACGATTCGATTTTCTACACATATCTCCATAAAAGGAGATTTATATTCTACAACCCTATCACTTCTTATGGTTTTGATCTTTTTATCCAACTAATTTTCAACTTCTATTTTATATTACCTAATTGTGTCTATTACTTCATTCTTACCATTTCGAAAATAAACATAACAATATAAAGTGCAATATTTAATAAACGTTATGAAATACTTTTTCCTACCACGAGATGGTGTTGACTTCATATCACAAATGTCTATATGAATTAAGTCTAAGGGATTGAAATTCCTTTCAACAGACTTTTATGGATGCTTAGCATACTTAGATTCCAGACATATTTGACACTTTGATTTATTACACTTAAAATTACGCAAAACTTCAAAACTAATAAGTTTTGAAAGGTTTTGTGACTGACATGTCCTAAATGACTATGCCATAAATCATTTGATTGTAGAGAGTACGAAAAGGCCTCAAATTTCTTTTTTTCAATAGCAATTACATCAAGTTTTAAAAGGTCCTCATTGAGGTAGTCCTTTCCTACACATGTTTCATTCTTTCTTATTACAACTTTCTCCAAAGAAAACACACACATAAACTCAATTTTAATAAGAAGTGTTGTCGATACTAAGTTCTTCATAATAGTAGGAACATGGAGATTATTGCTGAGAGTCAACACCTTGCTAGAAGTGATTTTTAGGAATATCTTTCCATTTCCTTTAACCTTCATCGTTGCATTATTTTCCATGACAATCACTTGTTTAAGACCAACAGTATCATAAGTAGAAAAAGCTTTTTTGTATGTACAAACATGTCTAGTGGATTCTAAATCAAACCACCATTCATTTAGATTTCCAACTAGATTGCTTTAATTGATCATAGCACACATATTTTTGATCTTTCCCATTGTTTCCAACATGCTTATTAACACAATCCAAACCAAGTCCTAGTCGTTACGGGTATCTTAAGTCCACCAAGGACCGAAGAACACTCCAATTAACCGGACAAAACATAATACATATATCAGCAGATGAATTCCAAATATATAACAAGATAGAGCTGAGTTTCGAACACATAACAAGATAGAACCGAGTTTCGAACATATAATAAGATAGATAAACCAAATAAATAGGATCTAGGAATCAACAATACCAAATCCACCCACATCCTGTCCACAAAGCCCCTAAGAAACCAAACATCAACCAAAGTCAGGACTTGCCCCTGACCATAGCCAAAAATCCACCAAAATTGTCTAAGACATAAGTAATGAAAAGACATGAAATGATGGTCTTTCAGAGAATGGAAGCTCACTACTTCAAAGCTGACTCTCAGACAATCTAAAAATTACCTACCACTGTACAAGGAAACAAAAGTGTCTTTAGACCCAGTATCGCACGGGGATACAACCTTCGGGGTTGGCTAGCAGGGTGAGCGCTAGCATATAACTCAGAAGAGGGATAAAATAATTCCATGACCAATCATTCCAAAGTCTTTCCAAAACCATACACACACATACATATATATATAAATATATAAAATATGTCAGGATAGGGAAGAAGGTTTAGAACGAGAGTTAAAACATTAATCTAAACTGTGTAGCTCTAACCATCCTATAGGTATCCACTAGATATATAGGTTTAGCTCCCCCTACTGGAAGGGTCTAGTGCATGTTAGCCGCACTAACAAGATATATCAAAGGAAGACCAGGGGATTCCTTGACCCCACATCAATCCAGGATGCATGTATATATCGATAGTGTGAACTGTGCACACGGTCATCAGGACACCTATGTCAGCAAATGTGGTTTCCAGTGTTCATCCTCCCTAGGGCTCACACCTTCACGGTGAGCTACACAATCCCCCATAAAGACCAATTAAAACATTTTCACAGAGCCTAGCCATTTAGCCAAGGAATTATCCATTAAGGCATATATCATAGGTATCGTCATAGCAGCATGCTTGCAAGCTTATAACTATGCGATTCAAATTCCATCAATCTTAGGGAAATGCCAACCCTGTTTAGTTTATTAAATCAAGTTGGGAAAATACCAAGGCCCCTTAACTTCTACTTTAAAACTAAAAATCATGGCCAACAAGGCCTTCAGAATCCATTTTATTCGTTTAACTATTTATGAAATGCATTCATTTTGGGGAGTGTGCCAAATAATGTGATCATTTATATTTCAAAGTCAATTATGAAAGTAGGTTAAGGGAGCACAATTTTCAAAACCAAATTCCAAACTAAAATCATCAAATGGGAGGAATGCCTTAACACCCATTCCATTCACCATTCCATGCACTCCAATGGTTTCAAAATGCATAAATAAAGAATAAACAAATGCATTATAGCCATGAAAATCTAATTCAAGTTACCATAATTCCAAAACACTAAACCAAAATCAATTCCACATTCAAATCCATATGAATAACAACAAAACCCATGCCTTTAGAGAAAATAAGTTTAAGGAATGAGATGACATGCCTGAAGGTATCACAATTATGGAGGGAAATAACTAATTTCACCTCTAACAACCAAATCCTTAGAGACCCTAGATATCCTTACTTAGAGAACTAGGGAGAGTTTAAGAGTATTTTAAGATTGATTAAACAGTTATGGGGTCCCTTGGGTATTGTAGGTCATGGGTTATGATTGGGGAATAAGGGAAATGGCTAGAGTGCCTCCAATTATAATAAAGAAAAATTATTTCCAGTCGTTATGGGTCACGTCACAACTGGATATGAGTTATTGGCTAAATCATAGTCTGGGAAGAATTTTAAATCCCCTTTACTAGTTTTGTCACGAGTCACACCCTATGACTCGTGAACTTACCTTAAAACTCGTAAGAGTCTAGTTGTGAGATCAACAAAATCTTAGGCATTTATCATTGATTTGCCTACGACTTAAACCCTACAGCTCATAATAAGTCTTCACGACTCGTGAGGTACATTTCGTACTCAAGACTAAAACTTTGGTTACTCTACTATTTTGGCCATGAGTCCCTCCTTACAACTCATTACCTCACCTTACGACCCTTGAGGTGCCAGTCGTAGCCTGGGCAGTGAACTCAAAACTCAAAAATTTTTCAGAGGCAAAAATCTAGGGTGTTACATTACCCCCTTCCTCTAGGATCATTTGTCCCTAAATGAGGAGTCAAGGCATCCTTTAACACGAATGTAAGTTAGGAATGCAATTACAAAAATCTTTAATAAAGTTAGAAAACAATGAGAGTTAGAAAACACATACCTTAAGCACGATTATCCAACTCGAGGAACAAGAATAGATATCTGGACTTCATGTTCTCTTCAGCCTACCAAGTATCTTCTTACACCTGATGGTTCCTCCAAACAACCTTTACCAGAGTTACATCTTTAGTCCTTAAACAATGAAATTGCTTATTGATCTCGCTCACCTATACTATAATTTTGATATAGGATGATCATTTCCATTAAAGCTCAACTCATGTTGAGGTTAAATCCTTGAGGAGTGAATTTAGTCTTCAAACCCTAGAGGTGTTGATAGTGTCTAAGTGTATGCCAATATTGTAAATAAAATAAAATACCTGAATTAAAATGGATTGATTGGTTTGGAAAGTTCTTTTATCAAAATCAACTCAAACTACAAAATCAAAGCAATAATTATGGTTAAGATTTCAATATGAGACAAGTCTTAGGATTATGTCTTCCTAGGGTCAAATAATGCAATGGTTCATTACAATTTGATATAAATTCTAGTTGATGATTACATGGGTAGGCTAGGTTAGTAGTCCTTGATGCTAGTTTGTCAACCAAACCTCTATCACCCATGGACCCTTTTGGATACCTCTTGAATGTGGCCATTAAATAAACCTAATACCTCAATTGGGCATCCCTATTTCTAGGAAGATGCCCAAGACCTATCTAATGCTTAATTCATACTTATGTCTAAGATAATGAAAAGAGAATAAGCTACATCTAAGCTATCATTCACTAATGCCTTGTCACCCATATCTCTCTTTCAAGGATGACATAGGATCCAAAAGTATACTTATATCCCTCTGTTACGGATGATATGAGGTTTTGGAAATTTGGGGTTTTCACCTATAAATCCATTTAGGGGAATTTAGAGGTTTTCATCCACAAATCCCAACTAAATCAATCAAGCATTAGTAAAACCCATCATTAACAACCAAGAATCGACACTAATACATCACAACCGACACATATTTGCACCATATTTCAATATAATCCCAAGATAAATGTTTAGTTACTCATAAAGTTAGGGAGAAGAAATATACTAAAAAGATCATTCAATGCTTCCATGGAAATTTCAAATAAGAATATTTTTCAATTTAACTTGAATTGCACTAAAGTCAAATTAGAAATTTAAACACAATAGTTTCCCCAATTTGGTAGGGTTTCAAAGCCTCAAAATTAAATTTTCAAAGAGGAGAATACCAAATAAGAAAGGGTTTTTGCCTTATAAGGAATTTCGGGTCGGCAACAGAAAATTAAACAATTGCCCCTGGGAATAAACCCTAATTGCCTTGATCGCGTCTACCACGATCGTCGTAAGACCATATTGAACATGGACAGTTGACCAAGCTTGAATTTTAGTGATCCCGACGCTCAAACCCCAATCACGATAACTAAGGGTCAGATCCGTCTCCTATTTTTCCAACTTTTGCACTTCTCTTCCCCTTTTGATCCTTTTCAACTCATTTTACTCATTTTCTTTTTATCACCTATATATATGCAAAATGTGGGAATTAGTGCATTTAAATGACAAAATTGTCTCATTTATATCATTAGATCACAACAGTGTGTACTAATTTAGCAGTAAATGAATGGTAAATTTACACTCATCAATACCCCCAACATAAACCTTTGTTTGTCCTCAAGCAAGACTAACTCTTACTTAATGAAATAATACAAATTTAAGCCCATTTATACAACCAAATGATCACAATGACTTCAAACTTGATTAATACCAATATATAGCTCTCAAACATGGGCAAAGCTATTCTTTCGACTCCTCTCAACATGAAACACCATCTGAAGAACGACTTCAAAGAACTATAATGAAACAATTACTAACTCTCTAAAAGTGACTCCCTAGGCATAGCAACTCGACTACCCTTGCCTTATTTTTTGGAAGATGATAATTTACCCACCTCAATTAGTCTACTTGCATCCCCACGAGAAAGAAATCCCTCACACTAAATTATCTATTATAAAATAAGGGACTTAAGTGCAAACACCCACTATAATAAGGACTGTCTCAATGCTAATAAGTACCATAGCATATGCTTGCCCTTACTTTCAATTGCCACTATAATGACTACACTTGGTTAGAGATCTCGAAGGATTTTTTCAAGCTTGTAATGTAGATTGAGGAACGGGTATGATATCATTTGGATACAAAGTGACTACACCCTCCTTTTCCATAGACCACTTCTTTTATTTATAAAATTCACACATGCCTACTTTTACTACCTTAATTTACCCAATTCTTTGAAAGTATTTTCTTTTGACTATTTCCTTTGCACTCCATGCTATTCCTTCTTTTGATGATTTCTTTTTTTCACTTTTTTAATTTCTCTGTTTGCTAGCATCATAGGCATTCTCTTACATTATCATGGCCCAATATCATCTCTTTAAAACTTACCACTCCCAACTTAGGCATTTGGACTCAATTTTCATTTTCCAAGTTCAACGAGGGTTGGATTAAAAAAAGGGAAAATCTTTGAATAATTCAAGATTTGTAATGTAGTTGCCAAAGAAAGGCTTGAAGGACGAAAATGGGTAACTAAGGATACTATTCTATGTATGGGTAGGCTATTTAGGCTAAAGTGGGCTCCTAATATTCACTAAGAAGGCCTAAGATCATTTCACCAACCAAGTATAATCACAATTTTCCTTGAGAGACTAACGGGGCAAGTTCTAGATGGTATAAGTATGCATGAGAGTTAGAAAATTATGCTCACCACACATGGCATGCAAAATCTTCAAGGGAGGCTCAATTGCAATTCCTACTAGAGACAAAATGGGGTATTTACCAACTTCTACGAGCTAAAGACTTCGCATTCACAAAAAGAGGTAAACTATTGTTACAAAATTATTCACGTCCATGCCCTTGGTTTTCAAAATTTTTTGGATGGAAAGGGGTGTTTTCTTAGCATTTACACCATACATAATTTGCTATTTATGGTACCAAACTAAGCTGTCATCTCATATTTTGGCTTTTACGGTGGAAAACCATATGGCTAGTTAGACTTCACCATACGTATAAAGGTAATCTCAAATCTAAAATGCCACAGGTACTCAGACTTTCCCTGCATCCTTGGCTCAAAACCCAATCACGATGATTTTACCTTATGAATATCGTCACTTAATCTATCATAGAGAAAGGCTCATCCAATATTATCATAAATAAGATAAAAACAAACAAACAAACTAAAAATGAAACAAGCAACTAATCCATGAAATGTGGAAACCACTAGAATGCCCTAATATTATAACCCAAAATAAAATAAAAATCATCCAAATCAACATCAAAACATCCAAAAATATATCTATAATACAGGCCAAATAAATGAATACAGAGACAGGCACCCCCAAGTAAAAAACTTGCAGTGTCCTCACTGCACAATCAATAAAGTATAAAAAGAGTAAAAGGGTGCTCCCTATAACTGCATCAAGAGTTGTTGTCTCTCTTAGACTCAGCATCACCTCTGGCATCATTAGAATCGAACCACTCAACTGGGCCTTATCATCACTATCAACTCTAGAAGAAGGAAATATGTTTCTGTGTTATAGGACCTTCCGAAGGCCCTTTATCCCCTTCCACATCTTGGTGAAGAACTTGTCTCTCTTCTTTTCCCTTTTCTCATTTGACTCCCTAAGATCCTCGTGAGACTCTTCCAAAGATGAATAAGCCCTCTTAAGCCTAAAAATAGTGGCTCCCTGCATTCTCTGATCCTCTAAGTACCTCTTATAATCAGACTAAGCCATATAAGAATGTTAGGTGGTGGAAGACTCTCTCGGCCCCTGAGGAAACTTAGAAACTAGCTCCCTAATAGTCCTCATATCAACAAAGATCTCATTAAGCGACCCTACTATGGATGGCCTACACGAGTCTGTGTCCTTATATGTCAACTTGCCAAAGTCGATCTTTCTCTTCTTGCTCTTGCCTAGTGCTTCCTCACCCTAAATCTTAAAAGAATAAATGGGGGGGGGGGAGGGGTTCGGGAGAACCCAAGTGTCTCTGGGGTATTCCTCAACCTCATCTCTCCTGCACAACTCAATAATAAAAAAATGAATAAGAAAAGTGTACCACTGTGGATCTTGAAGTTCCTATGCGCATGACCATCATATCGAGAGACACGAAGATGGATAAAACCCTTATCCAGAAGATCCTTTAATAGATCCTTATGTTTTTTCAACTCAATAGCCTTTGTATATAGATGAATAGAGATAGGATGGGTATCTGACAGAAGATCAATCGTAAAGTCTATTTACTCATTCGGAGGAATACCGGGAAGATCATCAGGAAATAGCTCGGGAAACTCATTAAAAATATGGACAAATTACAAGGAAGGAATTTTAGAACCAAAATACTTAACCCAAACTAGATGGTGTAGACAACCCTAGGAAATCAATTTTCGGTCTCTAAGATAAGATATAAACCTTCTCTTAAGTACTAAGTAACTTCATTCCCATTTTATTAATAATTCATTAGAAAATTGGAAATTGACCGTACTAGTTCAATAATCTAGAGAAACGTAGCACGAAGGGAGCTAATCTATCCCTAAGATAACATTGAAATCTACCATATCCATCTCAATTAGATCTACTAATGTCTCCTAACCATAGATAGATATTACGTAACCCCTATAGACCTTTCTGGCAAAAATAAAATCACCTATCGGGGTAGGCACATAGAAGGGATTCAAAATGCACTTAAGATAAAAACTAAATGAGCAATAACATAAGGGGTCACATAAGAAAGGATGGACCTTAGATCAAGTAGACAATATAAATCATGAGAGAAAAGTTTTAACATACCAGTAATGATATAGGGAGATGCCTCAGATTCTTGATGGGTGGCAAGAGCATAAAGACAGTTCGGATCAGTGGCAGAACTAAAAAAAGCACCCTTTGTAGGAGCTGAAAAAAAAAATACCAAAACCTTATTAGCTCTAGTAGCTACAATTTCTAATAGACAGTTACTCTAAATATAACTAGGATGACATCATTTGAAATACAAATTCCTTCCCTCATCATAATAACTATGGTACATCGGTCCACATAATCTGTAAGGAGGATAAAATGGGCTTGACTAAGCCCCACTAACCTTAGACTAGGCACCTTATGCCCTACAACTACTATCAGTCTAAAATCGATATTCACCAGAGTACTTAAGATAAGGAGCACAAGCCTCAAATGTAAACTAGAGTTTTCCCAAGTCTTTCTCTTTCCCCACTACCTATAATCTTTACTACTGTTCTGCTGGCCTCAATACTACTCTAAATATCTAAACTTCTTATTCTTCCTCTCTCCTATTTCTGCTTGTTTCTTCTTTTCATCTTCAAACTGCTACATATATATTACAAATCTCAAGATGTCTATGTCATTATTCAGTATTGTGGCCTTACAATCTTGTACAAAGTCTTGAGACAAACCTAAAGTAAACTTCCTTAATCTCATTATCATACTAGACACAATCTATAGGGAATAACAAGATAGCTAGTGGAATTTCAAAGCATACTCCTTCATAGTCATCCTTCTGTGCTTCAAATTCACAAACTCCTTGGCCTTAGCCTCCCTTAATTCCTGAGGAAATAGAAGATCAAAGATAGAACCTAAAAACTCTTCTGACATAGGCTGCTCGACACTATCACCACTCGATTTCTCCCTCTACTCATACCACTAATATGTCACATTCTGATATGCAACAAACTCCACACCCTTCATAATAGTAGCATGTACTACCTTAAATATCTTTTTTATTTCATTACAAAACTCTTAAGGATCCTCTTCATCTTTAGAGTCTGTAAAGGTCATAGGGCTCAACCTTATAAACTAGCCAACCCTAATAACCTCAGAAGATGGTGCAATAGAACCAACATAATTAGGATGACGATACTGAGAAATCACCAACTGAGTTAAGAAATGAATAGATCGACGAAACTCGACATTAGAAATGTCTCCTTGGGGTAGTGCAGCAGGAACATTATTAGCTTAAGAAGCCTAAAAAGTACTGGTAGGGACCTGTGAAACTCCATAAGGGGCCGTAAGTAGAATGAGTTCAATCCACATTGTCCTTAGATGGGATAGAGGAGTTTTCATGAGCGTTAGATCTTTAAGGAGGCATGATCTAAAATGGGAGAAAACAAAATTAGAGGATATTTTAATGCCCTAGACTATATAGCCCAAAAATAGAACACAAGAAAGGAAAATATTACTAAATGTCTTATAGCATATCGCTTATAAGTGTGGTGCACTACATATCCATAAAAGAGACTCTACTTGATACGACTTTGTGGACACCCAATGATCCTGAACATAGGATTTGATACAAAAATTGTCATGAACGAAACTAGGGACTAGTTGTGATAGGTATCTTAAGTCCACTAAGGATTGGAAACTATACCCATTAACCTAGTAAACTAGAACATAATACATCTAGCAGTAGATAAATTCTAAGAATATAATAAGATAGACTTGAGTTCTGAACATATAACAAGATAAAACTGAGTTTCAAACATATAACAAGAGAGATAAATTAACTAAATAGAATCTAAGAATCCATAATACCAAATCCACCTACATCATGTCCACAAAGCTGCTAAGAAACCAAATATTTAAAAAAGTAAGGAAATGCCCTCAACCATAGCTAAAAACCCACTGAAATAGTCTAAGATATAAATAAAGACAAGGCCATAAAATGAGGGTCTTCTGGAAAATGAAAGCTCACCACTTCAAAGATGACTCTCGAGTAATCCAAAAATCACCTACCACTGCGCAAGAAAATAGAAGTGTCTTTAAAACCTGCATAACATGAGGATACAATGTCCAGGGATAGTTAGTGGAGTAAGAGATAACATATAACTTAGGGGAGGGATAAAATAATTCCATGATCAATCAGTCCAATATCATTCCAATACCATATGCAAATAATCATATACACACACACACACACTTATATATATATATATATATATAATATAATGGGATAAGGAACGAGGTTTAGCATAAGAGTTAAAATATTAACCTAGAATATGTAACTCTAATCATCCTAAAGGCACACATGGGCTATATAGTTTCAACTCTCCCTTCCAAAAGAACCCTACTGCATATTAGCTACATACACTTGAGAAATCTAATGAAGACCATAGAATTCCCTGACCCCATATTAATTCAGGATGCATATATATTTTAATTGTATGAACTATGTACACGATCATCAAGAGCCCTATATCAGCAAACGTGATTTCCAATGTTAATCCTCCTTAGGACTCACACCTTCAGGTGAGATACACAACCCTCATTACTCTTAATTATAATATTTTCACACAACCCAATCATTTAGCCAAGGAATTATCCATAAAGGTATATATCATAGGTATCTCCATACCATTATGCTTGCAAGCTTATAACTATGCCATTCCAATTTTATCAATCTTAGGGGAATGCAATGGCCCCTTTAGATTATCAAATCAAGCTAGGGAAATACCACGACCCAGAGGTTCCAGTTTAAAGAAAAACCCATGTCCAACAAGGACTTCAAAAACCATTTTTTCTATTAAACCATTTATGCAATGCGTTAGTTTAGGGGAGTAAGCCAAATTATATGATTATCCAAATTTTAAAGTCAGTTATGCAAGTAGGTTGAGAAAACACAATCTTCAAAACCAAAATCATCAAATTAGGGAAATGAATCGATCCCCATCTCATTCATTATACTCATGCACCGCAACAGTTTCAAAATACATAAATAAAGCATAAACAAATGCATTATAGCCATGAAAATCTAATTCAAGTAACCATCATTCCAAAACCCTCAATAAAATTAATTCCACATTTAAATCCACATAAATAAAAATAAAACCCATGACTTTAGAGAAAATAAGTTTAAGGAAAGAGATTACACACCTGATAATATCACAATTATGGAGGAAAATCACCAATTTAAGCTCTAAAGGCTAAATCCTTAGAAACCCTAGTTGTCCTTGCTTGGAAAATTATAGAGAGTTTATGGAGTATTTTAATATCGAGTAATAGGGAGTTGTAAGATCCCTTACTATATTTTATGTCATGGTTTATGATTGAGGAAAGAGGGAAATAACTAGAGTGCCCCCAATTAAAACATAGAAAGTTATTGCCAGTCGTTACGGATCACGACTCATGACGACTAGGTATGAGTCGTTGCCTAGATCGTAGTATAGGTATACTCTTAGACCCTCTTTACTGGTTTGGTCATGAGTCTTGCCCTATGACTCGTCATCTTATCTTACAACTCATAAGGGTCCAGTTATGAGATTAACAGAAATTTGGGCACTCTTCACTGGTTCGCCTACGAATTGATCCCTACATCTCGTATTAAGTCTTTATGACTTATGAGGTTCATGTCATACATAGGAAAAAAACTTTGTGTACTTCCACGGGTTTGGTTATGAGTCCCTTTCTACAACTCGTAACCTTACCTTATGACTTGTAAGGAACTAATCGCAGCCTGGGCAGTGAGCTCAAAATGACATCATTTTTTGTCATTTTTAAAATGATAGATTTTTTTATTTCTCTACCATTTTCATTGCTAGAGCAATATCTGAACAACATAATGACGAAATATTGATTGTCTTTTGGACTGTAGAATCAATTTGTTATTTAGTTTCATTCTTCATTTTTCTATCAATCTTTGACATACACTTTAGTATTTTAGAATATTAACAATAAAGGCTTTAATATTTATTCAACTTATTTCTAGTCAACGATGAAGTTTTTATATCTTGAAATCATCAACCTAATGAACTTTGAAACCTAAAGAAGTTTTCAGAATCAAATTCAAGAAGAGTGTATATCCACAGGTTTAAAACTCCCAAAAACCAAGACAAAAATTTTACCGAATTAGTGAAGGTTTTATATTCTTTGAACTGAATTTCCAAACTGATTTCTCAGTGAAGTTTTTATATTCTTCTAATCGAGGAAGTAGAAATCAAAAGATTTTGGTCTCCACTAAATTAGACCTAATATAGATTAATCAAATACTTGATTTATAAATGGTGATAATTTTTTTCTGCTTTCATCGAACAAGCACAAAAAATTAATACTTTATTATATTATATCATTTTCTTAAGATTGTTGTTTCTTGGGTTTAGTAAAATATGTATTTTTGTCAACAATAACTTCAAACATATGATCAAATTAAAAGATGAACATTCAAATTAAGTTTAAACTCTGTATTTACAACTTTGAACTTTTAACAATAAGTTCAACCCAACTTATGAACAACTAAAAATGAAGTTCGAACTATTGTTTCTTGAAAATAGAAAAAAATCTAATATTAAGAACTTCGACACAAGTTAAACCAACTTATGAGATATCAAAACAAAGTTTCAATACTTCAAACATAAGTTCAAGTAGTTGAAGAACTATCAATATGAAGTTCAAACTATTTTCTAGAAAAATAGTAAAACCAACTTTAAGAAAAGAGATGAAATAGAAAGATTCAAGTCCACCGAATTCAGTGTGTGTCCTTAAGAAAATTATTTCCCTCAAGTACCCAAGGTTAAAGAATACATCCTCCTAGTATAAAATGTACTTCAATAGAATAGTGGTACCACAAATTCTGTCGAACTAGAACACAATCAACGGGAGTAAATCACACTAGAGTTTTCCTTTTCAAATAAAGAAGAGTATTTTTTCTTCAAAATTTTATGTCTATAACTGAGAAAAAATTTAGGTATTTAAAGCTATCAAGGTTTTTCTTCATGAAGAGAAATAATGGTTCAAAAAGGTTCACCCCTTCATAAAGGTGCAACTCCTTGAAAAAGGTGCAACTCTTCGAAAAACTTACAACTTATTGATAAGGTCATAACCATCCAAATTGAAAAAATGCCTATTCAACCACATGTATCCTTTCTCTTAGTGTCTTTTTGAAAAAACACCTATTCATTTTTTATTCACACCTCTTAAAAACCCAACATATCCCAGTGAGTTCATTATACGTTTGTCTTTCTTATTTCTTTTAGATCCCTTTTTGTATATTTTGTACCTGATATATATAGCTATACTTGCTGAGCTTTCTCTTTTATTCATATTGATAATGGGTATTCTCGACAAATGTCTTGGAGTTTTACTTACCTACAAGAGGGTTAAAGTAATTGATCATGAAATGATTTTGGTTCATGGCAAATTGATATTCATGTAATTATTTTTAGTATGTTTTATAATAAGGACTTACAGGATGGTCATCGGAAGCTATAAGTTCAAGTCTTAATTTTTTAGTAAATGAGCTAAGGAATATTTTGTATGATGTGGATGTTATGGTTGTTGTGATGATTAGAACTTGTTTGTTTCCCTCTTAAGAGGTTTGTGTAATGTTATGAACTAGGAGAAAGGATGGGTGTTGATAAACAACCTTTTTATGAATTTTGAAGTTTTATGCTCACTAGTGTTTAATAAATTATTAAAGTTGTGAAGGAGTAATTGAGTGTCTTAGTATGCTATAAAATATAATCAGGGCAGGTAAGGTTAAACACTCTCATTTTTAAGGCATCAAATTCAATTCAAATTCTCTCTCTATGAGTCTATGAACACTATCATTCATGTATCATTAAGAATTTCCATGTTATGTACTTAAATGATTATGTGTTATTTTCTTCTCTATTGCTTATAGGTTCACCATGACTCCCTATTGTGTTCTTAACTCATATTGAGATGTTTATTATTATGAAATTATATTTTAAAAAGATCTCATTTTTGACATATGTGTACCTTATCTATAAAATTTTACATGGATGCATACTCGCCACTTATCTATTGCTCATTACATGTTTTTCATAGTATGGAAATAAGATATTCCATTTGTTAGTCATTGTACAAATTTCTTTTTGCATCTATTTATAAAATATTTTAGTCTTTCCTCTTTTTGATGTCGCCAATGAATCTTCTGTCAACTTCAAGTATGTGTTCTACATAATTTAACTACTTGTCCATTATCTTGTATTTGATGGTAAAAGTTGCAGGAACAATATCTTTAATTTTGATTTTGTTGTTTCATCCTTTTTTTTGTCTAACATTTGACACTCATTAAGTAATTGATTCATACTTTATACTCTATCTTTTATAATTTTCCTCCGTTCTTTTTCATCTTAAATTTGATGGTAAAAATTACTGGAATGAATTCTTTATCTTCAATTTTGGTTGTGTTATTTTATGTTTTCCTATTTCCTATTTTGTACTCATATAGAAATTGATTCATACTTTGTACTACATTTTTCTTTTTTGAAGAATTCTTCTAGGTTAGATCATAATGTCTTAATCTTTAATTTTAGCTTTGTTGATTTGTATTTTTCATTTACAATTTTACTTTAGATAAGCTTCCGCCGACATGCAGTAATTGATCCATTTTTACTCCATCTTCTTTTATTAGGTAATTCTTTTAAATTTTATCTACTAATTAAAACACCGCAGGTGTTAGCCTCTGAGAAATTTTGTGTTTTGCACTCACTGTCCAGACTATGACTCACTGTAGGAGTTGTAGGGTCACTATACGGGTCGTGAGACCTCAATCATAGCTTGTCCAGTATGTTTTCCTAGTTTATTTCTCTGAGTACGACTTGTACCTCACAAGTCGTTAGGACTCATTACGAGTTGCATAGTCCAAATCGTAGCCAACCAGTGTACTATACCAATGTTTCTGATGTCACTACAGTTAGACTCAATGATTTGTATAGGCTCATTACAAGTCGTAATGTGCCTCCCATAAGGTAACCAGTGTAAGGACTTAGTAATTTTATCTTGACTACCACTTAGAGCCCACGAGTCATAGGGTGACCCTACAAGTCGTAAGGTCACCCGTAGCGATTGAGCGACAATTTTTATATAAGGGGCACTTAGGTCATTTCTTTCCTTAACCCCTTAGACCCACGTCCACAAAACACCAAGGAGGGGTTATTTTCAACACTTTAACATATCAAATATTCTTTTCACTCTCCCAAATTCCCCATTCAAGACAAGGCTAGGGTTTCAAGGGA